>JAZGLO010006675.1:0-360000 GCA_036873155.1 Biomphalaria sudanica
ATACAGACGTTACTTCAAAAAAGAAGATGATTACGTCCTACGCGTCATGCATTTAGTCATGCATATTAACCAATGACTTAAATTCTGCCAAGTCACTGGTTTTTCTGGCTAGCTCAGGCAACCCATTCCATGCTCTAATAGCACTAGGGAAGAAGGAGTATTTGTACAAATTTGTCCTAGCGTATGGGACGAGGAATGTGCCTTTATTTTTGTGTCTTTCAGAGTATTTTATTAAATTTTGTTTTTGTATTTGAAGATTATGGTTCAGTGTTTTATGTATAATTGCTACTTTACTTTTGAGTCTTCTGTCCTGAAGGCTTTCTAAATTTAGTGATTTTATTAATGGTGTTACCCTAGTCAAATGTGAATATTCGTTTGTTATGAATCTCACTGCTCTATTTTGTGTTTGTTCCAGTTTCTTAATGTTTTCTTGAGTTGAGGGGTCCCACACGGTGGATGCATATTCTATTATTGGCCTAACCAAGGTTAAATAACATTTTAGTTTTATGTTCTTATTTGATTTATAGAAATTTCTTTTAATAAACCCTAATGCTTTGTTGGATTTTTTTATAGTTCCATCAATATGTGGATTCCATGACAGTTTTTCATTTATTATAACACCTAGGTATTTTGAGTTTTTAGTCTGTGTTACTGGTTTGCCATGAATAAGATAAGTGGAATTAATTTGTTTAATTTTTTTGTTACTCTTAACAACTGACATTTTTCTGGGTGGAAAGACATGCTCCAATTTGATTCCCATTTCTGTAATTCATCTAATTCTCTTTGTAAAATATCTGTGTCTTGTTTTGTTTTTATTGTTCTATATATTATGCAATCGTCTGCAAATAATCTGACTTTTGTTCCTGAACTAATGCAATTTGGTAAATCATTTATGTAAATTAAAAATAGTAGTGGACCCAAGACTGTTCCTTGAGGTACACCTGAGTTTACTGTTATTGGTGTTGATTTAGAGCCATTTATTATTACAGTTTGTTCTCTCCCTATCAGAAAATCTTTAATCCACTGATACAGTGGACCGTTAATGCCGAAATATTTTAATTTTTTAAGCAAACTATGGTGGTGAACTTTGTCAAAAGCCTTGGAAAAATCTAGTAAGATAGCATCTATTTGTTCACTATTATCTAAACCTTTTGAGAAATCATCAATTAGTCCTATTAGTTGTGTTTCACATGATCTATATTTCCTAAAGCCATGTTGGTATGGGGTGAGGACATTATGTTTGTCTAAGTGGTTTATGATGTTGCTACATATTATGTGTTCTAGTATTTTACATGTGATGCTGGTAAGTGATACTGGTCTGTAGTTTCCTGGATCAGATTTTTCTCCTTTTTTAAATAGGGGGGTGACATTAGCTTCTTTCCAGTCCTTTGGTACTCTGCCCTGGTTAAGCGATGCCTGAAAGAGTATTTTGAACACTGGGGCTAGCTCATTGCTTAGTTCTTTGAGTAATCTAGCTGGAATACCATCAGGTCCAGACGCTTTATTTGGTTTGGTGTTGGCTAATAGTTTTTTAATTCCATTTTCTTGTACTACTAAATCTTCTATGTTGTCTACTTGGTTCAAATTAAGAAATATGTCTTTGTCTCCTGGGGCTGAGAATGCTGATGCAAAGTATTTGTTTAGGATGTTTGCTTTAGTTTCATTATCATTATGTATTATGTTATGTTCATCTTTTAATGGCGCTATGCCTGTTGTTTCCATTTTCTTAGACTTAATGTATGACCATAGGTTTTTGTTGTTATCTTTAGATATTACATTGTTTATGTATTCACTCTGCAGCTGTCTGCTTACTTTTTGGGTTAGGTGTTTAATTTTTATATACTTTTTGTAAACTCTTTCTGCCTTGGTTTCTTTAAATTTTCTATATAGGTTTTCCTTCTGTTTACAAAGCTTCTTTAGTCTATTATTAAACCAGCATTTATTTATTTTGTTTGATGTGTATTTAGTTGGTATATGATTTTCTATAATGCTTTTAAGATGGTTTTTAATGAAATTCCAGAGGTCATCGACTGGTTGGTTAATGTCTTTTTCTAATAAGAATGTTTGTTGAAAGTTTAATGCAGCTTGGTGTAGTTGTGTTAGGTTACATTTATTCCAGAGTAAGATTTTTCTTTTGGTTTTTGTATTGGCTACTGCTTTTATCTGACTGTGTATTTTTATGATCTCATGGTCTGATAGACCAGGGATAATATCATAATCAACTACTAATCCAGGTCTGTTGGTTAAGAAGAGATCTAATGTGTTGTTTAATCTAGTTGGCTTTTTAATGATTTGATCTAAACTTAGGTTGTGTAAAGTTTCTATGAAAAGCTCATTTATGTCCTTAAGGTTTTGGTGTTTATCTATGGTTAGTGTTTTCCAATTTATATCAGGTAGGTTGAAGTCACCCATAATCCAAAAAACTGCATTTTTATTTGTCTCTTTAAGTGTAGTAATCTGATTACATAGTTCCTGCATGTATTCTAAACTAGAATTTGGTGGTCTGTAAATGCTGCCTATTATAAGGGATGTTGAGGTGGTATTAATTTTACAAAATGTAGATTCTATGTTTCGCTTGAGTGGTAACGCGTTAACTGGCTTGTTACAGTTTAAAATAGTAAATGTAGAATAAAATCAATTGAAATGCTATCATAGTCACCTTAACTTGTACTTTGGAGAAAAATCTTGACAGACTTCACAATTTGAATAGCGATCTTACTGGCGAAAAATAGTCCGTTTTCTTGAGTTCCTGAGTGCTCCAAGAAATCCGTGCGTGTCAAGGACACATACTGGCTACCAAAAATGTAAAAGGTTAAATGGTGTAATGTTGAAGAATGCGAATGTCGTGGAATGCTGGGTTCGTGCTTCCTGGAGTACTCTTGACACGTGACAAACATATATACAACAAATTGACTTAAGCCCGTTTCAGCAGACAAATATAAAGTTTATTTGACAACAATAATAATAATACTGCACTCCTTGTTAGTGCTACAAGTCAAGAAAATCCTATCCGCCTAACAGCGGTATCAAAAATATCCAATACGTTAAACTCTCCAGAGTATATTACACGTCCGCATCTCAGCGGGTAACACTGTACGGAATAATACTGATTAACTACTAGAAATACATGTCTCAAAAAGACACTGGCATCAACTGCTCAAAAGATACTTCTTAACTCAGAGCTACAACTCGACTAACAAAGTCGCTACTTCTACGATAATACATAACTGCGTCGTACAGAGGATATTACTTGACTGCTTTGACTGAACTCAAAGTCTACTTTATTCATTCAACTCCCTACATTCTACATCAGAAATTCCACGTGTCTTTTAATCTCTTAACATGACGTGAACATTAAACAAGGCAATGTCAACTGAGACTGTGACAGACACCCTAGTCGGAAAAATGCACTTTTCCAAAATGCAACTTTTAAAAATAAAACATGTCCCAAACTTTCTTCATTTCATTCTATTTGACGTGTAATCTTCTTAATGTGAGAAAAATAATACGTTGTAGACGCCAGAAGAAAGAGTTTTTGAAGCTCAGAAATGTAGAAAAACGCTTGGCGCACGGGGCTTCGCCCCGGACAACTCTGGGTGAGCTCCCCCAAACATCTTATCTGATCTGTTGAGTGGCGAACGTAACATTTTTTATTGTAAAATTTTGAGAAACACATAGACATAGGACCCTCGCACGCTATTCGACGCATAGGGCTGTAAGCTCTCTCCACAGAAATAAGTCTTAAGCGACTTTCACATCCACTTTTCTTCTAAAAGTTGTTACGCCATGATTAAACGTGGACGCCATGTTTTTTGCGTTTCTCTTTTCGGCTTTCATGTTAAGGCTGACTTTGGTAAACGATTTTCGTCTTGTCTAATGATATGTCTCACAAATGTCAATCGACTTTCAGTCGCCTCTTCCCCTAGACAGCGAATGCCTGTGCCGGAAAAGATTTCTCTATTGGTAACATTATCTTGGTACCTTATTCGTAGGATCTTTCTCAGCCATCACTGCTCAGCCTCTTGTCAACCTTCCACGTCTCGAAGCGTAGATGGCCGTTGGGACAATGATTGTATTGAGTAGGTGGATTTTTTTTTTCAGATAGGCTGTACATTTTGAAAGACGGCTCGTACTTTTTCAATCCGACTTGCAGCACCATGATATGCAACTTCATTGCTTGTGATAACGGTGCCTAAGATGGGTTATCATTTCTATTTTTCTAATTTTGATGGTGGTTTTGGATAGCCCGCACACAATATGCATAACTTTGAGGGCGACTTTATCCTTCATATCCTGTAGGCCTATACATTTAATTGTATTTAAAGTAATGCAGACGACATAGGCACCCTGAGCTTACCGCACCTGGTGACACCGACCCTAGAAATTTCTTTTGTAGTCTAAAAATAAGTTTTTCTAAGTAGTATTAATTGGTATCTATTATCTAACTATTTATTTACTGTCAATTTAGAAAGCTTTCAGGAGAGAAGACTCAAAAGTAAAGTACGCGGTAGCAATTATACATAAAACACTGAACCATAATCTTCAAATACAAAATCAAAATGTAATAAAATACTCAGAAAGACACAAAGATAAAGGCACATTTCTCGTTCAATATGCTAGGACAAATTTGTACAAATGCTCCTTCTTCCCTAGAGAATGGAATGGGTTGCCTGAGCCAGACAGGAAAACCAATAACTTGGCAGTCATTAGTTAACCTGAACGACTAGATGAAGAACTAAAAGAGCGTTCTGTAAGAAACGTGGAAATATCGTTACATTGGCTTCTTGCAATCTTTGCTGCTACATTGACAGTATAAACCTTTAATATAGATAATTATTATTTGTGCTTCTCTGGAAGAAAAAAGATGTTCAAACGACAGTGTGTAGCGTATGTCACATGACCAGCTTGAACTTTGTTAGTCATTATCCCTTCTTCCTCTTACTGGTCTTTGCTTGAACTCAAATTGTAGTTCTTGATATGAATTATCCAGTTGTTGTTTTTTTATTTCTCATCTTTCCAACCTCAAATAGCCTCTGACAACCAGCTCAGCTCCTGCCTACCACGTGTGGCCCATATTGAGACCAGCGGAAGTAGTTTCACAGGCAGAAGGGGCAAGGGCGAGTAACTCAACCAGTAAGATTCGGGCATGTGTCTTGGTTTGATTCTGCTTAGGCTGTGAAGAAAGACTTAGGAGATTATCTGAAAGTCTGTGTCCTCAAGCTGATGACACAAATCGAATCCCGTTACATATCGACTAATGGGTATCTTAACATGTCATCATACCGGTACTTTTTGTCAATTTATTATGCGACAATATTTTCTATTGGTTGCCTCGGTGCTGTAAGAATCTGTAAAGGATGTTGAAGCTACAAAGTGGATACAACTAATGAAAGAAGACGAGTTCTACTACAATAATTCCTCCCCCCCCCCCCTTTTAAAACTAGAATGCAAATAGTTGTAACTTGATATTGACATTCAGGCTGGCAGCCAGGTGGTGTGATATGCACTCTGGACTGTCGTCTCAATGATCCCGGGTTCGAAACCTGCCGGCCGATCTTTCCCGCCGTTCTGCAATATGTTTGGGCCAAGATGAAGAAACATGTGAAACAAAAACAGACAGCGTTCTTTCTGAAATATATTTGTGTCACATCCTTTCTGAGCTATGTGTGTTTGTAATATTGAAGAGATGCTCCAAATACATCTTATTAATTTAAAAACATGCCGGGATTCAGCCATTTTGAAATGTGGCCTCAAAATGCTACACGGAATCAAAGCATAAGTTTTTATGTGCATCGAAGACGTAAGCCGCTATAAAATATGCAGAAGTGATGCATACAGGCAGCAGACTTCAAAACAAATACATTCATGTAACATAGATGTGCATTTATAGATCTACAATGAGAGCATAAACTGTGGGATGTTGTTGGAAATTCTCTGAGATAACCCAAAAAATCTTACTACCACAAAGACTCTTTGTTCCAATCCCAACCTGCAACGGGTAGCCCGGTAGCCCTTTAAGGGATTCAATCAACGTCCGGTCCCACGTTCCATGTCCTGGACACTGAAACATGGCGTGTTTGAAATAAATAAGGAAATCTAATTCACGGTGAATGGACCAGGCTACTCCATCTTGTCCACCAGACGATACCTTTTACGTTTGGTGTGTGTGTGTGTGTGTATGTTGCGTGAGTCTCAAAGGAGCGTGGAGGGGGGTGATTGGGAAATGCGAGGGATAAGATCAATATAATAAAAATTGCTGAGTGCTAATGGCATTCCTTGCAATGGGATAAAGCAGAGTATCGGCGTTATACCGTTTGACTTTTGTTGTGTATATATTACACCTAGTAGTACACCTAATATACAACATATATATATATTACATCAACTCCTACTTTACGTTCAAATGACATACTATTATACCTGATCAAATCGAATACGGATTGGATCTTGTTTGAGGTTGCAATTCTCACTGAAAAAAAAGGTTGGTATGAGAGGGATTGCTCAGTATCGTTATTGGCGCAACACTCGTTCAACTTCCCTGCCAGTTTGTTTTTTTTTTTTGGGGGGGGGGGGGGGGGGGGGGGAATTTTATATTTCCATCCAGCCAACTTTTCCCTTCCAACTCCCGACATTGTGAAGCCCATGAAGAGAGAGTGTAAGCCAGTAGTACGAATTGAGTTGATACTCTCTATTTGAAATGCTACTTATCTAGAGTGGCGTACCTTTCAGTTTCGTAGGGGAAAGAAAACAGATTACAGCGAAATCTTTTTCAGTTGCACTGAAGTCTTTCAAAATTTGTCATCAAGTTGTATCAAGTTATATTCCTAGTTCCTTTGTCGACCTTTGCAGGTCCATTTAACTAGCAGAAGTTGTTTGAAACCTTGTTGGTAGCCTCGCCTGATTGAATGGGACAGAGAAGATTGGTGAGAAATGCAGAATCCTAGCGCCGTGCAAATCTTCAAATATTTCACATTCTGCTAACAATTTTTTGTGTAAGAAAGACATCTTTTTGTTGTTCAGTCTTCAAACCCTCACAAACACGTGTCCAGCACTAAGTTTCTTACTTTCTTTTCATATAGTAAAGCATTATTGCACAATTCAAAAACATAGGCAGGCCGTATATACCTATTCACGGTCCGATGTTGGCCTGCGGGTCGTAGTTTGCCCATCACTATTTTAGAGTCTTGAAGTTCACAAGAGACTGGACTTATTTATTTTCAGATACAAAGGCTATTTTTGTCGGATGCCACAGAGACTGTCAGGTAGCTGTACCAAGTTCTGTATTCTAATTGATATCACAGATTATCACCTTCACCTGTCCCTTAGTTTGTTGGAACATTGGGGTATCGCACGTGATCTGTTGACCGTCTTTCTCCATTTGTCTTTTGCCATAGACAGGCCTGTCCATTCCTTGACATTGTCCTCTCATCACTTCCTTTGTCTGCCCCTCCTTCTTTTCTCTACATAAAGTCTCTGCGAGCCCCAGAGGATCTCCATTGTAATGGCCATACAGCCTTTACAAAGTATATCAACTATATAATCCATGGGTACAGGTATAAGTATCAGACACATTTTAATGCCATGAACTGATTTTATTGTACTTGACTTCATAACCTAACAATCAAGTCGTCAATTTTTTTTATATTGTCAAACACTTGAATCTTTATGAAAATGTTTAGGAAAAAGACAAAACTATCTGAGATATGGTTAAAACAGTTTATTGACAGCAAAATTAGTAACAGGATAAGAAATGAAACCAGTTTAGTTGGACATTGTCTCAGCTCTAAGCAGGACAAAGTTTTTGCTACTCTTCAAGATGTACCTAACCAGAGTAGAAAATTCAAACTTGTGCATTTGCTTGCCAATAAACATGTGCTGGTATGTGCTGAGACAAAAAATATTTTAGCGCTGCAAAGTTGGCAGCAGAATGATGGCAGTAAAAAAGTCAGGTATACACAGGTCAGATGTTAACCTAGTACAAAGAAATTGTACACATGATTATTAATCTTAATAAAAAAAATTTTTTTGTAAAAGATTAAGATGTCTCTTTCAAGTAAAAGAGAAAGCCAGAGTGCACCTGAGATTAGGACCGATTGATCTCAAACGTTTTGCTATGCTAAAACTGTCAACTTCAAGGAAGTTAAATCTTCTTTTTCTGTAACATATAAAATAAGATAAGATAGTTGTACTATGGTTATCAAATTAAGAACTATCCTACAGTTATTTCTCCAATTAATAGTCAGAGCACGACTGGGTACAATACAATGTCTTCAAGAAACACGTGAGACACTTTCAAACAACTTTGTCTTGGTTAATGCTATGGATGTAGTAGCCATTTATAAAACCATGTCATGTTGTAAAAGAAAAGTATTTATTTATATACAAGGAGTTCATTTATAAGAATAAAATAAGTTCAAAGTAATGATCTATATTAGGTTCCCTCATCACTGCTTGCAGTACAAACTTGTTCACATCATTTAACTTGATGCAGACTTACCTGAGCCTGATCAACACAGACTCATCAAACATTAGCCGAGATTGAGCATATGACAAACAGAGAAGTATTTTCTTCAAATCTTCAGTTCTGTAAATGACAATCAGACATGTTTTAAGCTTCAGTTGTGGCATCAGGTCAACATCAACATCTCTGCTGTCATATCAAAAGTACCAGAACAAATTTATTTTTGTCCACTGCTATGTTTTTATGTTGGTCCACGGCCTTGTTTTAAAGCTCTGTACATCTCCATTTCTGAAGGAAAAACTTTGGACAGTTCTAATAGTAGCATGGCTTTGAATCTCTGAAAACAAACACAAATTGGAAAATGAAAAATGAACCTGGATATGTATTTTAATTTTTTAATTCAAAACACACAATAACTGAAGCAACATGATTGTTTTAAAATATCTTCTTCCAAAAAGGGGCTAAAACCTTTGAAATTATTGACATGTAGTTTAGAACTAGAATTATGTCCCTTTTTTAAACAGTATATATATATATATACACCATGCCCAACCTAAGTGTAATTTTGACATTTTTTTATTTCAATCAATGAATTAAATCCAGTACAATATTTAAAAACAACCAGTGCATTAGACAGAAAGTATTTCTTATTAATAGAAAATTGTGATTAAATTATTGCATTGGCTGAGAAAATCTTGCTGTCAGTAAATGATCTAGATGTTAGTTAATTTAAATCTACAAATAATTTTATAACTAAAGAATTGCCAGTATCTTCATAGGCTAACCATGCACATTTATCAAGAACTGAAAATCACTTTTTCTAGTGCCTGTAGAGAGTGGTGCCTAAAAGGAGGTAATCCTATTTAGCTCAGTGCTTCTCAAACTGTGGGGGAGGAAGTGGAGACAACAGAGGGCTGCTGCAAGGTGGAGGGGGAGGAAAACAAATATTTTGTATTCACATTGTACTAGAGTATAAATCAACATTGTACTAGAGTATAAATCAACATTGTACTAGAGTAAAAATCAACATTGTACTAGAGTATAAATCAACATTGTACTAGAGTATAAATCAACATTGTACTAGAGTATAAATCAACATTGTACTAGAGTATAAATCAACATTGTACTAGAGTATAAATCAACATTGTACTAGAGTATAAATCAACATTGTACTAGAGTATAAATCAACATTGTACTAGAGTATAAATCAACATTGTACTAGAGTATAAATCAACATTGTACTAGAGTATAAATCAACATTGTACTAGAGTATAAATCAACATTGTACGAGAGTATAAATCAAGTCAAAAAAGACATTATAATGAATGTTTAAAAAAATAAATTAAAAATATTAGATTGAGTGATGTCAACTTTTGCAATAAGATGGATTCAAAATGTTCTTTCAAAGAAGAAATTTCAATACATTGTCTTTCAAATTTCTCTTGAGTGATACTTATTGTTCTTTAGACATCTTTTGAAAACAAAAACAGGTCCACTAAAGTAATGTTGTTACGATAGTCCAGCAGAAAGAATGCAGGAAAAACTTGGTGCCTAGGCTCAGACCCAGATTGCACCAACCAGGAGTGATTAAAGCTTGTTTCTGGACTTCTTAACAAGAGGGGCTCAATACTAAATTTTTTAATTTAGGTGAATGTGGCAAGTAAAGGTTTGAAAACCACTGATTTGACTTCTCTTAGTTGTGTAACTTTGAGTGTTGATACAGTCGTAAGTCTCCTTCTGTTATGAAACAACCATGACTCTTTTAATAAAAAATAGGGCTTCATAGCTTACTAAATTATCAGTTACAGAGATATTACTAAAATATTTTTTCTACCTTTAAACTGTCTGTCTTTCCTTTGACCTGTTCATTTTTGGCAAGAGCTTTTTCCAAACAATCTTTTGTGTATAGGTTTGGGTTTCTACCTTGATCGATGTAGCTAAAAATATAAATAAAAATGTGAAAGTTTAAGTGAAACATTTAAGAAAGGTAAATTATACAAAGCTTTAAATTAAATGAGTTCATATAGAGAAATGGGTTCCAAGTAGTTAAAAGCTTTCGAATTTCTGCATAATGACAATCAATTAAAGATATGGTTTACATCTATATTTATTTCAAGGTTCAAGTTACTAATGGGATGAATTTACAGCTGCTCAAAATTTCTTTTGAATGGTCTTTAGTTGGGTCCCAGTGCAGACAGTAAAATTTGTGCGAGACCATGACTTGAACAAGCCCCATAAATGTACCTGGCCTCAGCAAGACTAAGTAAAAGTATAAGGTCATTGTGCTGGTCAGATAACACTCTTGTAAAATGATGGCTACAGAAACTAATGAACTTAACACCAGCTGCACTAATCAATTGATTATCTGTAACTTACTCAAAAACTTCAAGAGGTACATGAACATCTGGAACTTGTGTCCGCAGTTTGTCAATCTCATTCATTTCTGTCACCATTGTCTGTCTGAGGATTTAAATGTCATATATATGTAAATAATTATCTGCCAAAACATTTAAAAAAATAAATAGCCCTTTGAATTTCAGCCCAAAAACAAGAAAAGATTTTTAAAATACTATATAAAAAAAAATAATAAAGCTCTTAAGTTCAATTGTATTAAGTTTAGATAAGTCATATGTGATTAAATTTGTAAAAATAGCTCTAGACTAACGATAATAAATCTGTGCAATTAGCAATATTTTTACCAATTGTTTTTGTTTAGCACTATTTTAAGCTTGTCCAGACCAGTTGGGAAAGGGATGGGGGAATAGAAGGAGGTATCTGGGTGAATGTTACAGTGATCGCTTTAAAAAAAAAGTTAAACTTGAGGCTCAAGCCTCCAAAAGCTTTCTCAAGCCAACACTAACCTCTGTGCCAGGAAAGTGCTTATAAAAATATTATAGATTACAGAGTAGTTTTTTATAATTATCTATTGTTAGTTTCAAAGCAGAGGCCTATTTCTATTTCTAACTGTACAGACACTAGACTGTGGCTAGACAGTAGACTGAGTAGTAGATCTAGATTCTAGACAGATCTCTCATTCTCCGAGTAGCTATGCGAAAAAAAAAAAAAGAAAAAATGTCAATAATTTAGAGATCTTTTTTTTTTATATTGTTTTTTTTAACATGTGCCACACTTGGAAATTTATTACACTTTTGAATAAATTGTGAGAAGTTTTAAAGTTGTGTTATTGATTACTTTAGACAATGGCCTAATTAATGCTTAATGAGGATTTTTTTTTAAAGTTAATTACTTTTTTTTTACTTATTGTGAAAATATCACTTTTTTGTTTTCACCAAGACGTTAGGATAGAGAACAAAGGATAATTTTTTTCCATATTACATATCATACCTGGCTTTAATTCTACCAAGTTTTATTGCTGTAAGTCTTACATGGCATTTACAAAGTGGAAAATGCCATTTAACAAAGAAAATAATGGCCATGGACAGTTTTGGTGATAGTCTATATAAAAAATTTTTGTGAACAAAAATAAAAACATGCCAGGCTTTGTAAAGCCTAATATTCTGCATATATTTCAATAATTTGTGTGTACTAAACACCTTCGCACGAATTGTGATGAATTTTAAAGCGCATTTGAAAAAAAAATTTTCAGAGGATTTTGATCCCACTTTTAAATATTTTATTTTTCTGTCATCACAACACCGCCATTTTGTCCCCCCCCCCCTCTAACATTTCTTGAAGCTCAAAACCCGATAATTTGTTTATTTCCTTCAATATTTACTTTCTAAACTGTAAAACAAGTAAATTTCATAAATATAAATGAAATCAGCTTTGTGAGCTAGAAATTTACTACTAATACTAGATTCTAGATCTACTTTTAAATTTCTTATTTAATAAGTAGATCTAGATCTATCCTCTACGAAACTCAATTCCAACTTTTTAACTTTTGAGCTGGGGGTTGTCTCTCTCTTGGTTAATATAATAGCTCTCCTCTCTTGTTCCATGTCAACCAATGTCAGGTCAAAACGCCACCAAAAAAATCATAACTTTCTGTTAAACATACAGTTGATACAGTCATAATTTATTAATTATTATACATACACCATTGGAGAGTTCTGTTAAAATATTTTAATGATGTAAAAACAAAAAATTGTTTTTTCAAAGATAATTTTTTTTATTTCACATACCTACTCCGAGTTACGTTTTAAATTTACGATAAATTAAATTATAAATACAGTAGAACGTCGTTTATCCGAACGTTTATTATCCGGAGCGTCAAATATCCGGACCAGTTTTTTTGTTTTTTTTTATCAACCACATGTACTGTGATGCACATATACTGTATGAATACGAAAAATAAGTGATTATTTTCCACAATAAAGGTAAAATTGCGACATTTGTCACCTATTTTGCTCGTTCTTAACGCACGTGTCCCGCATGTGATGATTTTCAATATTCGTATAGTGTCCGGTTGCATATACTGCATGGATCGCTTCGGTTTTTGGTTATCAGAACAATCGCGTATCCGAACGGTGTCCGGTCCCAATTGAGTCGGATAAACGACGTTCTACTGTAGATCTAAATATCAGATAAAAAGAACTGAAGTCCAGTGATTGAGTGAAGTTGAAGCTTTACTTACTTAGGGCTTAGGGCCAGTAACTTAGGCTGTAGACTTAGTTTAGACTTTAGTCTTTAGATCTACTTTTTATCATTAATAGTCATTAATGACATTATGATTATCTTTTATGATTATGATCTAGAAATTAAAAGAATGCGATTTAATATTTAGATCTATAATAAGAAAATACGCCTTAAAATATCACTCACATTTTTTGATTAAGTACATTCTGTCCTTGTGGTTGAAAATCACTGACAATTATCCCCATCTGACGAGTATTTTCAATAAATAATTCAAGTTTTTGTTCCAAAGTATCAAACTTCTCTGTTTTGTCAGCCATTTTTAATCAATGAAAAAAAAAAGTGGAAGTGTGTAAAATTGATCACTGGCCTATATTCTATATCTGAAGCATATGCTAAGCTAGAGATGCGTTTCTGTTGTGTAGATCTACATTCATGTCACCGTCACTTATTGTTTTTAAATTGTCTGCTATACTATTACATAACTACATTTCTTATTTTATCTTATATAATACAGACGTTACTTCAAAAAAGTTACGTCCTACGCGTCATGCATTTAGTCATGCATATTAACCAATGACCTAAATTCTGCCAAGTCACTAGTTTTCCTGGCTGGCTCAGGCAACCCATTCCATGCTCTAATAGCACTAGGGAAGAAGGAGTATTTGTACAAATTTGTCCTAGCATATGGAAAGAGCAATGTGCCTTTATCTTTGTGTCTTTCTGAGTATTTTATTAGATTTTTTATTTGATGATTAGGCTAGGGTTCCGTGTTTTATGTATAATAGCTACTTTACTTTTGAGTCTTCTATCCTTTCTTTCCGCTTATGTACCGCCCCTTTCCCGATGGGTGAGGCCTGTACACTCAGACCACCCTAGTGACGTCACTGATTACAGATGTTCCTTCGAAATAGAAGAAAATTACCATTAACACCGACACCCCTTATCTACGCACAGATAGGGCAACCAATTTACATGGCAATGTCTTCCATTCAAGAAATTAAGGAATTATTGAAGTATTTCACATGACTACGCAAACCCAGTTGAGATCTGCATATTTTTCCGCATCTCGTGCAGACAAAGCCGTTTTCAGCCGGCGGTCTATTTAAGTTTTATTTTGCGCTTCCCTTTGGGTCTTCAATATGCGTCGCGTTTTTTTTATGTGAAAGCGAGATCTGCAACTGTCTCTTTCAGAGGCCATCTGCTGCCAGCTAGTTTCCTCTATGCCACTGAGGGCGAAACGGTGCCTGAGTTAGCTAAGGATAACAGCGCTTTTGGTCGCCTCCAAATGAGAGTTGCAAGAATTCCAGGAATAGATCTCTTTGCTTACCAACGAAAATCAATGTCTACAAAGCAGTGGTTCTCACCACACATTTGTATGGCTCTAAGACCTGGGTGCTATTCGAACGATTCCTTCAAAGGTATTTTCGCTCTATCATGGGTATACGCTGGCACGATTACCACACAAAGAACTATGTTCTGCTGGAGGGAACAGTTAGAAGCACTACTTACCATTTGACAGCTGCGCTGGGACACTCATCTCAAATTGGGGATGACCACACAGCCTTCCAAACATGTTTTTAGCTAGCTTAGAGGAGAAAGAGACATCTTGAGAGCTCTCACGAATTTCAAGGGGCACACATTTGAAACTCATAGAAGGGCCCTTATCGCAGACAAGCGCTGATAAGAAGAGAACTTATGTAGACCCCCGCGGACAACGGCTTTGTCTGCATTAGATATGGTAAAATATACAGCTTGCAATGGGTAAGCGTGGTCATGTGAAATACTGCACTCATTCTTAATCTTGGGAAGGCAGTTGACAAAGTTCACTACCATGGCTTGCATACAAAATTTAAACACTTCGTTGTTGTTGTTTTTTTGGGGTTCTTCTTACCAATGGGTCCAAAAGAAGCGTAATACAAAAATTGATCCAATTTAACACAAATAACAGTAAACTCAGGTGTCCCTAAAGTAACAGTCAGACTACTGTTTCTAGTTTACTTAATGACCCACATACATAAAACACCGAATCAGTACATACAAATTCAATAACAACAACTATTGAAAAAAGACACAAAGATAAAAGCTCATTTCTTATTCCAAATGCTAGGACAAATGTGCATATGATGAGTGCTCTTATCTTCCATGGTGTCATTTAGCCAGCAATTAAAAACTAGTTGTCTGAATCATCCAAGAAAACTAATGACTTAGCATGACTTTATGGATATACGTAATAAATGAACATCTTCTTTTGAAGAGAATATTTGTAAATTATAATAAGATAATTGTATGGCCTCTACATTATTAATTCATAAAATATAATGAAGGAATAACTTAGAATATTTTAGTATTGACTTGAGGACATAAGTTATGAAGTTCTATAACAATGACATAACATTCAAACCTTGATCGTTTATTCAGAAGGAATAAAAATGATGATCTGAAGCTCCTACTTTTTAATGGAAGAGAGGAGAACAATCTAACTATTTATACTTATCAAGATATCAAAGGAATTTCACCTTAAGAAGCCAATTACATTACAGGCTAGATAAAGTAAGCTAGTTCAGTTGGTTTGCATTAGCTCTGAATTTCTTTCTTTACTTGTCATGCTGGCAATTAATTTCATTAATGTCAATGTCTTTGATTAGCAAGCAGTTGTCCCTCATGCAGGATAAGTGTTCGACCCAGCGCAGCTGTAGAATGGTATTTAGTGCTTCTATACTGTTCAAACTGATCTTCAACAGAACATGGTTATTTAAATGTTGTACGCCAACGTTATGTCCAGTATGAAGCGAAGGCACTTTTGTTGGAAGCATTTTTCCCTCATGCTGACAATAAATAAGCTTCAAACTACAAGATTATAACATCCACAATTTTCAATTTATTCCCTAAGTCTGAAGGGCATAAAAAAAATAGCTGTATGTATGTACTAACACTAGCATTGGAATACTTTGTCTTTACTTTTAAGAGGTTACCAAAGTTAAATCATTTATCAGTAAACACAATAATAGGCTTAGCTGAAAAAAAAAATCATAACGATGAAATGATCAATAAAGAATACATAGTTTAAAGGAATATTTATTCAACATTTCATAAACAATGACATAAGAAAATGCATATTTGGCAAATATTTCATTTAGAAAATACCTTGAAAGCTGAAAAATTATGGCAATAAAATATTTAAAACATCAAATCAACCTTTCTAATGAAATGTTTCAAATGGATTAACCAAATAAGAAAAATATATATCTTTTTCTTACATTTTCTTGATCAGTTCAGTTGTCATTGGTTTTCCTATATTTGATAACATTTTTTTCTGTATTAAATGGCAATTAGCTTAGGAATATTGTCATTGCTGTGATGTAACTTTAAAGAAATTGTTCACGAATCAAAAACAGAAGATGAATCAAGCTTAGGCATACATCATTATGCTAAGTAAAAAAACAATGTCAACATTTTTTGTTTTTAAATGTTGGCCTAAACAAATTTTAGATGATAAAAAAAATTGTTTGAAAGGTTCAGACCCAAGTTTAATAGATAATATATTGCAAACATTTTCTTTCTCACTAAGAACTTTAAGCAATTATATTAGTAAGAAGCCATCTGTCATTACAAAATATGATTTGCCTTGTAGGCTACTTCTTGTTGTGGCAATGTGTGTCTATTCTAGAGTGACAATAGCCTGGTCATTGGCTAGGTTCAGAAAGTTGTCACCCACACAGCATTTTTCACTTCACCATGCAGCTGTTGGCTTAAAAGGAATGGCCACGATTGGTGCAGTTAGGGAAACAAAAGTGTCACAGGATCTGCCAGAATCAAGCATCGTGTGATGCCAACTAGGTAAGGTTCACCACTTCCTGAACTGAAACACTATAACTGAAGTAAACAAGAAGATAACTCTCATAGACCCCTGGAAGACTATGGCTGTCAGCATCCGATATAACATAAAATATGTATGTCATAGATAAACATTGACACTTACATAAAAAAAAATTCAAGGAATCTACATTTATTCTCCATCAAAGGCACCAAACCTTAAAGATGCACTATGCGATTGAAGAAAAGGATAAAGATAAAAAAACAACAACTCTGTTTCAAATTATGGGCTATAAGAATTAAGGAAAAAACTTCAAGAATGTAAACCCATAAGAGTCAAATTTATGTGTATATGCAAGGCTTTTTAAGCTTTGACTTTTCTTGTAGGTTGAAGGAGCTACAGCCATCACACACATTTATAGAATGAATTTACTACTGGACATGAAATATTTGCTGAACAGACTGAACAATAGTGACACATCAGGTTCCCACGCTGTCTCACACAGTGACTCCTTGAGATACTGAGGATTTTCGTCACCAATTTTGAAGGAAAAAGGTATCTTATACCCATTTTGAAAAAAAAAGGTATTTTAATATGGGCAATTTTTAATGGGCATATAGGTAGTATAAAAATGCTTAAAGTATTACAAGGTTAAATATTTTAGTTGATATTTACATGGTCAGAAAAATGTGGCGAATATTGTACAGAAAGGGAAAGAGAAAGACCTGAAACAATAAGCCACCTTACATCAAATAGCAGTGAACAGATGGGGAGGTGCTATAATTTGTTTGGTAATTTGGTTTGCAATATGGTGTGTCGTCTTTATAATACAAAAAACATTAATGTAAATGATATAATATTTTGATAGAAATTGTTCAGATTGGCTGCTAATATTTTTTTTAACATGTGTTTGTTTGAAGTAGGACATCATTTTTTTTGTCAATGTGACATTTAACCTTTGAAAAAGAATGCAGCAAGATAGGTAAAGACAGAAAATGATGTAGACCAGAATTAAATGGAAATGATTTTCAAGAATAACAAAACAAAAAAAAAAACAGTTTTCTACCAGAGCATTGCTTTGGCTTTTGACACACTGAATCTGTGATTGAAAAATGTGTCA
Source organism: Biomphalaria sudanica (assembly GCA_036873155.1). Classification (NCBI taxonomy): domain Eukaryota; kingdom Metazoa; phylum Mollusca; class Gastropoda; family Planorbidae; genus Biomphalaria; species Biomphalaria sudanica. The sequence continues at coordinate 17,992 of JAZGLO010006675.1, forward strand.
AACCACTAACAAGAATCCGCACAAAAAAAAAGAGATAAATTATAAATAGACATTTTTATAAAGTTTCAAAAATTCTGGATAACTATCTTACCCCAAGAGAATCAAACAAGAAAATCACTAAATCTTACTAAATCAAAATTGGAAAACAAATCTCATGCCTTTATTATGTAAAGATCCCACTTTTTTATTAAGCTATTTACACACAAAAATATTTACAATTTCACTGATGTTTAAAAAAATACATCTCCCACAATCTGTTTAAAATGTAACACAATTTTATATACAGATTTTATAAATATAAAAATAGAATCTTTGACCCACTTATAATATAAAATAATATAAAGTTGTTGTTTTTTTTATTCACATGAGACATTACAACAGTTTATGGTACAATTTGATGTGTAGTTCTACAACATGGGTACCTTGGAACAACATTAATATCAAATAAACATATCATTCATGACTACATAGGTTATACCCTTTATGTAATCGTGTGAAAAACACAAAAACTTCCCACAACTCCAAGTACTGTCAAAATCTCATGAGATTGCTCCCATTAGCTCAAAATATCTGATGTTTCATATGATCCAAAAGAAACCCATTCCTTTCTGTACTGTATTACAGAGCTCAGTGTAAATTAGTGAAAAACTTCAAAGTAAACCTGGACTTTGATCAAAAATTTGATTTAAAACACACAAAAATAACTTTATAACATGAATCGGAACATAAAATGAACATTTTTTTTTGACAACCAATATTCTAATGTCAGAAATAAAGCAAATTTATTTATTACAATTTTGAATCCAAAAACTAAATAATGAATAATTAGCTTGCAATAGAGTAAAACTCTACATGTCAAATTCTCGCAGAAACTAATTTGGTTTGTGTAAAAACAAAGTCGTAGAAAAAAGAAAAAGACAGAAAAAAAAAGGACCTTAAAAATATTGCACAATCACAGAGATATATATTAAAGATCACAAAAATGTATTGGACACAGTGAAACTAGATCTAGCTTCTTTACCATAGGATTTAGAAAGACCAAACAATAAAATATTTAAGAAACTTTGCTTGGGGTACTGCTTCCATTTGGTGCTAAAAGTTTGTTTGAGCCTGACTGAGAAATAAGTGATGTTTCAAATTCAGTAACATCATCCTCAGACTCAGAAGGAGCAGCACGAACCTCCATTTCCCATTGATTAGCTAGAACATCTACCTGGCAACGGCCTTCTTTCATTTCCTGTATAACAAAAAAAAAGCTTTTAAAGAATGTGTAATCCATCAAAGGCACCATATTTATAAAAATTGGTAACAATTTAAAAATAAAATAATTTGGAGCTTCAAGCAGTTCAAGCAGTTATGAATAGAGATATATATTCCTTAAGATATTAACAATCAGTATTTATAATAGTAAAAGTAAATAATGTAATTATTTGTAGAAAGAAAGTAGGAAAATTTCAAATATCTGTAAGTTAATATCAAATAGACTAAAGACACTTTCTTATTACATAGGAAATGTCTATCAGTTTGGAACAGAAACAAAGAGGCTTTAGGCTGGTACTGGTCAATTCTCTTTGAATGATATCACTGATGACTAATAGAATCTATTTAAACAAAGACTGGTTGTGGCACTAGTGAAATCTATTTTAACAAATGTCTCTTGTCTAACAAATGTGGGTGATCCTAGGAGGCCTACGTGACAAAAAGTGGAAAAGCATAAAAATGTATCCAACTACAAGTTAAAAAAGCTGGCTGGACAACATAAACAAAAAGATCAGCCTCTCTCTTGATATCCTGCTAAGAACAAATAAAAGTGCAGGGATTTGGATATGCAAACTGTCACAGCACCCCTTCAACAATAGAGAGAGAAAATACTGTTATACTTCTAAAGTACTCCTACAGACCTGCTGAGTAAACCTCTTGGTGAAAAATGGAATGAGATAAAGTACATCCAATTTGAGGAAACCACGGAGTTGAGGTCGAACAACGTGTATCTCATCTTCTTCAGTTAGTTCAGATAAATGTTCAGAGTCTATGGCATCCCCCTGAGGAAGGTATCAGGAGTCAAATATTATTATAGTCAGTTCAGATAATTGTTCAGAGTCTATGGCATCCCCCTGAGGAAGGTATTACGAGTTAAAACAAAGACAAAAATAACTATAAATCAATAAACAAGTCATCCAGAATAAAAATTGACCAAGTCTAGACTAATGATAATTTTAATACTATTATTTAAATGCTCTTTTTTAAATTGGTGAGATAAACCAATAGTCTACTGATTAAGGGGCTCATGTTTAAGTCTTGAGTTGAGTTGAGCTCATCACATAAAGGCAGCACGGAAACCTTCTCCCAGATAAACCTTTCCCAAAGGTCCAGAAAAGAAATTGGACCATAGCGCACTGAGAATGCTATAGTACAGGGGTGGGCAACCTTTTTGTATTGAGGGCTGCATTAAAAAAAAACTGGGAATGGCAGGCCGCATATATATATATATATATATATATATATATATATCTCTTAGAACGATACGCTAGCTTATTGTGTAGAATGTCTTTTAGCTCATATTTACACTGTATTCTATTTACGTTTCTTTCCTTTTTTTTCCACACTCCACGTTGAAAAATTACAACAAGAGTTAGCAATTTTTGAAACCAACTTTATGTGTTTTTTTTAACTGTTGTTGTCTTTTTCTATCACAATATCCCCACAAATATACAGTTGTACTTAATGTGCAGTATTTTACTTCTTACACTCATGCATAATGTTCCGGAACTGTGGAACTAGCTTACTAGTTGTTACCCTTGTGACTACTGTAAAATTAGTCAGTCAACATTGACCAAGGATTATACTTGTTTAGCTTCTACAAAAAATAACAAACTTGCTCACTAAATGAAACAACATATGTTTCGGAAGTTAAATGTCGGGTCCTGCCCTTGTGAAGCCTCACCAGAGAATGATGACCCTGTCCTTGAATGCTGCATACTATATCAAGAGGCCAGAACAAGACTCTGCAAAGACTATTTGGCGAACTGCATGATCTGGAAGCCACTGCGCAGATCATCTCAGATTTGGGATTACTGAACTAAACCCTCCAACATGTCAAATGAGAACGAAGAAAAAGAAGAAGAAAAACAGATGTATGTGTACCCTAATAACAGCAGCAAATGTTTTTTTCAAGTGTTGAAATACAGCTTCTGGCACCTATAAGACTTCTATGGAAATACTGTAAGGAGGTTCTATTTGCTTGGAGTTATGTCCTCTGGAGCTGAATCAGCTTCTGCGCTAAATGGTGAGCTGATGGCATTGAAGACTGGTTCTTGACGTCTTAAAATTTGCTTTTATAAATTGCACAATTAAGGAATCTTAATAAGTGTTGTACTTTTAATCATTTCACTCGAAATAGTTTCACCTTTCAGCAAAGGAAAATGACAAAAACTATTTTCTTTTGCTTGCTTGTAGAAACGGGAACGCTTTGTTTGAAAGGATTTAACACGCATTTGAATTTCATTTGCAAAGAACCATTTGCCTACACAACACTCAGAGATTCTGTCTTCAATTGAGTATTGATGTATAGCCAATAAGCACAATCTTCGTTTACTTGAAACTTTTTATAATAAGACAGTTTCAATAATTTATATAAATATTTTAAATATTTGTATTTTTATATGTATATATTGTGGGCATACCTGATTTCTGCAGGTGTCGGCGGACCGCACGTGGCCCGCGGGCCGTAGTTTGCCCACCCCTGCTATAGTATGAAAGATGCACTACATAAAAGTAAATTTGTTTAATATATATAAGCAAGTGAGACTTTAATTTGAATGTTTGAACACAACTGATGCACCCTCTTGGTCACGGTCACATTATTAAATGCTTGAGAATCTTGGACTCAAGCAGGATTGGAGAGAAAAGTGAAACCTATAAAGATATGTTGCTTTAAGAAGTTATTTGCCATCACATCATAACGAGGAAATTCCTTACCTTACCATTGTAAAAAAACAAACAAGAAAAACATTTTAAAATATATTTTTTAAAAAGACAATACCTCCATTATTAACTCTTTCTCTCCGTAATTATTTTCCTCATTCTAATAGTATTATTAATTTTGCTCATTTGTATTTCACTATTCTGTTCAGATTAAAAACAAAAAAATTTCAATAACATTTTTGTTTGTTATCAGAAAATGTCATATTTGGTATCGAATTATAAGATGCATGCTCTTTTTACACAGCACAGATTCAAGCTTATAAATTTATTTAGTTTAATGGGTTCAAATCAAGGTTGGCATCATCAATTAGGAGAGAAAGAGTTAAACTTCAAATATAATAAAATAATTTTAAAGAAATAATTGTAAAAATTTTTGGTTCAATTCAGGTATTGAACCCGGTCAGGCGTGACACCGTCAGCTGCTAGAAAATATGCATTATCTGATTCAGCCAGCAAGAAAGACCTATTTGTGGGTTTATTTATTGATAAGTTCATTATAATAAATTATATGGACATCTAGATCTATACTAGACCTAAAGTTCTGATCTAGAACTCTTAAGACCTAGTCTAGATCTACTTCTAGATCTAGAATCTAGATGTAATCCATATTAGATGTATGTAAAAATATAAGCATGGCTTATAAACTTGAAATTGAAGCAACTTTAAAATTACTGTTATTGCATAATTACTGTAATACGGCTACGTATGCCATGTTTGCTCTAGAACTAGATATAGTCTCAAGTCAAATTTACATTTATTTATTTTTTAATTTAAAAAATTAGAACGGTCAAACTAGAGTTATCCCTGTGTGGCCAACGAGCTAGTAATTCTTTTCTCAGCAAAATACATCAACTGTTAAATTTCTAGGAAAATTATAAGACCCATTTTTGAGATCAGCTGTACAACCACCCACCCTGGTTCCATGAAGGAGTGACTTAAATAGAAGTATTGAAAAAAATAAATACAAACTCAGAAGGTGGGTGCAGCTACAAGATACATTTTTCTACTGTACAGAATAGTTTGAGGAAAAGATAGAATAAAAGACGAAACAAAAGGAAGGCAAGGTCAAGGGATGGACAGGTCTTGAGTTGGATAAAACATTAAGGAAATTCAAGCAGTAGGAATGTATGGAACCAGACAGCATTTGTGGCGCTACACAAGAGGTGAGGGTTGATATGATATGTGGCATTATAAACGTACCATTTCTTTTGTCTTGCTGATAGCAACATCAGCATCATGCTTCTTCTTTCTTTTCTTGTATTTTTTATCTGTTCTTTGAAGAAGCTAAAAACAAAATGAAGTAAGAAAAAAATATTAATAAAAGATTAAAACACTTCTAAAAAAAATGAATAGCTCTAATGAGAACAGAACATGAACAAACCAAGTCAGACTGACACACTGAAAATGTGCAGGCTTTTGTGTCTGTTATTTTTAAATAATTTTGGGATGCAATTACCAGAAGACTAATAATACATACTATTATTATTTCCCAGTCCTTATCTAAAGCCAAGACATATATACACATTATATCTGCGTTTACTTGAAGAACAGAAAACATTGCAATTTTGAGATTGCATACAGAATGACACCTGGTTATAATGATCATAAAAGTTGTTGATGAATGTAAAGGTTTAGATCCAGCAGACACAAGAAATTAAAACCCTGAAGATCATTGCACCATATTCAGAAAATTATTTTAAAATTTAATGTACCACTCTATAAAGATAACTAGGCACAGCCAAGACGATAAATGGCAAATTAGAAATGAATGAGAATAAAAAATGAGCTGAAATTCATGAAAATTTACATAGATTTTTACATGACTCTAAAGTAAAAAAAACAACTACCCTTCAAAAGTCAGATAAAATGTAAACGCCCCCTTATATTTGTTAAAATCCTTTTCTGTCCTTCTCTGAACGTGTCTGGTGAACCTAGCCTGAAAAGAGTTAAAACCAAAAGTTACCTTCAACAGAGGCATCGTTGAGCCACCAAGGAAGACAATCGTGAACAGCACCATGATGAGAGTGGTGGTTACCACAATGTAATGTTTCTCTTCCTCCAGTTCCATGTGTAGACTTAAGGCAAAAGCCACAGCCCCTCGCAGACCTACAACAGCAATAACACAATATACGGAGATAATACACAGGCCAGTGAATTGCCAACACTTAATAGTTTCACCTTTGTGGATACTTATCTCATTTATATTTTAGCTAAGTCATCTTGTAAAATCAATAGTGATAAGTTCATACCATTGTTCACTTACCACTAAACCACATGATAAATTGATTCTTTCTTGTTATTTTGTGTTCCCGGAAGAAGTTCACAAGAAATGACAAAGGAAAAATATTAAAGGCTCTTCCCACCAAAATAAGCACCTGAAAAAAAAACCATCAAAAACAATTTACAGCAAGTGTTTAACAACTGTATCAAATAACGATAATATTAATCTTTATTGTCCGTAAGGAAATTTGTCTTACAATTTGTGCATTACATCAAGCAAAACATTGTAACTAGGAAAAAAACAAAATTTACATTCACACCAGACTCACTCATAATTTACATGTGAAAAGTTTAGATCAAATTGTTTCTATTTAATGATTTGATTGCCAGGGGAACAAAAGAGTGTTTGTGTCTGTTTGTCTTTGCTATCAGTGTCTTGTATCTCTTTTGTGATGGTAAAATAAAAAAATCCTAACCCAAACATTTTCTCAACTGTTGTTCTTTGCAAAATGCATAGTTCTACATTTTTTTGATGATTTTATGAGTAGATGAAAATGCTAAGTTAAGTCCAAGATCAAGACGTGGACTACCATAATGAAACACTAAGCCTCATAACTGTCCTTCCTTACAAAGATTATGGTAATTAAGTTATTAAGATATTGTCACAGTCTCAGTTGACATTGCCTGATTTAATGTTCATGTCATGTTAAGAGTTTAAAAGACACGTGGAATTCCTGATGTAGAAAACAGGAAGTAGAATGAATAAAGTTGACTTTGAGTTCAGTCAAGTGGTATCCTTTAGACCGGGCGGTCAAGTAATCTTTTTGGACCGGGATGGACAGTAGCGACTTAGAAAGTCGAGTAATAATTTCAGTTAGGTTGTGACTTTCGGGCAGTTGTTTCCAGTGGTCTTTTTGAGACATGTATTTCTAGTAGTTAATCTGTATTATTCTGTACAGTGTTACCCGCTGAGATGCGGACGTGATTTGTAATCTACTCTGGAGAGTTTAACGCATTGGATATTTGATACCGCTCTTGTGCGGATAGGATTGTTTATTTCTTGACTTGTATTACTAACAAGGAGTGCAGTATTATTATTACTGTTGTCAAGTAAACTTTATATTTGTCTGCTGAAACGGACTTAAGTCAATCTGTAGTATCTATGTTTGTCACGTGTCAAGAGTACTCCAGGAAGCACAAACCCAGCATTTTACGCATTCACGACACAGTAATAGTGACCAGTCCCTCTAAAGTCACACAATATTAACAACACGTCTCTAAACGTGCATTTACAGATATACAAGCATTATTTATAAAAATTTAAACAAAAAAAAACAACTTACAATGCTCCAGATGGTAAAAGCTGGCTTCACTTGAACTTTGAAGCTGAAGATGGCAAGCCCAAGGTAAGCAAAAACACAGGTTTCTGTTGGAAACAAAAGATTTGGATAAGACCCAAAGTCTTAGTAAATAAATCTTCATCACACAAGATTTGTGTAATTTTTCTTTCTTTTTTTTTTTTTCTAATCTCATTTATCTTCCTAAGAAATAACATTAGCTACATTTGCTATAAGTAGTAGATTAAATATTGCTCCAATAATAATATTGTTACGAATCTCACTATCCAGGCCCTCTGCAAACTGCACCTTACACCACCAACTTAAAGAACTTGACAACTCAGGGCTCCAAAGTAACGTAACACTTTAATAGTTGAATAAATAACAGCCAATACTGTACGATTGGCAACACATACACTGTACAAATATCTCTCCGATAACACTGTACCGCTGTATCAACTCTTGCACTGGCCTCTCTGTCTTGTTCCGGGCTTGCAAAAGGGTTTAACAGTTCAGGACTGACTTCACACACTAGGCTCGTTGTGTCGGACTCGATCGCAGACCAAGATCAAGACGCCAGTCGTCTCAACTGTACTTGACAGTACTCCACACTGAACCGTCGTAATGCTCCGTACAGAACCACACCGTTGAACTGTGCTGTAGTTGACCGTATTCTGAGCCCCTGTCGTGAACCGTCTCTCGTGATCCCTCTTGACTGCAACACCTCCGCTCTTTATATAGGGTCCCTGCTGCCTTCTAGAACCAGACGGAACATCGCTCGATGTTTCTAGCTTCGTCACATGACTACATCCCTCGTGACGCTCCTGAGCTGTGTTCACGACGGCGATCCTTCCCAAACCGTCATGTTGACACTCGTCTCGGCTGACCGTCATAGCCCATCATGGTTGACCGCTCGTCTAGCGCTGGCCTTGGGTGATTTGCATCAGCTGACTACACTCACACCACTACCCCCATCTGTGCCACCACCAGGTTTATAACACTGCCCCTCCTTAGATCTGTCTGTCCCGGACAGAAGCAACCTCATGACATTGGCTGTGAAGTTTCATCGCTGTAAGTGGGGGTCGATTGATGGCAGTTGGCTTGCCTCTTGCGCTTGACGGAGCCATCCATGTTGCATTCAGCAATGGTCGCTTCCTTCTTCTCCTCCAGTTTGCCTTGACCTGGTTGCCTCGCCGTCATGCTTTCATCGCTTTCTATGTTGAATTCAGAAAATGTTTTCTTCTTCTCCTCCATTTAGCCTTCATCTGGTTGTATCGACGTCGTGATCGCATCGTCATCCATGTTGCACTCAGCAGAACCACACCGTTGAACTATGCTGTAGTTGATCGTGTTCTGAGCCCCTGTCGTGAACCGTCTCTTGTGATCCCTCTTGACTGCAACACCTCCGCTCTTTATATAGGGTCCCTGCTGGCCTTCTAGAACTGGAACATCGCTCAACGTTTCTATCTTCGTCACATGACTACATCCCTCGTGACACTCCTGAGCTGTGTTCACGACGGCGATCCTTCCCGAACCGTCATGTTGACACTCGACTCGGCTGACCGTCGTAGCTTGTCACGGTTGACCGCTCATCTAGCGCTGGCCTTGGGCGATTTGCGTCGGCTGACTACACTCACACCACTACCCCCATCTGTGCCACCACCAGGTTTATAACAATATTATATATAGAACCAAAAATCACTGGAGAAACCAACCTGCAATGAAAGCAATAGATCTAAATGTTTGCTGAACAGTTATCTGTGAGACTGGTGAAAGGTTCAAGTGAGTGTAGTGAGACATGACAATACCACAAAATAAGATGGCCATAATACCTAAATGAATATACAAACAAAAGAGTTAATAATAAAAATTGCAAATAATGTCAGCTCAATAATGGAATAGTGATTTTCCCAATGCTTATATAAAAGATAGATCATAGAAGGCACAGTATCTCTGCCTAGACCTTTGTCACAGAAACAAGATATGTTCAATTTCTCAGCATGCAAGTTGTTGTTTTTACACTTTTATTGGCCTATAGTAATGCTATTGTTTTAATTTTTGTTTTCTTTTATGCACAGTACATTCAGTTTTGTTTAACCATTCTTACAACGAAAGGCAACAGAAATATTTAACAACATTTAAAACATAGGTATTATTTAAAACATTTAAAACATAAGTATGATTTTAAACACACACTAAGTAAAATCAAAAGTATCCTAAGTCTCATTTCAACAATAGAATAACAAAAGCAGCTTTCTAATCTGACTAAGGTAATTGGCTGCTCCATGTTTACTATTATCAGAGATGAGTTAAAATTATCCTAAGTATCCTAAGTCTCATTTCAACAATAGAATAACAAAAGCAGCTTTCTAATCTGACTAAGGTAATTGGCTGCTCCATGTTTACTATTATCAGAGATGAGTTAAAATTTTCGTTTTGTTGTATTAAAATCAAACCAAATTCCTTAAAAAAGCTATTCAACTAATAAACTAATATCCTTAAGTCATATATTTAACTTAATTCAGCATTTTTTTCCACTAATTAATTCAAATTAACAACTCTTAGTTTAGGACTATTTTGTCTCACTAATCCTTTTTTTTTTTTATTAGCCTTATACAGATCTAAATATAATTAGATAGATCTAGAATCTATATATTTAATATTATTTAGATCTAGTCTATATTTATTATTATATCCTTAGATTTTAGATCTACTCAGTCTAGTGTTAGACTTAGACTTTAATTAAGGCTTTAGATCTACTAATCATCTACTAATACTACTAATAATAACTAATAGTAATATTCTATATAGTTAGTTATACACATAAATATATTGATCTAGAATTAGATCTAGTCTAGGTCCATATTTTGAATTTAATAAACCATTTGATTTGATTTAATTGTCATTGTAAATTAGCTTTCACTTTAGACTTAGACTTAACGTAGGCATTGTAAACCTTAAACTAGATTTAGACTAGACCTTTAAAAACTAAAATCAACAACAGTCATCATGAAATTGCTCTGGCTATTTATCCTAATAATTACTAAATACACACTAGCTGAACATAGAACTAGATCTACCTTAGTCAACACTAAACTTAAAAAGGAAACAACAGTCATAATCAATCATCACACTCTAGATCAATGCAACTTCAAAAATAACCTAACATACACATCCATAACATTAAAGAAGATCACCCATCACAAATGGAAGTTCTCAATCAGACACAGCAGAAATAAATACCTATCACTGTTAATATTAATAGCAGGAGATGTAGAGTCAAATCCAGGGCCTAGATCTAAAGATAGATGCAACATCTGCAAAAAAGTATGCACCATGAAACAGAAAGCCATTCAATGTGACACCTGCGATGAATGGTACCATGCATCATGTCTCAATATGAATACACCTGTGTATTATGCCTTAGGCAACAAAGACGCATCATGGCACTGTGTACAGTGTGGGTTACCTCAGTTTACATCAGGACTGTTTGATTCCTTTGATGCAGACACTTCTAACCCATACAATATCCTAAACACCATCCCAAACCAAACTCACCAACCACTAGCCAGATCCACTCCTGTTAAACCTAAATCTACTAAAATTAATACAACAGCCTCACTAAACAAACCTACTAAAGAAGTAATACCAAAATACCTTAAAACCTTAGTAATAAATTTTCAAAGCATTAGGAACAAAACAGCAGACTTAGAAATTTTATTAGAATGTGAGAAACCAGACATAATTGCAGGAACAAAAACTTGGCTACATCCTGAAATTTATAATGCAGAAATTTTCAATAGTAATTATGAAATTTTTAGAAAAGATAGGGCTGATAATCATGGAGGAGTTCTTCTAGCAATAAAAAACACTCTTATAGCAGAAGAAATTACCTTACCTAACTCAAAAAATATAGAATCAACATTTTGTAAAATTAATACCACCTCAACATCCCTAATAATAGGCAGCATTTACAGACCACCAAATTCTAGTTTAGAATACATGCAGGAACTATGTAATCAGATTACTACACTTAAAGAGACAAATAAAAATGCAGTTTTTTGGATTATGGGTGATTTCAACCTACCTGATATAAATTGGAAAACACTAACCATAGATAAACACCAAAACCTTAAGGACATAAATGAGCTTTTCATAGAAACTTTACACAACCTAAGTTTAGATCAAATCATTAAAAAGCCAACTAGATTAAACAACACATTAGATCTCTTCTTAACCAACAGACCTGGATTAGTAGTTGATTATGATATTATCCCTGGTCTATCAGACCATGAGATCATAAAAATACACAGTCAGATAAAAGCAGTAGCCAATTCAAAACCCAAAAGAAAAATCTTACTCTGGAATAAATGTAACCTAACACAACTACACCAAGCCACATTAAACTTTCAACAAACATTCTTATTAGAAAAAGACATTAACCAACCAGTCGATGACCTCTGGAATTTCATTAAAAACCATCTTAAAAGCATTATAGAAAATCATATACCCACTAAATACACATCAAACAAAATAAATAAATGCTGGTTTAATAATAGACTAAAGAAGCTTTGTAAACAGAAGGAAAACCTATATAGAAAATTTAAAGAAACTAAGGCAGAAAGAGTTTACAAAAAGTATATAAAAATTAAACACTTAACCCAAAAAGTAAGCAGACAGCTGCAGAGTGAATACATAAACAATGTAATATCTAAAGATAACAACAAAAACCTATGGTCATACATTAAGTCTAAGAAAATGGAAACAACAGGAATAGCGCCATTTAAAGATGAACATAACATAATACATAATGATAATGAAAATAAAGCAAACATCCTAAACAAATACTTTGCATCAGCATTCTCAGCCCCAGGAGACAAAGACATATTACTGAATTTGAACCAAGTAGACAACATAGAAGATATAGTAGTACAAGAAAATGGAATTCAAAAACTATTAGCCAACACCAAACCAAATAAAGCATCTGGACCTGATGGTATTCCAGCTAGATTACTCAAAGAACTAAGCAATGAGCTAGCTCCAGTGTTCAAATACTCTTTCAGGCTTCACTTAACCAGGGCAGAGTACCAAAGGACTGAAAAGAAGCTAATGTCACACCCCTATTTAAAAAAGGAGAAAAATCTGACCCAGGAAACTACAGACCAGTATCACTTACCAGCATCACATGTAAAATCCTAGAACACATAATATGTAGCAACATCATAAACCACTTAGACAAACAAAATGTCCTCACACCATACCAACATGGCTTTAGGAAATATAGATCATGTGAAACACAACTAATAGGACTATTTGATTTTTCTTACTAGATTTTTCTAAGGCTTTTGACAAAGTTCACCACCATAGTTTGCTTAAAAAATTAAAATATTTTGGCATTAATGGTCCACTGCATCAGTGGATTAAAGATTTTCTGATAGGGAGAGAACAAACTGAAATGGCTCTAAATCAACACAGATAAAAGTAAACTCAGGTGTACCTCAAGGAACAGTCTTGGGTCCACTACTATTTTTAATTTACATAAATGATTTACCAAATTGCATTACTTCAGGAACAAAAGTCAGATTATTTGCAGACGATTGCATAATATATAGAACAATAAAAACAACACAAGACACAGATATTTTACAAAGAGAATTAGATGAATTACAGAAATGGGAATCAAATTGGAGCATGTCTTTCCACCCAGAAAAATGTCAGTTGTTAAGAGTAACAAAAAACTAAAACAAATTAATTCCACTTATCTTATTCATGGCAAACCAGTAACACAGACTAAAAACGCAAAATACCTAGGTGTTATAATAAATGAAAAACTGTCATGGAATCCACATATTGATGAAACTATAAAAAAATCAAACAAAGCATTAGGATTTATTAAAAGAAATTTCTATAAATCAAATAAGAACATAAAACTAAAATGTTATTTAACCTTGGTTAGGCCAATAATAGAATATGCATCCACCGTGTGGGACCCCTCAACTCAAGAAAACATTAAGAAACTGGAACAAACACAAAATAGAGCAGTGAGATTCATAACAAATGAATATTCACATTTGACTAGAGTAACACCTATAGTAAAATCACTAAATTTAGAAAGCCTTCAGGACAGAAGACTCAAAAGTAAAGTAGCAATTATACATAAAACACTGAACCATAATCTTCAAATACAAAAACAAAATTTAATAAAATACTCTGAAAGACACAAAGATAAAGGCACATTCCTCATCCCATATGCTAGGACAAATTTGTACAAATACTCCTTCTTCCCTAGTGCTATTAGAGCATGGAATGGGTTGCCTGAGCTAGCCAGGAAAACCAGTGACTTGGCAGAATTTAAGTCATTGGTTAATATGCATGACTAAATGCATGACGCGTAGGATGTTATCATCTTCTTTTTTGAAGTAACGTCTGTATTATATAAGATAAGATAAGATATTGATAAAATTGATATTTTCATGTCAAAATAAATATGTCAAAAAATGTGAATATTTTTTACTTACCAGATAAATGTATGCCCTCAGCTAACGCATAAGGCAAATAAGAAAAACAAAGTACCATTCCAACTTCAAGGGATGGAGTTTTATGTAAATTTAGAAACTTTGTAATCTATAAGAACATAAAGAAACAACATATTTACATTAAAAGCATGATGTTACTTTGGTCAAGAATTTTAGAAAAACAAGACTAAATAAAATGGTCTTATGATTATCTTTAAAAATGTAAATAAGTCATGATTTTTTTCTTGATATGGGTTTTGCACGATTAATAATACTTGGTTAGGTAACTTTACATAAAAAAAACAGTTGCTCTTATATTTTTAATATTGTCTTTGAAATACTGTCTAATACTATTATTAATAATATATATAAATATATATATATAAATATTAATTTTTTTTTTATAATCAAGTTTAGTAAAGTTTATAAAGTAACAATGCTTAACAAAAGCACACAATTAGTTCTAACATTTTTTATACTCCTTAACACAACAATGTTAGTTCAACATTTTGGTGAAATTCATATTTTCTTTCGCTCCAAGGTGAGAACAGAAAGTACATGAAGAAGCTTGCCTACATACAGTTTCTAACCTCAGATATTTCAACAAGCCGAGGTGATTCATAGAAGCTCGATGTATCTGTATATGTCAAATCTAACAGAGAGCTTAATGATGGAGAGATTGATAAATCTAAATGTGTGTGTTAAAGTACAAGGTACTCACCATAGCACTGACTAGACCAAAGGCCACACCAATAGCAGCAGACGCAAAGAACATCAAACAAAATCTCCAAACAGCCTGAAAGAATGCAGCTGCACCGCTGGTTATCACAGTGGAAGGTGAAGAAAATTCTAAAATTGTCCTGTGAAAATCAATAATTAAAGATGTCATGACAATTAGGAAAATTAAATAATGATAACAATTACTGCTAACAAAGATACCCATAATACTGCTTTTCCATGAGGAAAAGACCTTATATTGATCATTTTCTTTATATAACTCTCTCATCAAGAAGGAAAATTAACGATCCAATAACAGGATTGCCTAAAACGTACAGTAGAATGAGGAGTATCCTAATTAATTAGGAATGGGGTCTGTCCAAATCATGGATTGTCTGAATGTGAAACATTATAAAAAGTTCCATTTCACCAACAATATGAAGAAAGTTCTTAAGGAAGTAAACATAAAATTTAAGTAAAATATACAATAGAGCAAAGCGCTATATGTAGTAACCTCCCAGTATTGAGAGAAATAATCTCTGATCTTTCGCTGCATATCAGCAAGACCACTTAGATACCATACTTTAAAACAAAACAGGCAGTTTCAGATAACTGACATCAGGATAATCAACGTTCCACTGTACTCATAACAGATTCAAGGGTTGTGTGTAATGTAACAGAGTGAAAAAGTAGACACAGAGTTATATCTTGAAATATATGTGCATTTCTGAAATCCAATCTCACTATCTGCTATAAATAAGTGCATTGACTATTAAAAATCTACCACAAGAGTGCCCTTTAAGTATTTAAAATTAAGTATGCATAAATGTACACAAACATATTGTAGAACAAAGACAATGTGTCAAACTTTAGAGAAGCTAGATTATCTCAGATTGTTTTTTACTATTCTTCAGGTAAACTATACATGCTTAATTTCGATAACCCCAAAAAAATATGATTCTTGTGGCTTCCTCAACAAAAGAGGTTAAACTAGAGAGCACCGAGCTTGCAAAAGTACAAGGAAATATACTAAACAAAAATAATAATTAAAAAAAAAAAATTAAAATATGCTTCTGCTTTATGCATAATAAAGTGTCATAAAGGAGCTTTAATAATAATAATTTTATTTATAAAGCGCTGTTAACAAACAAAATGTAGGCTCAAGGCGCTGTAACAACGTTACAAACAAAAAAACGAGAGCTAAAATGACAGTTAATCTAAAAAAGTTTTAAACAGATAGGTCTTAATGTTCTTCTTAAAAGTGGTGTAGCATGTTGTCTGTCTGAGATCAATGGGGAGTGAGTTCCAAACCGTGAACTGAAAAAGCCTGCAGACCGTAGCTTTTGAGGGAGAAACGTGGCACTACTAAAAGCGTTGAGTCCATTGAGTGCAGGGCTCTCTGGGGGACATGGAGTAATCAGTTCACTAAGGTACAAGGGCATCTCGTTGTTATATTTACACTGATGACAAAGTGTGGCGACCTTGTAATTGATTCTCGCTTTCACTGGAAGCCAATGGAGCATGCGCAAGAGCGTAGTAGCAGAATCTTGTCTAGTCTTTTTAAGGACTATTCCAGCGGCCTTGTTCTGTATACGTTGCAGCTTGGCTATTTTGTCATCAGGTATACCTGCTAGCACGGCGTTACAGTAGTCAAGGCGGGTGAGTATGAATGCCACAGCTAGCGTTTTTGTTGACTCTGTTGTTAAATATGGTCGGATCTGGCCTAATCTGCGCAGCTGCAGATAAAGACCTTTGCAGAGTTGACTTATGTGTGGGTCGAAAGATAGTGTTGAATCGAAGAAAACTCCAAGATTCCACACTACATGGACAAAAGGAACATGGCAGTTCGTGATAAAGAGAGAATCTGTGCTTTCAACTTTTGAGACATTGTTCCTAGTGCCAATCTTAATTCTTTCTGTCTTGTCTTCGTTAATCTTGAGTTTATTTTCAACCATCCAATCGCTCACCCTTGCAACGATACTACTGATTTTCTCTGCCAGATGTGACACCTCTGAGGGTACTGATGAATCGTATAACTGTGAGTCATCGGCAAAGAAATGGTATAAGATGCCGGTTGGCCGTATGACACCGCTGAGTGGATATGTATACATAGTGAACAGTACTGGGCCTAGAACTGATCCTTAGGGTACTCCGTACTTCAAAAGTAAGCTTGTTGATTCCGTCCCGCTAACAACACTTTGGTTGCATTCCGTCAGGTAGGATCCAAGCCACTTTAGGACGACTCCGAGTCGTTTAGTACCCTGACCACTGCTGTCTCTGTGCTTCGGCACTTCCTATATGCAGATTGAAATTCTTCCAAGAGACAGTACTGTTCAAGATGAGAAAGAATTTGCGCTAACACGATGCGCTCCAGAAGCTTTGACAGGAAGGGAAGATTTGATACCGGGCGATAGTTTTTTAGACATTCCGGGTCAAGACTGGATTTCTTTAATAAGGGCCTGACAAGTGCATGCTTAAATTGCTGTGGTACAACGCCTGAAGTCAGTGAAGAGTTTACAATGTTAGTAATTGTGGGTACAAGCTCATCTAAACATTCAAGGAGCAAGGAAGTTGGAATGGGATCAAGGTCACGTGACTTATTTGGCATCTTTAAAATAGTACTTTTGACATAATCTTCAGATACATGCTGAAACTCGCAAAAAGGAGAATTTTGAAAAATTGGAGAGTGGTCAAGCTGTGATGAGAGGGATGGCATGTCATTTCTAATCTGCTCAATCTTCCCAATGAAGAATCTATTGAAGGAATCAGGGAGTTCAAATACT
The DNA here is from genome assembly GCA_036873155.1 of Biomphalaria sudanica. Taxonomy (NCBI): domain Eukaryota; kingdom Metazoa; phylum Mollusca; class Gastropoda; family Planorbidae; genus Biomphalaria; species Biomphalaria sudanica. The sequence goes on from JAZGLO010006675.1 coordinate 35,548, forward strand.
GGGATAGATGACGGAAAACGTTCGTTATTTGCTCCCCCTAACATTTCAGCGGTGATCCTAAATAGCTCCTTTGAAGAATCAGAAGTTTCGATTTTTTGTCGAATATGACTAGCTTTTGCGTGCAGATGGCCTAACTGAAACTGTACGAGTGACAAGAGGCGCATGGCTGTCCAGCAAATTTTCAAGCAAGAATTGTAATTGCTGAGAACGTCTGTGTTGCTTTGTTGCAACAGCAAAGAGGTCACGTCCATTTTGAAGGAGGCAATATCTATGGCTTTAAGTTTACGGTAGGGCACGTTTTTCTTTGGCTTTTTTGCTTTTGATAGGCGCATTTCAAAGTGTACAAAAAATGATCTGACAAGCCGCGGTCTGAGACATTGAGTTTGGCTATAAGCTCACTTGCATTTGTAACAATCCAGCCAAGAGTATGGCCTTTGACGTGTGTCGGAACATTTATCAGTTGGTCTAAGTTGCGATCCTTTAGCGCAATTTTCAGCGACATCGCATATGTCTCATTTTCACTGTCAAAACCAAGTTCACATCGCCTATGACAAATAGATCTTTTGTTGATATGTGATTGCCAAGGAGGTCTTGAAATTCTTTGATGAAAACTTTTGTTGTCAATTTATTTCTCTTGCTTGGTGGTGGGCGGTACAGGAAAATAAAAGTCAGTGTTCTACTGTGGTGGGAAAGGCGAAACTCGCACATCTCAAAGGTGGTGTATGTTGAGCTGTCAGGTCTTATTGTTACATACTTGGCTAGACTATCTCTGTACAGTATTGCTAAGCCCCCTCCGCTGCCTGTTTTTCGAGGTAGACTCTTTAAAATAAAGCCTGGTGGGTTAGCTCAATGGTTTTTAACTCATCACCAACTTCTTTAAACCATGTCTCACTAAGGAAAACGATGTCGTAGCTATCATCACTGATGGTGTCTGCAAGCTCAAGAGCTTTGTTACTGCATGACTGGGTGTTTAGGTGCAGTATTTTAAGCAGACTGGAGGATAAGTCACCAGAGGCGTAGCACATTTTGAAGACACCGGAGGAGTAATATCACGAATTACAGGTTTTTGATGGGGACATCTGACCTCTGTCATGTGAGGAGTAATAGGGGGGGGGTGGTTAACAAAACAGTTTAGTAGGGAACTGCTGAACTCTGTCGTAGAAGAAATGACAGGGGTAGGGTTGGGGTTAACAACACAGTAGGGAGTCCTGGAAGAGCTTTACTTTTATATTACTTTTGAACAACACACTGAGAGAAATTTGTACACTGTGACATCCACAAAAGCCTTCCTTTTTAATTTCAGTATAGAAAATACGAAAAACATGCATATATGTAACCCTGCCGGACCAAGTAAAACAAAGGACGTTTGGGCCACGAGGCCTTCTTCAGCTACAAAACAAACAAAAAATAAAAAACAATTACAAAGACACTGACAGCCATAGCTATCTCCTATACTCGTCATCCCATCCACCATCCTGTAAAGATTCTATCCCCTACTCCCAACTTCTACGTATCCGCCGCCTTTGCCAAGATGACAATGACTTCACTGAAAAAGCAACTGAAATGATAGAGTTTTTCTTGCGTCGTGGCTACCCTCAGGCTATTTTAGACAAAGCCTTATCGCGAGTGGAGAATCTTAAAAGAGAACAAGCTTTCAAGAAAAAAACGATATCTAGCAATGATGGGAGGCCCAAATTGATATTAACCTATCACCCTCACAATGTGAAAGCAAAAAACATCTTTCTCAAAAACCTGAACATTCTCCTAGCCGATGAACATACTCGCGACGTCTTTTCATCCCCACCTCTTGTAGTATTCAGGCGAGACCAAAACCTACAAGACATATTAGTACACACTAAACTCCACAACATTTCAAGTGAACCTGGCACTTGGCCATGTAAGCGACGTAATTGTCAGACCTGCAAACACACACTCGCCACCCCCACCATCACCTGTCCTAAAATTACCATCAAGATCAGTGGCAAATTTAACTGTAATAGTAGAGGAGTCATATATGCTATAATATGCTCAAGGTGTCAGATGGTTTATATTGGAAACACAGGCAGGACCTTAAAAACACGACTCCAAGAACACCTTAGAGACATTCGTAACTTCGCTACTAAGCCCGTCTCTATCCATTTCAATAACACACATCATAGGGGTACCACCGACCTCCTCGTCACTGCCATACAACAATGCAACGACAAAAACACCCGTCTGCAGATCGAAAACAAACTTATTTACATGTCAGGCACCCTCCAACCCAACGGGATCAACAACCAGCACACTTTTATTTAATAAGCGATGGGCACTAACACTACGGTACCCCCTTTTCCCATTCATCTTTGCCTGACATCTCCGCCCCCTTCCGTTTTCCCGCGCTTTTACACCAGCGCAGCTCATTTCTTTTCTGCCTCGATAGAGAACAACATCGGACAGATAAGTTAACTTAAGACTATTTTGTGTTAATTGTTTTTTATTTTTTGTTTGTTTTGTAGCTGAAGAAGGCCTCGTGGCCCAAACGTCCTTTGTTTTACTTGGTCCGGCAGGGTTACATATATGCATGTTTTTCGTATTTTCTATACAGTCGTTTACCCCTGCAGCAGTAAATCTTTGTCTTTTTAATTTCACCAAATAAAAAGTTCCAAAACACTTCATGCTGTCATACTTACGTTGTTAACACAATAGACACTGCATCATTCAACATCGACTCTCCAAATACCAACATGTACAATATGGGATCAACATCTAGAGCTTGAAAAATGGCCAATGTGGCCACTGGGTCCACAGCAGAAACCAGGGAACCAAAGGCAAAACTCTCCACTACATCTAATTGATATGCTACTTGAGCCTAAAAAAAATTAAAATAAAACCTACACAACATATACTCATAAGTTGATAAATATATATGTGTGTGTGTGTATATATATTTTACTCATTGGTTGTCCCTAGAAGAGAAAATACAGTCCAAAACAATTTTCTGAAATAAAATCTTATCTTCCAATCTTAAGTAATTTCTTTTGAAAAGGGAGATTATTACATCCGTTGCATAATTATTTCCAGTTTTGAAAATAATTATAATTCACAATTATTTGGATGTTTATAAACAGAAACTTACCTGTCCCAACAAATAGACACCACCACCAACAACTACAGCAGAGATGATAGTTCCAAAAACAGCAAATATCAAAATTGATCCAATGTTGTGAAAAAAATTACCCTGATCAAAGTTTGAAACATGGAATGAATCAATGAATATAACTTTGTATTATACGGAAAAAGTAAAACTTTAAGCTATATAATACTTGTAAAAAAATGTGAGTAAAATAATTGGCTTTAATCCATAGTACTAAGAAGAAACAAAAAATTCTTATTAAGACTATTTAAGTTTTTGTGATTTTCCCTTTTAGTGTAATCTAATAAAAATTTACATTGATTTTAAATTATTTTTTTAAACAAGACAGACTAGTAAGACACAAAAGTTTGATGGCCTGGGTTGAAACCCTGCGGCCGCCATCCCCCACAATCCTGCCAGAGATTGGGGCTATGATGTAATAATCTTTGATTCTGAAGACGCATCAGAAGCATGTAAAACATAACAATTCTGAGCTAATCAAGTTTATATATTTCCTGGACAACTGACCTTGTGCAAGTTGTAGCCTCCTTCAAAGATGATAGGCGGTAACAGCACTATGAAAAAAATGTTTGGTGGAAAAGCCTCCTCTTTCTTAAAAACAAATCAACAAGTAAACTATTAGAGAGTGCTGACACACAAATTAATTTACTGACATTAAAACTACATTGGGTTTAATGTTAAACTCTAAATCATAAGTAATTTGACAACTACATTTCTGACCTTCCAGTTTCCAAACTGAAAAAGTTTCAAAACAAGCCCAATGAAAGCGCCTGAAAATAAAACCCAGATAACACAAATAACTATTACATAGCAACTAATGTTTTTATCTCTATCTATACCATGATAAGATATAAAGTTTAGCAAAAAATGATCAGCTCTTTAGTTTCTAAAATGTCAAGCTTTCTAATTTTAGTCAACTAAGCATTGTATTGTTTTGTTATTCACTTTTTGGTTTTGAATTGATATACAAACACAAAGAGAACAAAGAAGAAGACAACCACAAATAATTTCAGAAAAGAATAAATCTGGACAAAAACACAAAGTTTGTGCTCTCCCTTGAAGTTGATCAATTTTTTCACGCACAAGGCCTATATTGTTTAAATCAAAAAAGAAATTAAGAAATTCCTCTTGCTATATAGCAGGTAAAAGAATTAAAAACAAAGTTATTTTTTAACACACTTGAATACCACATGTATGATCAAAAGTCCCAACTAGTTCCCTTATATCCAATATTCAGAGAGAGAACATAAAAATACAATATGCTTTTTTATTTAGCTGAAGTGTTTGATGATTGTTATATTCCCATTAAAAAAACAATACACAATAAAGCAGGGACAACAAAATTGAATTTTTTATACTAACAAAACGTTTTACTGCATAAAAAAAGTCTATTTAGCATAACACTTCATAATAAAATATCTTTAAACTAAACTTACAGCTAATGTTAATGTCTTACAGTTGATTAAGAGGGCATAAGCCCCAAGGTTAGTACAATAATATCAGAAGGGTGAAATAAGTATTTTGAATACAGAACTTCTTTCTTTTGGGTGCTGACCTAGCATAGAGTTCTTTTTGCCTATAGAGATGTGTTTTTCCCTGAGTTAATATTAAGTTGCTAATGCTTATCTTTGTATCACAACTTCTTTTTTCTTTTTTTTTTTTGGGGGGGGGGGGGGTACTAACTTAGCATAAAGTTCTTTTTGCCTATAGAGATGTGTTTTTCCCTGTGCAAATAACAAGATGATAATGCTTGTCTTTTTTTTGTACATTAGTACAAGACTGAGCATGGATGTTAATTCATTTTGTTTTCTTTTACAGGGTTGTGGGTATTTTACCTAGGGGGAAGAAGGAATGGAAGAGTGATTTCTAACTATCTAAAAATCTGTGTGTGGATTAGGTCCCCTTGATTGTATATTATTAGTTGTTTTTTTTATACATAAATTGGAAACACTATTTTATTAGCTAACATTTCAAAGTAAGGTGTAAAGAAAAGTGAGATAAACTTGAAATAAAAAAAGAGGATCATTTTTAAATGCTATTTCTATTTTTAAGTTGACTTCGTGCTAAAGTAATGTATCTAGTTAAATGTTTTCATTTACACTGTATTAGATTTATAATTTATTCACGCACAAAAAAAAATATTTTTTCCTAAAGCAAGAAGATATAAACCAACCAATCAGTACAATGGCAATGCTGTCTGGCAAGTAATGGAACTTGGTCTGAATCAACAAGTGAACTACAAGGATGGATATAGCTAAAACAAAACAAATAAATGAATGTAAATAAGATGCACACATTAATCAGACTATGATCATCAAAAATTAAAATAATGTTCATCTTTCAGACCTTGCAGTCCAAGAGGGTATTCGTTACTATGGATAAAAATTAATGAGGGTGTCAAGGCCAGCAAAGCCACCAATCTCCCTTACTATCCCCAAACTTATGTCAGGCACCCATTAACTCTTTATCTCCATAATTATTTTTCCATGTGACACTTTTGTACATTCAACCCTGTTATGATAAAACTTCAATAACATTTTTGTTTGTAATCAAAAAACGTTACTTTTGATATACAATTATAGGAGAATGCATGCTTTTTTATATAACACAAGTTATACTTTCTAAGACGAAAAATTGATTTAACATTTATCATTATCGAGATTATTTTGAGGATTATTGGAAAAAAACATTCCAGACCAGTACACAAGAAGGCGAGAATTCTTAGATCAACATATCTTACTGGAATTAACCAGTTTAACCGTCAATAAGGGAGGGGGGAATCACTGACTAAATAGTGCTTACCAACAACTAACAAGATGAAAAAAATTGTTAAACTGCTATGGTGCTCTTCTTCTGCAGCACCTTTCTCTGGTAAATCAGGCTTCTCTTCATGTGGTTTTGCCTGCGTTGTTGTAGGGCTTTCAGTAACATTCAAAGTACTATCAAAGGAAAAAAATTGTAGAAATAATTATTTCTCCAAGTATTTAAAACATTAAGGTGGTGATTGATAGCCCAATAGTCAGAAAACTATTCAAATAAAAAGAAAAACATAAAACTGAAGCCTCAGAAAAGATAGCTAATATATCGTGTAAGTTCGATAACTTTTTGAGCCCATTCTATGAAAGATTAGAATTTTTTTTTACAAAAAATTCAATGTTAATATTTACATGTGATGAATCAATACCTGGAGTTATTCCCTGACTCTGTGACTACTGCTGTCATGCCCAGACCAACAGCAGGTTCATTTTCGATGTGATGCTCATTGGACCATTCACTTCTAGCATTTCTCTTGATTGGTTCATGCGAATCAGAGGAATAGATTTGTTTCTTTCTGGTAAATTCACTTTTACGTAGCACATTGTGAACGTCAGTTTCAGTTTTCACAATGTTAAACTCTTTCTTTAAAGAGTTTGTAGGCTGCCAGGAAACTTCACTTTGCTGGTTCTTACTAGTGTTAGTCTCGTCATGTTTCAATGCTAATGATGCAGTGACGAGACTAATGTTCAACACTAGCCGAAAGCAAATTTTTAGCATTGCCAAAACACTTTATCGAAACATGTGCCAGGATATCTGAAAATTAATACAAATGTCATTATATATATTTTTACAAAGCTCAATATGTCTGTCTGGATAGAATCTTGTATGCATTATTTCCCCCACTTCCCATTTTCGTATCAAGTTAAAATTTTTTACAATTATTCATTGTTGATGACAACACATGAATCAATTAAAAAAACAACCAATAAGCTGATCAGTTAGTTGTAATTAATTTATTTTATTTTACATAGAGACAGTAGGGCCTACTAAGCTAAGGGGAGATAAGCCTTGAGATTTGGTTGTTTGCCAAAATTTTTAAACTAATAATAGGCTATAATACCCTTTACTTAACTTTTATGAGTACTTGCATGCTCAATGGCTAACAAGGAAGCTTTCCATCATGGAGGATTGAGTTTCAATTCAGAGCCGAGCAACTTTTAAAAAAAATTGTTTTTGAAAAGCAAAACAGAAACCTTCTCCCAGATACCCCCCTCTTCCCCTACCAACACATCCTACTGGTCCACAAAAGTGATTGGACCATAGCATGGGATGTAACATCCCAGTAGTCCACAAAAGTGATTGGACCATAGCATGGGATGTGACATCCCTGTGGTCCACAAAAGTGATTGGACCATAGCATGGGATGTGATATGCTACAAGCATGAAAGTTGGGTGAAACAAAAAAAATTCATAAAAATATTTCCAATTGCACAAATTTATTATTGTTAGTCTAGAGTCACTCAAAATTATTTTTCATGATTGTCTCAAAATAATTGATGCAGTTCACTCGATATAGCTTTGTTTTTGAAAAAGTATTTTCTATATTTTACGCTAGTACAGAATTGAAAGAATTAATTTATCTGAAAGAATTTATATTATAAATTATTTTTTTTTTAACTCCAATTTTGTATCTTGTATGATTTTTTGCCACAGTCTGGACATCTTCAGATAGATTCCAGTTCTTTTGCCTATCTTCAAAGGGTATTGCCCTTGGACACCAATGTTTGTTGGGTCGTTTTGTTTTTTCAGCCTCCTCCAGTGCATCATCTGCTTCCTTCCTTAACTAAAGCAGAAAGTGCTCTCTTTTGTCTCTTTGTTTTTAGATTGCTTATTTCTTCTATATAGTTCGTCCATTGGGGTTCAATGATGACAACTTTACTCATCCAGGGGGCTTTGCACTGGGGTTTTGTGCCTCCTCATGTGGCTGGTGAAATAATGAATAACTCAGAAAGACACAAAGATAGAGGCACATTTATTATTCCATATACTAGAACAAGTGTTCCTTCTACCCTAGTGGATTAGAGAATGGAATGGATTGCCTGAATCAGCCAGGAAAACCAATGACTTAGCAGAGTTTAATGACTATAGATTAACACATGAAATGCATAGATCTAGGACAATCTTCTTTCTTGAAGTCATGTCTGTAATATATTTTAAATAATAAGGCTAGTATTCGAGTTCGAAGAGTAGTGAGGAATGCAATTTTTCCCGTGGCTGCGCAGCCCCAGCTGAGACCTACATATTTTGCCACATCCAGGGGAAACATAACCATTGTCCGCAGGTGGTCCATTTAGATTTTCTTTTCGCCGTCTGCATTTGTCCTCAGCAGCAGATTTTCTTTTGGTCTCAAATGTGTATCCCGCGGCCTTCGTTCTGAGGTCGCATGCAACCAGGTGCTCTCTTCTATGTCAGCCAAGGAAAGTTGACGCCTAAGCTGGTCTTTGAAGCGTTTCCGTGGGGCGCCTCTGTTACATCGACCACCTTTTAGCTCACCAAAAAAGACTGCTTTTGGCATACGTTCATCTCCCATACGGGATACGTGCCCTGCCCAGCATAACTGTCGGACCAATATATTTTAAAAGATAATTTATTATTATCAAATTCATGGAAATCATCGATATTTTATTGTAATATACCTCAATAATTGTCATTCAATTTATAAAATATTATAATTTACTAGATCTTATCTTATCTTATATAATACAGACGTTACTTCAAAAAAGAAGATGATTACGTCCTACATACTAAGGCTAAGGACTAAGAATATCATTAAATATGATAAAATAAATGTTTAAGTAATTATGTTGATAAAAATAAAGATTAAAGTCTAAACTGACTAAAGTGACTAAAGTGTCTAAAGTCAGTAAAATTAAAATAGTTTGAAGATCCTGTCGGATATTACCATATAGTTCTAGATTTGATCTAGGTCTAAAATATATATATTATAGATCTATAATATAGACTCTATTCTAGATTTGATGATGTTCATTCTTCAGTAAAACATTCTTCTAACCACATTCTAAAAAGACAAAGTTGAAAACCCAAATGTGCGATACGAGATGGAAGTGAATGTTGTGTTGTTGTCATTTCCGGTTAGTGGGCGATGAGTCTATTTCATTTGTTTACTTTTAATTATCTTATCTTATCTTATATAATACAGGCGTTACTTCAAAAAAGAAGATGATTTTTAGTAATTTTAAGTGTACTGTAACTTTAGGCAGTGTAGGGAACAGGCAAATTGTCTAGATTCTAGATCTAACTATACCGTAGAGTCTAGTTTTATAGATCTAGACTCAAGATTCTGAATAGCTTGTAGATCTATAGACTATAGTAGTATTAGTATAGTGTTGCGGTATTTTTTTTTTAATAATTTCTGATTTGGATTTTTTAAGTCACACTTTCAGTAAGTTCAGTAATTCAGAACTTCAGTCACTTTGATTTTGAAGGGAAACCCGGAAAGGTTTTCAAAACATCATTATCTATCAAATATCATGATTATGATCATTCACTATCATTAGTATCATCACTATGATTCACATTCAATTCAATGATTCATTGTTCATGATCATTAGTCTCATTAGACTAATTAGTACTATTAGTAGAGAAGAGAGTATTTAACTATTTAGTCACTAAGGCTAAGGTCCACTACTAAATGTAGATCTAGATTAGAATTATATTCTCTATCTTAGCTAGAATTTTATTATAATTATAAATAATATATATACTAGACATAGTCATTTTCATCTAACAAACACCTCCTATTTTCTGAAAACCCCACAATCTTTGTTAAAACGAGCCTTTATTTTGATAGCTATGAGTATTGTTTTTGTTTATACTCCATTTCTTTATAGTTCAGACACATTTAGTTTCGTTTAATCTGAAAAACTAGGGTTTTACACAGGTTCAAAGAACACTGGTAGGACAATGCCATTTTTTTCTTCTAGAACAGAAGGAGGGTAGGTCCAGGGTGAAGGAGATTTTTTTTAGAAAATGTAGGTACCGGTACCAGCTAAATAAGACCTATCTAAAATTTTTCTAAATAGGCCCTAAAACACATACATGTCATTGTCATAACCTATGTGTAAATAGGGGGGTGTAGATCTGTAGACATTTTTTAAACACTATTTTATTACTAAAAAAAAAATAGGCAAAAAATATGCTGAAATAATTAACAAACAAACAAAAACAGTGATAGGCACAACCCTTCTCTCACTCATTCTGTCTCTCCACAACAGTATCAGAAAAAAAAAACGTAGAGGGAGGGACTATTATGGATCGATCAGGTACGAAATTAGGTCACAGTCACTGAGCAGAGTGAGCGGGGTCGTGACGTCGTTTTTTTTTATTTGGGTCAATTAGACCTAGGTAGGCTTTAGTACACAGTATGTAAAACTTATGTCTAATGGCCTGGTTATGGTGTCAGTTATAAGCAGAGAAGGGACCAAGAGTGGAAAAGTAACACTAATCTGTCGGTCTTGATTTGGTTTAAAAAGAAATTGATATTTAAAAAAAAGAAAATTGAAGATAATATTATTTTTAAATACAATAACATGAAGTGTTCATTAGTGTACAGAGCGAGTAAAGATGTTTATTAATGTTAGTGCTGGACCTCATTGACCTGACCCTTTTCAACATAATATTATTGTAACTATGCCTAGCATAATGAAGCAATATATATATTTCTATTTTTATTGACAATTTTATGGATGACTAGTTTATAGATTATGTTTCCAGTTTTTTCTTAGGACTAACCATTACGGAGCTATTACCATTAATTTTTTGTTAAACTTTGTATTTCTCTCTTTTTTTTTTTTTTTCATTTTTCCAATGTGGGAGTGATTGTTCTTTGTTTTGGTAATAAATTTGATGCAGTAACAACATGTTGTTGTTTTTTTAAAAAAAGACAACATTGTGTTAATGGTTCCTCTTGTTTAGTTTATTTCCCAGGACCCAAAAAATGTAAATAGTACAATTTCTTAGTGCATTTGTTCATTTTTTATGAAATTTGAAGTGATTAAATGTGTTTAGTATTAAAATTTTTATATATTTCTATTAAATGTTTAATTAAAAGGTTAAATCTAATTGATTTTAAACGAATTTTATAATATATTTCCTTTTTTCATGATCAGTATAAAATTAATGAAAAATAAAATTTTCTTGAATAATAAATTTTATTTATTATAATTTTGTAGCCCATTCATTTTCCTATAAAATAAAATCAAATATGTTAGATTATTTAATAAAAATAAAAAAGTTATGTTAGTTTTAGTAACTCTACCCCCCTTGAAAATTTGTGTTCATCCTGGAAAACACCATTTTTCCTATCAAAATAATTTGCACTGAAAGAGATAAGGAGTAAAATTATCCATGGACATGCTTTCATTTAGTCTCATTTAACAGTTTTTCACGTTTGATCGTAATGTTTCACAGCAGGCTAATGAATTTTTGACCCAGAGATCTCAGAGGGTTAGGGTAAACAATGTTATATCAAATGAACGCATAGTTAACACAGGGGCGCCCCAGGGGGCTGTGACATCGCCATTGTGGTTCATTTTGTACACCAATGATTTTCAATCCGATAGTCCTTTTTGCTCCTTCAAAAATTCGCTGATGATGTGGCTCTTCTTGCCCTGCTCAGAGCTCAGACGTAAATGAGTATTTTAAAGAAATAGAACACATTGAAAAGTACTGTAAAGATAATTTTTTATTATTAAATGTAAAAAAAACAAAGAAATGATAATCGATTTTCTTAGGGAAAGAAAGAAAATGATATGTTTCTGTAGCTGGAGAGACTATTGAAATTGTGCAAACTTTTAAATACTTTGGTACTATCCTAGACAATAAACTAAATTTTACTGCACATACTGATTATATCAGCAAAAAAGGGCAGCAAAGATTACGACTGCTAAGAAAACTTTCCTCATTTAATGTTAGCAAAAAGGCCTTGGCTATGTTTTATCATGCTCATATCTGCAATATTTTAAGTTTCAATATCACTGCCTGGTATGGCAATCTGAGCATTAAAAATAAAAATAAACTTTATAGCATCCTAAATGCTGCTGGTAAAATCATTGGCAAAAAACAAACCCTATTCGGGCAGTTGTTTGAGACAAACATCTATAAAAAAAAGCTAACAAGATCCTCGAAATAATGAATCACCCTTTGTGTCAGGATTTTGTGATTTTACCATCACAAAAGAGTTACAAGACACCGGTAGCAAAGACAAACAGACACAAACACTGTTTTGTTCCCCTGGCAATCAAATCATTAAATAAGAACAATCTGGTATAAACTTTGTCACATGTAAATTATGAGTGAGTCTGGTGTGAATGTACACTTTTCTTATAGTTATAATGTTTTTTGTTTGGTGTAATGCACAAATTGTAAGACAAATTTCCATACTTACATAAAGATTATTATTATTATTGTCTAGATTTAGAATAGTAGATAAGAGTACATGAGTACATTTTGGGAACATTCATAGCTAGGCTGTATTTCACATTATTGGAAAATAAAAGCAACAAAAGAAAACAATGAGTATTAAATGTGTATCATTCCAGACCTGCTCCGTAAGTCTGTCATTAATGAACTGAACAAGATTTCCATCTGCTCAATGAGGTAGACACCCCCTATATATATATATATTATATATATAATCTAAAAAAAACTTTATCTTTATTTACTAATACTCCCTGGAATTTTTTTGTTTCAGGTGATTGTCCTTGATATTTCTTTTCAATTGCCCTTACCTGTTCATCATTGTTAAGACATTTACAAAAAAAAAGGCTATAAAATGTGTTAGCTCCATAAATTAAATCCTTGTAAAGCTCTGACTGGCACTATTTATTGTCACTTTCTAAATATGTATTATGCCTAACAGTAGTCTTCTCTTGTGTAGGTCGATGTCAACTATGTTCAACAGCACCACTAACTGTTTGCTTGTTAAAACTCAGGAGAATATTTCATCACAAGGTAGCAGTGGGTTAATATTCTACTTCTAAAATATTGTTTTCTAAGATGCTAAGCAATATTATTGGGGTTTTTTGGTGTTAATGGAATTAGTTGCACTAACAAGAATATTTGCAGTCTCCTCCTATAGAACAGTCTTCCACCATCTAGATCACTTACACACACTTCTTTTGCCAGTTGCTTGTAGCCCTAATACATAAGCCACCACCAATACATACAAACCCGCACAAACTTTGTCCATAATAACTCTTTAAGGATGATGTGTTTTCCTTTCTTTATTGTTTATATGAACAGTTCAAGAAAGAAAACAGAACCTTCTACAATACACACACACACACATTTGTATTTCTTTGGTTCATCATTTCTAGATCTACTTCTCTTAATCCAGCCATTACCTATAGCCACCCCTGATATACTCCCAATATTCTTGGTATCATCAGTTGTAGCCTTTTCCTTGCCTCCTCCTGCCCCCCTTCCCACCTCCCATTTCCACTCTAAAGCTTTTTGTCCTCACTCACCCACCCATATGGACCTAATACATACATTGATAGTTTTTTTGCTCCTCAGTTTTAGATCTACATGTAGATATAGCTTTTATAAAATACCTTTTTCTTTACATTCCCTTTACACTTTAGTGATTAAGAACACACATACACTGGTTGATACAGCTATTTCAAGGGGTTTATTTTAAAGGAAATTTCTTTTGGTTTTTATAAAGTATTATTGTTTATGATCATACAATTATTCTCCAGTGCAAAATATTAATAACTTACTATGTTGAATTTTTTTAGAGTGGTTAAGGAATGATCTCATGTGTTCTTAATGTTGTTTTTATTACGATTATTATGATTATAACTTTAGTGCATCCAAAATGTCAGTGTGATAGGCTTTGTTATATAAAGCTTTACATTTTTTTTTAATTAATACAATTACAAATTTCAATAACATGCTAATTTATAAGTCCAAAAATGACCAAAAATCTTTCACTCATTGAATCTTCTCCGTTTAGATGTAAATTTTGTTGAAATGGAAGAAGAACTGACATGTCCAGTGTGCCTGGAGTTGTTTGCTGACCCTCTGATGTTACCTTGCTCACACAGCATATGTAAAACATGTTTACTTGATATTATGAAGTGTAGGTCAAAGCAAGGAAAAGATGGTTAGTAACATTATTTTTTAACATAGACAAAACAATTCGTCATTAACTCTCTAACCACCGCAAGTTAACTTGCATTGTAAAAATCAGTACTTGTCCTTTAGATGCATTATGTTTAGAGTAAAACATTTTTTTTTTGTTAGGTGAAACATTTTAAATATGTTGACAAATTTTTATTTTTAAAAAAGATGCGCTGTATATTTATTATAAATGTTCTTGTTAATGCTAAAACATCATAATGAATCAAACATTTATTTCAAAACACAGTTGTTAAAAAAAAAGCCAGTTCATTAAGTTGTAATTGAAAGTAATAGCATGTAATGCATACTCTCTTGTTAAACAAACAAGATATAGATGCAGCTTAATAGATGAACTCTCTTTAGTGAGTGGTGTTTTTTTTTACTCCTTAATGTAACATTTGCACTTATTTATATATATTATTATTATAGCTTTTATATAGCGCTACTTTCATGCTTACAGCATGCTCAGAGCGCTTTTGGTCCAATCTCATTTGTGGACCAGTGTGGGGGGAGGGGGTATCTAGGAGTTGGTTTTCCGTGCTGCCTTTAGGCGCTCAGTAAACACAACTCTGCCTGAGTCGGGTGTCGAACCTCGAGCCCCCTTCTAGGTAGCCAAGCCAAGTTCAAGCGCAATAATAATATTTTATATGTATTGAATAGGCATGGAATGTCCAGCCTGCAGAGAAAGCCATAAGTTGATAGCTGATCAAATTAATAAGCTCCCTAAGAATCTTGCCTTGGAAAATATAGTCTTCCGCTATCAGGAGATACGCAGCCACAATATGAGCAAGGCAGGGAAACTATTGTTTAAAGAATCAGATGTTAATGATTGCAAAGACAAGCCTGATTCACCTTCAACAAACAACTCAGAAGAGTTTCTATGTGGTTAGTACACCTTTTATTTCTGTTCTAGTCGTATAGATCTTAAGTTATTATTCAATTAATGCAATATGGTGGGTGAAGATGTTTAAAGTACTAAACTGCCCGTATATTTAGCGGTGTACACAGAGGAGGCAGAGATCTAGTTCATCCAAACGCCACACAGAAATCTGGCGTTCGTTGGACCTAAGATATCTTTTTTTCGTATCTCACAAGTGTAGTGCATAGTAAGTTCTATCACGTTTTCCCATCTTCTTATCATTCAATATTCTGTAGACCATCATCACATGGGTGACCAAGTGGTTAAGTGCTTGGCTTCCAAACCTGGGGTCCTGGGTTTGAATCTCTTTGAAGACTGGGATTTTGAATTTTGGGATTTGTAGGGCACCCCTGAGTCAACCCATCTGTAATGGGTACCTGATTTTAGTTGGAGAAATTATACGCGGTTGGTCACATGACATCCTGCTTGTTAATTGTTGGCCTAAGAAACAGATGATCTTAACATCATCTGCCCTATAGATTTCAAGGTCTGAAAGGGGAACTGTACTTATTATTACAGATATGTTGTGACATAGAGTGAATGATAGGTTTATAGACTCATTCAATAATATGAGGGTCTTTAGTAATAGTTAAGTTTTATAACTGCCTCACTTAGAAGTGTTCTCTGATACCAGTGCATACATTTGAATGGTCCATCATCCCAAGGAGAAAAATCAAGGCAATATTTTAGTGTTAGTCACATGTTTATTCTTGAATGCATTTGGTTCAGTGAACTTGTTCTGTAGTCACTTATAGTCTTCCCTTTTACATTGAGCTGCATAAAATGTTAAAGGGAAATAACTTTCTCAAGATTACTGAAGAAAAGATTTTACTTACTCTACTTAAGCAATGATGAAATATTTACTGAAGATATTTGCATTAATATATATTTATAATAATAATAATAATGATTCCAGGAATGTGTGAAGGCCCAGACAAGAACCCTGCTGATTGGTTTTGTTCACAGTGTACAGTCCTGTATTGTCAAAACTGTCTTGGTAAATACCACCCCAAACGTGGACCTCTATCCAAGCATAAGGTACAAATAATAAAGAAATGTTTTATTTACTCATTTCATACATTTATTACTTTTCAGTATATGCAATTTCTCAATAACCTTGACTGCTCAACGGTATTATATGGTCTGGATGTGGATTCGTTAACCTGTTTGTCTTCTGTAAATGAAAGTATAATCTGAATAAACCATTTTAAAAAAAAGTAATTGACAATAACAAAATAAAAAGTATAAATGACATTGGATAGTGTGTTGTATCTTGGGCCAGGGATTGAGATTTATAAGTTGTCCTGTCTGGTCTCCGTTTGAAAGAAACTTGGAAAGATAGGATTTATGTCTAAATTTTCATTTTTGATAAATATGAATTAGTGTTTTCATTTCTGTTTTGTATAGTTAAAGTTATTAGATTATCTTTGTCTGTAATGGTCACAGATTTAACAGTAGCTAAGATGCTGTTCTCTTATTACTCTTATTTCTAAGCTGATGAAACCCATGATGAAGGAAAGCTCCATTCACTGCCCCGACCATGAATGTGAAGTTGCTAGTATATTTTGTGGCACATGCAAAGTAGTAGCATGTCATCTGTGTGTCTGTCAAGGCATCGGCCAGCACTGCAGTCACATAATTCTGGACCTTGAAACAGCCAAAAAGCATTTGCAGGTCTTGTACTAGTCAATCATAATTACTTTTGAGACACCTTTAAATTAATTTATCACTAGATATGTTAGCTGGCATTAGCCATAGATTACAGTGCATGATATTGTTACAATATTTAGTGGTGCTATGAAATCTCTAATATAAATTTAGAAATTGTATTGCCACTTACTTTTTTTTTCCTTTAGGAAGCATTACTAAAAGCTAAAGGAGATCTGGATACTATAATAAATTCCATAGCTAAAAAAGATAGCACAGTCAACACAAAATTACAGTTTATAAAGGTCGGTTCAGAATATCATATAGTAAAAAATCTTTAAAAATCATTATCAATTATTAGATTTTATTTAATTTAAATTTTTTTTTTTCAGAGCCTAGAGATGTGTGCAGTCAGCAACATTTCAAGCCAGTGTAATTGTATACTGGCTGATGTAGCTCAGACTTTAGAGTTGGCAAGAAAAAAATCAGTCAGGAGCATCTT
This sequence comes from Biomphalaria sudanica, assembly GCA_036873155.1. Classification (NCBI taxonomy): domain Eukaryota; kingdom Metazoa; phylum Mollusca; class Gastropoda; family Planorbidae; genus Biomphalaria; species Biomphalaria sudanica. Next base: position 52,714 of record JAZGLO010006675.1, read on the forward strand.
AGACATATCCAGCAAACATTCCTCAAATCTAGTGAGCAGCAGCCAGCAGATTAAGTCCCTGTTGTCTCAGTGTCAGAACCTAGAGGCTGTGTGTAAGGACCTACTTGGCATGCAGAAATCCGAAACTCTTATCTGCCCATCAGCTAATGTTCAGTCACAGCGACACTTCTCCTCCCCCGCCATCTGTTTGTCTGAGACAGTGTCATCATCTGCAGAAATAGCAGAGTACAGCGATCCTTTCAGTGAGTCACAGGACATACGTGTTAGTAGCGCAGAAAAATTGAATAGGGATCGGGACAAAATAAAAAATGGCGATTCTGAAGGGAAAAAACGAGCATCTTCTGATTCTATCAACCTCAGGTTGTCAAGCCAGAAAAGTGTCAGCACCAGAACATTCTACACACCATTGAAAGAAAAACCTAATGCTCTGGTGGAGGATGATCTGGCTAGAACTAGAAAAAGCGTTGTGGACCAAAAAAATTCTGAGCGCAAAATGTCTGCTGGGCAGATTGGCTTGAAAAAACTGTTATCTGGAGAAATAGGAATGTCAGACCTGAAAGATAAAGTTAGCTTTGAGCTTGGCTCAGATAAGGACAGGGATACATCAGAAGATATGTTATTGCAGAGAGCGGATGAAGTTGATCCTATCATACAACATATTGCTACTTTATCCAAAGAGTAAGTACCCTGATGTTGTCTACTTTCCACAACACTATTGCTTTTAATTATTTCGATAGTAATTTTCTTTTCATCTGTATCTCTTTTTTTTTTTCTATAATTATTCCTTTTTTAAATGAAATAAAGAATAATATTAAAATAATCTTAGTGTTGTCAATATTTAACCCATTGGCATGACCATACATCCTATGTCACATTTTACACCTAATGTGGTACAATTTCGTTGAGATACTGTTATTATTTCTTTAAACTTTCCTATAAGAAGAGTTCATCTTGTCTTTTTTTGTGTGAAAACTGGTTATGTTGTTTTTTTTGTTTGTTTTTGTAATTATAAGGCCACTACCCTTAGTATAAGCCACCACCTGGGAAATTGAGTATTTTTTAACATTGTTTTTCTTGTAAAGCTATTATTGTTTTAAATAATTTTTTTTCTCAATTTAAAATGTTTACATTTTTTTAAATTCAGATTTATTTCTATCTAGATAGGCAAATGTGGGGTGTTTTTCAAAATGGAAATAGGTGCCTTTGGGGGGGAAGTCTTCCCAGCTATTATTATTACCTAGTTGCTAGTACACTGTGCACTGTTAATTAGACTTTGAAACTAGTTAATTTTACCTCAGTTAATAAATACCATACTTATTAGCTATGAAGTCTGTCTCTTATAAACCAATAAAGAATTTGGTTCAAAAGCAAAATGTAACCAAAAGTTTGTTTATTATCTTACCTGTATTTAAAGAAACATCTGTCTTTATTCTTAAGAAGTGAATCAGACCAGATGCCAGATCTCCAGGATACACAACTCAGTGATGATGAAGCTAAAATTAATAATTGTGTATTGAGTTTTCATGCAACTACTCTGGCGTTGTTATCAAACATATCAGGTTTGGATTGAGTGAATATTTACATTATTTGTTTTTTTACATATTAGGCAAAATATACAGGCTAAGCCTTTTACTACATTTGTGTGTTTTGCAGGATTGAATTAATACTGTTTATTGCTTTTTGTGTTATTTTATGAATGCTGTTATGTAGAAATATATGGAATGTGGTAGCTGAGTAATTTAGAAGTTTAATATCTTTGAATCCTGGCAGAGAGTGGCTCATTAACTTAGTATATTCTTTGGGGGTGTCTGAGTAGTGAGAAGGGCTTGACTTCTGAATTGATAGGTCTTGGATTCGAATCCCACTTTAATACTGACACCGGCATGGCCGATATGCCAATAATCCAAATGGGTACATGACAAGTCTAGGAAAGTAAATTCAGTTGGTTTTTGTGTTGGCCACATAACATCCTCATTAACCATTGGCCTTAGAAACAGATTACCTTTACATCATCTGCACTATAGATTGCAAGGTTTGAAAGGAGAACTTAACTTTCTTTTTTTTTTTTATTTTCTTAGGGAAAGTAAATAGTCTGGGTCATTGCACGGGTTCCTTATTACCTAAAAAATTATATAATCTGGTTAACACTTCAGCACTATGCCACACAGCAGAGCTCCTTACCAGGGCACTACAGGAGACCTAGGTCTCCCTGCCTTGTCACCAATTGGAGTTCATCTCTGGTTAACACTTCTACACCTACATAAAAATGTTCACATCTCTACCAGGTCACTTGTATTTAATGTTCTTTGACTCAAGTGAGAATGATCAAATGTATTCCATTAAATTATAAAATAACCATCATGCTTATTATTGCTCATGGTTAAATCTAAGTCATTTGCTTCCAGAATCCCTGTCATTGGTTGTTTCTTGTTTTTTCAGATGACACTGAAATGGATTGTCCCATCATTACTCCGTCTATCAGATCAGTGGTTTCCCCAGCAACTGTCAGTGGGGCACCACGAGTCCAAAACAGGTTGTTAATCACTTGGGGTTTCAGCTCCAACACATTCACAGCGGAACCAATTGAGCACAGTGCCCAGTGGTCAGTTCATATCTCCAGAAATGCCAACCACTTTGGAGATATCAAATCTGGTTATTTATTTGGTGTTGGTGTATCCACCAAACCTCTGAACTCCAAAGACCAGGTATCCAGTTATTTTTTTTTATTTTTTTTTTTAAATGCTATGCAATTTTACTTAATACTAAAATAATAATTTTAAGGCTGCAGTACTAACCCTTTGGCTTAATAGAAATAATTAGGTTTATTAATGATTAAATAATGTCAAGGACCAGCAATTTCAAAATGAAAGTTAATTCTCTCATAACAAAATCTATATGACTAGTACCAATATTTATAATAATTGGCCTTGATACGTTTTTTTGTGCACAAATTTATTTAATAAACGTGGACATTTTAAACCAAAAGTTGTGTGTTCCAGCAGAAATAAACTAAATTAGATGATTTTTTTAATGATTTTGACATATTCTTATTAATCATTTTTAATGACTTTGACCTATTTTTATTAATGATTTTTAATGATTTTGACATATTCTTATTCTACTTTTTATGTGACAGGTAGGAATGACTTCAGAATCTGATGGCATTGTCTGTGTCAATGGTCAGCTAGCTCTGTGTCAGGACAGTCAGCTCAACATCATTTCACCACTTAGAGATCTACCAGTGGTCATCACTCTCTATGTGGACAAGAACCACTTAGGATACATCATGTCCTATAAAATCACATTCACTGACTCATCCAGCTCTGTGCGGGGAAAAAGGCTCATCCAACTGTTACCAGATGAGTCTCCCGACAGTGTTGACAAGCAAAATGTCCCTGAGGTCAAAGTTTACCCTGTGTTCACACTAAGCCAGCGGGTCAAAATGCAGTTCCCTTTATCCTCAGATGTATGATGTTAAATTGAATATTGTAAAGGACATAAATATGTAAAAGATTTTTGTTTTTATGGGACCAAATGTTAAAAAGAAACTCATTTCTTAAGATCATTTATTTATAGTGCAGGCATATTCAACACGAGTTTTTGTTATCTCTGTAGTTCAGTAGCCTTAGATAAAGATGTCATCATATTCAGCTTAAATTATATTCAACATCATCATCATCAAACTCCATTAGAGTGAGGGCTTGAGAGGCTCAAATCCTCTCTTGCAAAAGCCCTGGACAGATTTGGGTTGCCCCTTAGAGTGAGCAGTGAAAACAGTGCAGACATGAACATTGGACTATGAATCGATCGAAAGATCAGTTAATTCAACCACTCGCTTGTATGGGCAGGGTTTAATCCACCAAAGTGGAGTGAGGCAGGAGACCTTTTTTTAAAGCCACCAGTTTAGTGCCCGCAAATTTTGATGGCTTGACCCTCCACTAGTCTTCAGGGCGGCGGCTGGTCAGTTCAACATTAGCTAAAGCCCCGACAGACACAAATTCCTACACCAGACAAGCGTGCAGGGGTTATGTCAATCAGAGCTTAGCATTCCCCAGACCTCACCAGCAGAACTCTGCACCAGGAGAGCGTTAGAGCCTGCTAGGAAAGTTGGGGCTTCCGCAACGTTAGCCCTTTTCGGACCACCCTGAGAGCAAAGGGTGGACTTACTCCAGTTACCAGGGGACACCATGAGGAGGTCGGCGGGCACTGTCCCCCTTAAATTATATTAACATCATTCCCTCATTTCCTCCAGTGCACTTGGAAACATAAAATACACTGAGCATGAAAACAAAAAGATTTTTGTAAGAAGAAAGTTTTCACTTGTAAATACTTTTAGATTGTAATATTTATTTATTTGCAGTGGTTATAAGTGAAGAATGTTTCTTCAACACTTTGATTGTAGATTGCACACTTATCTAGTGCTGGGCACTCAGTAACCTTGTATTTCAGTTCACTTTCAACTATTAATTTTGTTATTACTTTGTTGTTGTTGCTCTTCCCCATCGAATGTAGTTCATTTGTTAAAGCAGTTTCCAACTTTGGACTGTTGTCACCATGTTCCTGAGCTAGAATCCTGTCTGTCATTACTATCTGCAGAGATTTGGGCTTGTATTAGAGCATGGAACAGGTTGCCTGAGTCAGCCAGGGAAGCCAATGACTTGGCAGAATTTAAGTCATTGATTAACATGCATGACTAGATTGACATAAGGACAAAAGTAGTATGTAATCATCTTTTTTGAAGTAGCGTCTGCTAGCTGATAAGATAAGATAATAATTTTCATGTCTGAAACATTTAAAGCAAAACTGAAGAAATGTAGAGAGAAACTCAGAGAAGAAATAATTCTTTATTTCTGAAGAAACTTCTGAGATTTTTATTTTCATACAGATAATTTTTAATTTAATTTTCAGCTGTTTGTTAATTGAATTCTTAACTTCTTTTGCATGTACTTAAAAGATGAACAAAAAAAAAACAACTAATTTCTGAGTTTGGTGCAAACCTACCGGTATTTAAGACAATTTAAACCTATTTAAGACTATTTAATTTTATGGATGAAATGGATCCCTTGAATTCTAAACTGTTTCTTTACTTAGAGAAATTTTTTTATTTTTATTCTGGGTTGTGATGAAGTGACAATTAATAGTGCATTAATGATGTAAATATTGAACAAATCAACGCACTGGAGGCTAGAACCTCAATGTGTTACAGTATATTTTTATGTCTGGCAGAGTCAAGATTCCACCTAATTGTTGTAATAGAAAAAACATAAGAGCCTTCTATTTTATTTTTTTTTTCAAAAGTTTTTTTCTCTGTGTTTTTTCTGTGTGTGCTTACTGTGCAGTGATCTCTTTACATATCAGTATGAGGATGTTTTATTTTTCTTTGCATTTCTTTTTTACTCTATTTGTCCTACTGTTTGGTCCACAGTAGAATTCTTTTTTTCTGTGAGATTAAGAAACCACCACTCCCACAGTTCCAAGTCAGGTCAATAAACATTTGACCTCTAATGGTAATCCATTTGGGACAGTATTTTTAATTGATTATTCTGGTGGCTTCAGTTCCCCTTTTGTCTCAGCTCTTCATCCGTCCTATTGAGCTCTTCAATAATGTAGTAATACATTAAATATAGGCTGAAGGCATTGCCCTGAACATGGACCACAATTACATGTTTTAGCTTTTAATGAGATGAAATGCCTGAAAAAGTTGATATTTTTAGTTAAATAAAGAGGATTAATTATAGAGTCGAATTTGTGTCATTCAGTTTTTTTATTATAAGTTGTTTATAATTACAATGGATATATGACATGTTGTATTCCTTTGTAACAAATCTGTATGTGTGACAAGTCTAGTATTTTGTCAGTTGTACAAACAAAATGTGTACAAATGCTATGCTTATCACTTAGGAAAGTATGACATGATACATTGTGGTATCATTTCATCAGGCCTCTGAGAACAATGTATCAGTATAGCAAAAAAAGAAAGGTGTGTCACATTTTACAAGTTTAAAAAAAATTAATGTATGAAATTTGAAAAAAAAAATGTATTTGAATGAATATGGTGTAGAAACAGTAGATAACATGCATGTGGTTGGGAATGTTTTGCTGATAGCTTAACTAGTTCAGTGGTCCTACATTTGATTAGCACAGACAAGTTATACTACAATATTCAGACTCTCATTTCTAGAGAGATATATTTAGACTTTGTTTATCTGCTATTTTGTTCAGTTTGTTTTTGATTTTGTGATCTTCTACCATTCCGTGTGTACATAACTATAGCATTTTATTCTTGACACTTTATTTATTGGCATTTTTTTGTTTTTGTTCGTGGCAGTAGACAAAATATTTTTATTTTGTTCTCATGTGTACATATAAAGGCATTTATGTGATTTTTTAAAAGATGCTAGAAAATTGTCAGACTTTGGCGTGGTTTCATTAGTTGTTTTGTAGCCAGCAAGCACAAGCTTGTTTCCAGGATAAGTTGGCAATTGAAATAAAACTTTTCATGGCATGCACAGGTCCAGACTTAGAAACATCAGTTTAAAGAGTAATCTTTTCACCTTTGTGTTCTTACTTTGATGCATGTCCATTGAACAATGGAATCATTCAATGATGTGACTTCAAAAAATACCGTAGCTATTTCTTATTTTGTTATATAAAGTACATATCATTATATTCGTATATAAAGCTGTAAATGGCTGTTATTATTGTATTCTACTGTGGTGTTCAACAAGAAAGACTATTGTTAAATTAAAGCAGTTTAAAAAAAAAACATCCAAACCAAAAATTTGTTTTTTTAGTCATTTGGATTATTCTAACAAAAACAATTTTTAATTCTCCGTCAATAATTGTCAGACTGTTCGATGGTGCCTTCCATTATATTTCAATTATGGACTGAAAAATGGACTTGAATTTGTTATGTTATTCAAGAGCTGTTTTAGATATATAAATTTGCGTATCTGCAGTTAAAAAAGTGTCAAAACAGTATGATCTGAACATGTACAAGGAAAAATTATAAGTCACCTATTAGCTCAAGATGTTTGTATGTGTTAGTCTGCTGTATTGTTTACTACATATATCTGTTCCCTTAGCTTTAGCCTGTAAGAATTTGTAAAATGAACTTAATCTAATACCAAATTGTAACTTGGGAGAAATTCTATCCAAAGCAAGGGACAGAGAGGAATGGAGAAAGTTGGTCAACAGATTGTGTGTGGTGCTCCAACAGACTAAGGAATAGGTGAAGGGTGAAACTTTTCAAAACTGAATAATTAAATTTATTACTGATATGACAACTATAAATGTTTGTACGTTAGACTAAATCTATTTTCAGAAATTTTAAACATAGAATGAAAAACAGAACAGACAAAAAAAACATGCCAAAAGTTTAATTCAACATTATTGAAAGACTTGGATGATTCATATCACTATCGACCACATTTGGATCATGTTAAAACAAAGTCATGCCAAAACATTCAACTGCAAAATCAATATTGCTGGAAAAAGTTATTGCATTTTACCTCATATAATAGAGACATTTAAGTTACTATTAAATGTAATCAAATATAGCCCATCAGTAAAGATATAGAAATCTGAACTATAAGATGTAATGATCAAAAGGTTTCCTTTCAACATGTATGTTAAAGTCAATAATCTCAAAAGGAAGTAGTTGGATTTTTTAAAATAAACTTAAACTTGGTTTTGTCAAAGCAATTTCAAAAAGAAAAAGAATCTTAATATAAAATATACTGGTGGTTTTTTTTGGTTTGAACATTGTTCCTGGGTTCAAATTTGTTTCAATAATGTACTGACTAAAGAATGACCAAAGTAACAACCAAAACAAGACCAAGACTGGAAACTTTCAGACATCAGGAGGATACAAATGCATTAAAAAAATGTTATGCTCATCTGTTCACTGTGTAGCTACTGTACTACTACTTGAGATTTTTTTACGCTAGCTCAACTTAAAACAACAGTTTTTAAAAAGAGATCCACACACATTTTTTCTCACTAGCTAATGATGAAAATGGGTTTAAAAAAAAAAAAAAGACTTCCTGAAAATACCTGAGAACGCACAAATAAATAAATTAACATTTTCAAAATGATCCTAGTTATACATATTCAACTTCAAACTATTTGTTCAATGCATTACAACACAATATCATTGCAATGTAATTATGCAGTTATTTGAAAGAAATAAAGCATAAGGTCCACACAAAGTTCATTAAATATCTGTCCTAGTCCTAGTCCTCTCATATTGTTCATACATTGTTGGACTCATAAAATGTTATTGTAATCAAATTTTCTAAACATTCCTATAAACATTTTTTTTCTTTTCTTTTTAATTTTGTCATTAATTAGCTGACTGGAGGGTTATCCTGGTAATCTCCATTGTGGTGGCAATTCTCATTGGAATCCCCCAATACTGGGTGCCTTGTGAAACATAAACAAAACTACCATTAGGTCCATACTTGTACAGTCCAGCAAAAAATGGATTTAGCAAGTATGCTGCAATAACCATTGGGAACATCTGACCTCCATGAGTATGACCTGAGCAAAGCAAACAAGGAATTGTATAAAAGATCTAACTAAATCTAAAAGTTGCAACTTTATATAAAAAAGAAAATGAGAATGGACTGACAGTCAAGTGGAATTGTTTGATTATAATTGAATTCAGCTAACAGGACTACTTCAAGACGCAAATGTTTTTGTCCTAATAACTTACATATCTGATTAAACAGATTACACTTTATAATAGGATTTGTTTTGGTTTTTAAGGAATCTATCTAAACAAGATTAAACGAATTCTACTGTATTTGTTACACTACAGTTAATGTTGTTTGATTTCTTTGTTGTTTTATTAAAGTGTTTTATACAAATTTGAACAACGCTTGAGAATTGCTTTGTCCTTTTGCTTTATTTGTAATCTGGTACTAAAAAAACATTGAACAAGGTTACAAAAGACACAAACTCAAAATCGGCCCCCGAAGTGGTCCACCCAGGCAGGCTTCAATATTTTCAGAAAGAACATCCGAATGAAATTATATCAAAAACAAATGAGAGATAAGAATGGAGAAAGAAGGTTAACAGATCTTGTGTAGTGCCCCAACAGTCCCGCAGATCAAAGGATAGGTGAAAGTGAATGTAAAGTTAGATGTGAACCTGGCCTAACTAGTTCCCCTTTCAGACCTTGTGGTCTATAGGGCAGATGATGTAAAGTTCATCTGTTTTTGTGGCCTACGTGGGTGTCATGTAGCCAGCACAACGACCAACCGCCTTTACTTTTCCCCAACTAATGTCAGGTACCCATTAGAGCTGATTGGACTCAGAGGCGCTCAAAGATTCCAAAGTTGAAAATCCCAGGATTCGAACCCAGGACCCCCGGTTCGGAAGCCAAGCGCTTTACCGCTCAGCCACTGCGCCTCCCCTGGCCTAAGTGATGTCTTATAATTGATCTAATTGTTTTGAAAAAGCTCAATCTCTTATTCGAATTCTAAAAAAAAAATAAAAAAATTCCGCAATAAATAAAAGTTTAGGAGAATGAAGTTTACAAGATTACTATTCGTTTTAAATTATGATGCATACTAATTAGCTTTTTCTATTTAAAAAAGGGGACAGACATTTTGCACAAAACTAATAGCGTCTTTTCCCCTTTCGGGGGCCGCTAACAAATGAATGTTTTTAGTGTTTACCATATACTGTATTATATAAGATAAGAAGATAAGATATTATTCAAGGTAAAATAGGTGAGAGCACTGAAAACTCAGGTGAATTTTATTCTGACAACTGTATTCTGTTTTAGGTTCATATCAAATATTTTAGGATTTATGATTCAAGATTTAAACATTGAAAAATGACAAATATTGTTACTAACACTAAAAAGTGTCTATGGCATGTATACCTGATAAGACCAAATCTATCCTATATGATGAATCCAGAGCTATTTTTGCTGCCTTTGGTTGGTGAGCTAAGAGAATGACTGGCCTTTGTTGACTACAATTACCAACTGCTTTAGCCAAATCAAATTTGTGATCTCCATATCTGGGGGGGGGGGGGGGGAAAAAAATAAAATGATTGACTCTTGCAATACAGTCTGGTTGCTGAACAATAAATATACATGTGCCTAAGATGTAAGGATTGATTTATTCATATTCAAAACTCATTAGACTGGCAGACTAGAAGTAAAATGTTTAAACAGCGTATTTAAGATTATCATTAGTGTAGAATATTAAATGTTTTCAAATTTACAAGAAAACTTACAAGAAAATAGTGCTGCAATAGGAATTGTTACATCAAAATAAATACATTTTTGGTTTATTCCTAATGATTAGAGTAAAATAGATTATCATAGGTAGATTAAGTAAATAACCATCCAACAAATCTGATCAAAATTATTTATAAGATAAATAACTTTAATTACATACCCTATCAGATTAGCTTGTATGTCATCTGTTCCTGCTAGACAGATATGTTCTTGACCATTAGCATTCTTCTCTGGTATAAATACATGGCTATTGTGAAGAACTTTAAAGCCCAGGGAGGCCAATGCAATGAACCAGTTATCCACATCACCAGTGTAGTATTCATGATTGCCTGTGCCCAGACCATAATAGTTTATAATCATACATAGAGTTAATGAGTTGTTTCTTTGTAATGATTTCTATTAGGGGTGAAATATTTGACTTACTATTAACCTATGGTTTTTTGGGTTTTTTTAAATGCCTTTAAAAAAATAATTATCAAAACAGATGGTGGTGAGTGTATCAAAATCATCGTGTAATATTCCTTATCTCTAAGAGCCTTAACTATGAAGAATTGAATGCATTAATTTATAAATATTCAATCATATATTAGCCATTGAAGCTATGACAAAACATTGCATAACATTTCAATATTATACTGACTCTAGAGCATCTTAACAACAGCACTTTAAAAAAAAAACACTAAATATAACCAATAAATCACCAAATAAAAGAGAAAACATAAATTGTCACTTTAAAATGAATTTTGTGGAAAGAAGTTTAAAATATTATAGCTGCCTAACCATATACGTTGTACATTATAATCCATCACCTCATAGTCTAGTTTGAAACATATTTCTAGAACTAATGTGATTTCAAGAAGACCAGTTCCCAGATCTTTGTTTGATCTCTGAATGAGTGATGGGTAAAAGTTGATAAGAATAGCAATAGCTTCTTTTCTCTCATCATACAATTCTATTACACATTTGTTTGAGTACTTTACATTTGGATTTGATGTATTATATAATGTTCATCATAAAAGGAAAAGACTCAAACTGCTTTTTTTGATGTGGTTATTTTAGATAGTCAATTAAATTTTCCCTCGTTGACTAAATTTGTAGAGCTGAAAGAATGATAGCAGTGTAAAAATATTTAAATACCTGTTACAAAATAGTTTCCATACTTTGATTGTATGGACTTCAGTGGCACTGCAGCATCTTGTAGAAATACAACACTACCATCTACTAGGTCACCAGTCAGAACAACAACATCTAAAGGACAAAGCTAAATATGTAAAAAGTTGTCATTCTTTATTTGAGTATCTGCAGTTAAACATTATGTCCCAAAACAATGTGACTGGAACATGTACAAGAAAAAATTATAAGCCACCTACTAGCTCAAGATCTGTGTATGTGTAAGTCTGATGTATTATTTATTTTATATATTTTTCCCTTACATCCTCTCGCGCCATTCAGCGCATTGGCGGCAATCTGTCTCCATAAAGATCTGTCATTGGCAATAACTGAAGCCTCCTCCCACCTGTTGTTCACTGTTTTGAGGTCCTCCATGAAGGTGTGGTGCCAAGTAATATGAGGACGTCCCTGTTTGCGCTTTCCTCGTATTGGACTCTGTGTCATCCCAATTCTTGATATCTAATACCAAATTGTAACTTTTCGCCTGTCATTGGGCAAAAATTCTATCCAAAGCAAAGGGGGACAGAGAGGAATGTGTGGTACCCTTACAGTTCAACAGACTAAGGAATAGGTGAAGGTAAAGGGTAATTTAATTTTTTAAACTTAAAATCACTTTGTACATAGGCACAAATAAAAGTTTATTGAAAGTCACTTTGAATCTTATATAAAAGGAAGGTGTAAGGGGTGTAAATCAAAATGCTCAAATTACACATGTGCACACAAACACTATACAGATATTAAAAACAATTTTTCCTTTTTTTTTTAAAACTAATTTTACTTAGTAGTATTAGTATTGTGTCATAAGGGTTGGCTCCAAGGCAGAGGATGCTGATATTGAATTACATATAATATATACATATATAAGAGAAATAACTGCCTCTGGATTTCTGAACAACTTAAATCCAATCACAGAAACTTATATTTAATTGGGTTGGCAACACAAACAACTTAAAAGGATTTTTGTTAAGATGAAAGCCTGAGCATTAGCTATGTTTGGAACATTGTCACCCAAACATCTATTCCCCTTTCTCCATACAGCTATTTGAGTCCCAAGGAACAGCAAAAAAACATTTGGGATCAGCAGCATAGCAGGATCTGCCTGAGATGAACTCCAATTGGTGACAAGGTAGGGAGACCTAGGTCTCCCGTAGTGCCCTGGTAAAGAACTCTGCTGTGTGGCGTAGTGCCTCATAGCTTCCATACAAATTAAGTGTACCACTAGATACGTCACCCCGCAGCTCACAGAGCTGCGGACACTCTTGCAAGACGTGCACCACTGTCTCTTCTGATTCCCTGCAGTGTCGGCAACGGGCATCAAAGTTTGGCCGGAACTGGGCAAAGTACACACCATTTGTCATGTACCCACTCTCGTATAAGGATCTGACAGAAATTAGCACTGTGTGCTGGGATCTGTCACCAGTATCACAGCCTCGTTTGAGACTCATTGTGACATGTAGGGGCCTAGTCACATAATATTTTGTGTTCTTCTCACAGGGATAAACCTCAGTCTGAGCTGAAACCACAAGATAGAACAACAGTTGTTACTTGTCCTCAGAGAGGAAGGACATATGACATAGTAAAGATATTTGTTGTAAGGCATAAATTATTATTAAGCATCATTGTAAAGTGTATTCAGAAGTTGAACTTGTAATTTGTTCTTAAAGCTATTATTCAATCATGTATTACGACTTTATGACTGGATTACTTATCAATTACAGTCTTATATTAATAAATATATTGTCCACTAACAAGTACCTTGGTCAGTGAATTTTAATGTTTGTCGTGATACTAAAGAAACAAGACACACACAAGAACCCAAAGTAACATCCAGAGAATTTAGTGATTATAATGGTGTTACAACCAGCTCGTGACTTTTCATCAAAGTTGACTCTCATGTCTTTTCCCATGTTATGGTTTAGCTGTACAAGTTTACCTTCTCTGTTTTAATAACAAATATAATTGCTAAACTGTCTAAATAGCAAATTATTTAATAATAAAATAGAAAATGAATTACCAGCCTTTTCTTCATTAACAATTGTTACAATTTTGCTAAGTTTTGAAAATCCTACAGTTGGTCCCAGATGAATATCACTTAGCTGTACTATCTTCAGTCCATTAAGACCAATTGGTAAATCTCTAATTGAGATTTTCACATCTTTAACAACAGGAGGTTGAGAAGCATTGTATAGTCCATAAACAGAAGCACATAGCATAAAAACGGATGAAAAAATAGCTTTTTGGTTACTGGAAAGTTGATAATAAGAAAGCCTTTGAGTTGTTTTTTTTATTTTGAGTATATTCAAAATTTGGGATACTGTCTTAATGATTAATAGTCCTGTGTTCAGTTGAATAAAAGAGCCTAGACAAGCATATGTAATCAAGCCAATCCAATAAGGATCCTTTCCAATAAAATATAAGTTTGTTAAATAACTTGTGTGACACATTAATAGATAAAAGAAAAGCACAATTTTCCACAGAGTCCATCTTCTATTTTGTATTAACTCGGCTCCAGCAGTTAAGTCACTTTCAGAGCTTTTTCGCATTGACTTTTCTTTAAATTTAAATCTACCCAGTATCTTTCCAGAAATAAATTCCTCTATTGAGGAGAAAAAATTGTCGGCAAACATACAATCTTTGAATGTTCTCCAAACAAGAAGTGAAAATGTAAGCATTATCACCTGAATCCCAAGTACGAAATTGGCTCGCATAATTCTAGCTTTTGTTTGGAAGCTGCTAAAAGAGAGAATGATGAACTGAACTCCAATTATTGTTATTATAGTCAAAATACTTATGCTTATCTTTGAGCAGTTTAATAGAGGCATTTTTGCTAGAAATCTGAGTAGTCTACTGTTAATCTACTGCAATACAAGTAATAAAACTAGTCACAAACTATCGTGTCTCTAGATTAAATCTAGATCGATATTAGGATCTATAATCTATATAGACTATAGACAAGTCTAGTAATTCTAGATAGACTCTATAACTAGGCCCTAGATTCTAGGGTTGGTCATCAGTCACAATCAGTGACATCATCAGTCATCAGCATCTTCGATCTTGAAAACTTCCAATTCAATGATTATCTGAATTATCATTATTGACATTATCAATTATCATTATAATGATGACAAGTCTGAAGTCATGTTCTTAGTTTTGCGTGAAGTCTGTCAAACATAGATCTAGATATTGAGATCTAAATCTAGACTCTAGTCTATAAAGAAGATATAATATAGACTATCTATAGACTATAGATGTACATAGAGTAGACTCAAAATTATGAAACTAGATAGATCTATAGGCAATATAGCATAACAACAGCTATCCAGAAGTTAGATGTACTAACAGGTTTTTAGAATTATATGCATAATCTTTATGAAAAATCTATTTATTGCCCGTATCGGTAAACTATTTTTAAAATTCAAATGAGCTAAAATTAATTTATTACACTCCCAACCTTTTAATCTATATATTTTTCCAATAATTTTTAATAGATTTATGTAGACTCTATAGATCTAGATCTATTTAGAGAAAAACTATAGTGTCTATAGATCTACAAATAAAAACATTTGCGTGTTGATAGTTAACTCTTATGAAAGGAAGTGCTTCTAGGGCAACGTTTGGCAACACTTTTCTATAATATTCTAAGTTTAAAGCTCGTAACAGAAGATCCCAATCTAGTCTAGATATAGATCTAAATCAATTAAAATAGAAAATAACTAAAAACAATACGTATACAATACCTTGTTTTTTTTTAATATGACATCGACGAAAATTAAAACGAATAGATCTAGATCATTCAATAAAGAGAATCCTCCAAATGGTTCATCAGATCTACAACTAATCAAAGTAAAAGATAAACCACCTAACATAAGAATTCAAAGTAGGTTTTACAGTTATAGATCGAAGATCTCTAATCATTTTACTGATAATTTAATGAGAGCATTTTTCATTCTACCCTTCTGTTGTCATATAGCATCTCATTTAATTGTGTGAAGCATTGATTGAATAACAAAACAGACCCTTTACCATATATTATTATGATCATGCCTTATTAGTAAATTAGCTTATGACTTTATAAAAATAAGTTTTAAGTTTTTCTGCCTTCCTTTTTTCACTAGCTTTAATGTGTCATCTCAATGAAGGACTTGAGTTTTCTTTAATATTAAATATTTTTTTTAACAATGAATAAAAAGTGTGTTATCCTTAGTTTTATGTGTATTCTCTAGTTCATAGCAGCATAAAAACACCACTCATTGACTACAAAAAGCTCTCATGGCTCTGCCCTGTAAATACCAATAAATCAAAGTAAGTTTATGACAAATTATTTGTGTTTCTTTCAGTTTTTTTTCCCCATAGTGTAATAATTGGTAGAATTTTTACTCCAGCAAAGATCTTCTTTGTAACATTTCTTTATTCTTGATTTAATATTATTACATAACACTACAGATCATCTACTTGTGAAAGTTTGAATTATTATTATATATTGATATTGGACATGACATGGCCTAAATTGTGCTGATGTACCAAAAACAAATATTTAAAAAATATTATTTATATTACTAATGCCACATCAGTATTAATTTTTTACTTACTGTTAGTTTTGCCTGTTAGATCTCTGTTCATTATACTGCTTCAAATATATTAGGCCTATTTATAGCCTACAATTATAATTACATTATTAATGTCATGAAATAGGTTACACTTTTAGGAGTAGAAAGATTATCTAAGTCCATGTTCACTAACTTAAATGAATGCAATGAAACACCCTCTTATCTTAGTGAACTGATCACTTCATTTATCATTCAGAGAGTTAATTTTTATGCTTTATTTTTAAGTGTTTTTTTCTCATAAATTACAGTTTTTGGAAATTTTTTAGTACAAAGACCAAAGGTTTAGTATTGACAAACAACATTAAGACCCAATAACATGCTTCACTACTACATTTAAGATTAAGACCTACTTGTTTAAAACTTATTTAAATTAGTTTGCTACTTTAACTTTGGTTCTTAGGGTTCCTTGAGCCTACGTTATGTTAGTTAACAGCCTATATAAATAAATAATTATTTATGTTATTATTATTATTAAGGTTTAAAGCAAGTAGTACATCATGTCATGCTTTTTGGTTAAATTCTAAGATATCATTTCACCTCCGTCACGTTCCAAAGTCTTAGAGACAAAACTACTGAACAGCTTCTTTTTTTTCTCTTTTTTTCATTGTAAAGTGCATTTATTATTGAATCACTTGACTCTTTTTATCTGTATGTATCATTGTGGGAAATCACAATGTCTGAGGATTTTGAGAAATATTCATATCAGCTGACTTTGCATTTTTTTTTTACACTAGGCATGACCCCATCAAAAGTTTGATTTTGCTGCAAACTTGTAATGTAGTCTCTGTGTAACTTAGCAATGCCCTTTTCCAAAACAAATGTTTTTTACCTTTACCTTACCTTTACCTATCTCTTAGTCTGTTGGACTGTTGGGGCACCACGCAAGATTTGTCAACTGTCTTTCTCCATTCCTCTCTGTCTTTTGCCTTAGAACCTCTTACAATGGCAGGCCTGTGCATTCTTTTATGTTGTCTTCCCATTGCTTTCTCTGTCTGTCTCTTCTTCTTTTTCTTGGTATTGTTCTCTGAAGGAAGGTCATTGCAAGCCCTGAAGACCTTGTCATATGGCCATTGATTTTTAACTTTGATTTTTTTTATGATAGTTAGCAGGTCATCAAGGGGTCCAATCACTGCAGTAACCTTGTCTCTAATCTCTTGGTTTGTGATGCAGTCTTTAAATGTTACATATATAAAAAAAAATTAAGTTGTAAAAATTACTAAAAAAAAAACAAAGAATTTTACATGCTAAGAATTTATGATTATATTGCAGCTTAAATTATATTTAGCTTAAACTAGAAAGTATTTTTTAAAATTTATTTGTAAAAATGATTCTACAGTGACAGAAATGCTGCCTATTCAGAGATAGATCATGAAACATTCATGCTAGAATATAAAAAAGTATTTATGCCACAGTCTCCTGTCAAAAGATGTCTACAGTATTATAATGATAAAGAAAAGTAAGTGTTAATTGTCGCTTATTGATTTAAAATTAAATTAAATGTTTGCCAAAGATTTTTTTTCTATTCATAAGTTATTTGGTTATAGTTTTTCTAGTTTGAAAATTATTTAAAAGACTTTTTTTTTTAATGTAATACATTTGATTGATAATTTTTAAATGTCTAGTATTTATTCGCCCAGTGATTTCATCAAAATCATTACTGTCATATCTGCTCTTTCCTCAAACAATCTTTTTATCCTCAGTCAACAAAAAAAATATCTGTAGCATTATTTATTTTAAGCTGGAGGTTCCTTTTTTTTTTACTTTTTTTTATCATGTGATAGAGTTAGTGTTTACTTTATGGAAAATATTTCCTGTCATAACCTTCTTCATTTCCTAGTTTATTTAAATTAATTGCATAGATATAATTAATATATAATAACCAATGTGTGTTTAAGTGGCAGCATGCTTTCCTGTTTGTCTATTTTATTAAAATGTAAATTTCATTTATTTGTAATATAAAATGTTTGAATCATACTGTCACAATTGTTTGCTATTGTAGAGAACAGAACAGTTCAAGTTCAAGTCTAAACACTCTAGCTGTTAACACAAGTAAGTCAGACTTAAAGGGGAGGTAGGCTATTTACTGTAATTGGAGTGTATAAACACAAATTAATGTATTATGTTTTATATTATGTATTTATATATAATTGTAAAATGTTAATACAACATATTTTGTAAATCCTGTACAAACAATTAATTTGTTAATTGTTATCCCCTAAGAAATTTTGGTTTCCATGTTTTTGTTGTGCTCTTGTTTTGGAGGTGTGACCACTGATTCAAATTTTGAATAAAGTAATTAGGATAGAATTTTGTTATATTACAATATATCTAATAGCTGAAGCAAGAATAAAGAGGAAACAATTCTGATTATTTCAATTCCTCAAATAAATCTACTTACTACTTATATAAGCTGTAATGTAACAAATTAACTTCAATTAAACAATTTTTATTAAAGTATGTAAATATATAAATATAGAGATTACAGATTCTAGAATAAATAAGAATGAAACATAATATTAGTCCTCAAGTTCACTATATTTAAAGATTGTTTGGTTTGTATGTTATATTATCATTTACTTGCTTGGACTTGTTAATTTGTCGCACTTTCCTCTTTTATCGTCTAGCTACATCCCCCAAATCTCTACAAAATGTGAATGTGTCAGAACAACCAAGTTTTGATGTAAGGGATTATTTGCCTCTTCTTCACCGTGTAAAGAAAACAGAAGATAAAAAAGTTCTTCAAAGAGAGAGTATACAAACTTTACGTCCGATTTTAACAAAGCAGTAAGTGCAATGATTTACATGAAATTTTCAAATACAGTAAGTGCAATGATTTACATCTGATCTTAGCAAACCAGTAAGTGCAATAATTTATGTCAGATTTTGACAAATCAGTAAGATACTTACATCATAATTATTATTGCATACATATTAAAAAAAGAATTTTTTTTCTTTCCAAATTTAGTCCTTTTGAACGAACAGCAACTGAAAATGATCTTATCTTTTCCAATCTTCAAAATTTTGACTTTTTTAAAAACAACATTGAACCAGATGTTTTGAAGGAGTTGTCTGTGTTAGCTCAACTGGAGACTTGGCCAGATGACGATTTTGTGGGTGAGAAAAAAATAATTGTTTTACATGTTTTGGATGTTTCTTCATCCTAGTCCAAAGCTACAAGTCTTTTGCGGTTAAATGCTCATTTGCACTGTCAAGCAGGTTTATATTCAAAGAAAAATTTAATGTATGATAAATTTTTTTAAATGTAAATCAGGTAAAAAATAGTAAACATTTGTTAAAAAATAAAAATATTTTATTTTTATGAATATAGTATGATAGTAGTTTATCATTAAAATTACATAAAACTACCATATTTCTTTTTATTAACAGTTTATGGTAAAACTGGCATTCACATGATTCTAAAGGGTTCAGTGGTGCCTAAATACACACCATATCTGGTAGCAGGTGTTGATGGTGTGTACCCCTCAAAATTTACATGTTGTGATGAGAATGATTTACCTCTAGTAAGATTTATTCATTAAACATATATAGTTCATGTTTATTTGAGTAGTAGCATTTCCTTATTGTTCAAAATATTTAAGTTTAACTAGATATAATTTTACTTTTCTTGGGGTAGCTTTCAGCAGGAGAATGTTTTGGGACTTGGCTACCGTATGAGGATCCTTTTTCAGAGTAAGTGGAAAACATTTTTTATAGAAAATAATATCAAGAGTTAGTTATATTTTTTTGTAAATATATATTTGTTACATTCAAAAACAGTTTGTAGACATTTATAGGCTTAAAGTAGGAATGTTTGGATATTATGTAATAACAAAAAAACAACATTTTAACCCCCTCTCCCCCTTGTAACAAATTGTTAACCCCCCCCCCCCCCCCCCCGAGTAACATAACAAGAAAATTTTAATTTTACAAAAGATTTATTAATTATCATTTTCCAAAATTACATTTAATATCATGGTATTGATAGAAATGATTGGGAAAGTATCAACTTCTTTTGGTGCCTCAATCTCATTATCTAAATTTTCTAGACAATCATACAAATTTTGCTCATATCTAACCATTCCACCTTGGGTGAAATTGATTGAAACATGCAAGGGATCACTGTACCTGTTATTTGATTTAAATTTTTTTTTGTTTTGTTACAGAGAACTTAGTGTCATAACACTGGAACCAAACTGTGAATTTCTCAAGTTTACTGTTAGTGACTATAGACGTATCAAAGAGGTAAGTGTCAATCATACTATATCAAATATATTTCAATTAAAAATGATTCAAAGTTTGTTTTAAATTTCAAAATATGCATTATTATTATTTCTACCTTTTAAAATCTTTTAGAATTAAAATTTGTGATTAGAAGAAAAAAAGTTTTTTTTTATTGTGTGATGTTTAAAACAAATAGAACTGGAGATAGTAAAACTTTTTTGTGAGGTGTGTACCATCACAACATTAGCAGCATAGCAAACAAATAATAAGAGCGCAAGAATAAACCTCAGAAATACATAAGAGAAGTTAGCATTTAAATCTAAAAACAAAATTTCTCAAAATCATTTAAAGAAACTTTCTATTTTATCGAGGAAAGCATTAACCGCACAGTACAGAGCTCAAAATTTCAACTCAAATAATTGAATAATTCTTTTCTAGTGTGAAGGTCATCAGAAGGGTATGCTGAGTTCAAATGATTTTGGTAGTTTAGACTAGAAAATAGCCAGCTTTGATTTAGATAGAATCAGGGATAAGCTTTAGAAAAAAAAATGAAATGCTATTATGACTTCCACTGTTGGCCTATCCCATAGTGTATTGGACCATTGGGTCACCACACAAGATCCATTGATCATTTTGCTCCAAAACCTATATGAGAGTTTTCAACAAAAAAAACTCTACTTCTGAAGTATACTTTTACATTTAGTAGTCCAATAGCTAGTACATATGGTAGTTGTCATTGGATATAAATATTTCTTTTCCCTCAGCATATAAAGCACAGAGAAGAATCAGAAAAGTTGGATTTGCTGCTGCACTGTGAGCAGTACAAGCTTTGGCCTAAACAACCTTTGTCTTCTCTAGCGGAAACTGTTGAGTGGGTTGTCTACCCTCCTAATACCGGTAAGAGTAAAGTGAGTGTACATATTAAGCCTTTAGTTGTGGATAAATGACTCAAAAAAGAAAAGAGTTAAAACTGGGTTTAGCTGGCTATTTAAACAAAGAAAAAAGAAAAAAAAAATTTTTTTATATAGGAATAGCAGAAAAGAACAAACATGCTATATGGATTGTAAGTCTCCAATGCATAGGATAGGAATATAATAATTTTCTAAAGAGAGGTTTATAAATACATTGATTTCAATTTGGTAAACCAGATAAGAATTTCACGTTATTAAATGTTATTTATTATTTGTGCATTTTTTTAGTGAAATTTAAAGGAAATAATACATGTATGTTATCACTGTTATAATGCCACATAAAAAAAAATAGGTATAATCTAACTTCAATTCACTTAACACGACTGCTCCAAAAACAATTGCAACTGAAAATTTATAATTGGTCAGAAGATCATTATGAATTTATTGTTTTCTTTCACAAAATATCATTTTTGTTTCCTATTGTTTTGTTGGACAAGTTTCTGACATTCCTTCAGAAATGATAACGTCCTAGTCCAAACCTCCTGCTGGAAGGGAGGGGATGAAAGTGGACAGGGCTTGAACTCTGGACCATAGTGAGGACAATCCAAAGCACATACTCCATGCCCAGACATATACTCCATGCCCAGACATATACTCCATGCCCAGACACATACTCCATGCCCAGACATATACTCCATGCCCAGACACATACTCCATGCCCAGACACATACTCCATGCCCAGACATATACTCCATGCCCAGACATATACTCCATGCCCAGACACATACTCCATGCCCAGACATATACTCCATGCCCAGACATATACTCCATGCCCAGACACATACTCCATGCCCAGACACATACTCCATGCCCAGACACATACTCCATGCCCAGACATATACTCCATGCCCAGACACATACTCCATGCCCAGACATATACTCCATGCCCAGACATATACTCCATGCCCAGACACATACTCCATGCCCAGACATATATTCCATGCCCAGACACATACTCCATGCCCAGACATATACTCCATGCCCAGACACATACTCCATGCCCAGACATATATTCAATGCCCAGACATATATTCCATGCCCAGACATATATTCCATGCCCAGACATATACTCCATGCCCAGACACATACTCCATGCCCAGACATATACTCCATGCCCAGACATATATTCCATGCCCAGACATATACTCCATGCCCAGACATATACTCCATGCCCAGACATATATTCCATGCCCAGACATATACTCCATGCCCAGACATATACTCCATGCCCAGACATATATTCCATGTCCAGACATATACTCCATGCCCAGACACATACTCCATGCCCAGACATATATTCCATGCCCAGACATATACTCCATGCCCAGACATATACTCCATGCCCAGACATATATTCCATGTCCAGACATATACTCCATGCCCAGACACATACTCCATGCCCAGACATATACTCCATGCCCAGACATATACTACATGCCCAGACATATACTCCATGCCCAGACAGCCATCCCTATTTTTTTCTTTCCAATGCAATGCACAAACACAATTGTAATATGTGTCATTTGAAAAAGTTGAAGGTCACAAGTTATCTTCAATACAATCTGCTTTCAATTTTCTAAATTTTATTTCCAGTTCTAGCTAGTGAAGGTTACAAGTCGCCATTTATTGGGTTCATCCTGTCTGGAGAATGTCATGTACTTCGACAAGTGGAGGTCTTTCATACTTTAAAAAATGGGAAAAAGGTATTTTAGCTAATTGTATAATGTAGAAGACATAAGACAGTAGGCTACTTGATTTATTAACATTGCGATCATTTGAACTTATGAGGACTACCAGCCTAGTGTCAAAAATAAACACAATTTTCAGCAAGATGCAGTACCAGAAAAAAAAAGAATGTAAGCAAAAAACAACTTTAGGAAGACAACATTTGCAGATAACTGGTGATGTCTCAATGATGAAACAAACAGAACTATTAGAAAACAACTTTAGGAAGACAACATTTGCAGATAACTGGTGATGTCTCAATGATGAAACAAACAGAACTATTAGAAAACAACTTTAGGAAGACAACATTTGCAGATAACTGGTGATGTCTCAATGATGAAACAAACAGAACTATTAGAAAACAACTTTAGGAAGACAACATTTGCAGATAACTGGTGATGTCTCAATGATGAAACAAACAGAACTATTAGAAAACAACTTTAGGAAGACAACATTTGCAGATAACTGGTGATGTCTCAATGATGAAACAAACAGAACTATTAGAAAACAACTTTAGGAAGACAACATTTGCAGATAACTGGTGATGTCTCAATGATGAAACAAACAGAACTATTAGAAAACAACTTTAGGAAGACAACATTTGCAGATAATTGGTGATGTCTCAATGATGAAACAAACAGAACTATTAGAAAACAACTTTAGGAAGACAACATTTGCAGATAACTGGTGATGTCTCAATGATGAAACAAACAGAACTATTAGAAAACAACTTTAGGAAGACAACATTTGCAGATAACTGGTGATGTCTCAATGATGAAACAAACATAACTATTAGAAAACAACTTTAGGAAGACAACATTTGCAGATAATTGGTGATGTCTCAATGATGAAACAAACAGAACTATTAGAAAACAACTTTAGGAAGACAACATTTGCAGATAACTGGTGATGTCTCAATGATGAAACAAACAGAACTATTAGAAAACAACTTTAGGAAGACAACATTTGCAGATAACTGGTGATGTCTCAATGATGAAACAAACAGAACTATTAGAAAACAACTTTAGGAAGACAACATTTGCAGATAATTGGTGATGTCTCAATGATGAAACAAACAGAACTATTAGAAAACAACTTTAGGAAGACAACATTTGCAGATAACTGGTGATGTCTCAATGATGAAACAAACAGAACTATTAGAAAACAACTTTAGGAAGACAACATTTGCAGATAACTGGTGATGTCTCAATGATGAAACAAACAGAACTATTAGAAAACAACTTTAGGAAGACAACATTTGCAGATAATTGGTGATGTCTCAATGATGAAACAAACAGAACTATTAGAAAACAACTTTAGGAAGACAACATTTGCAGATAACTGGTGATGTCTCAATGATGAAACAAACAGAACTATTAGAAAACAACTTTAGGAAGACAACATTTGCAGATAACTGGTGATGTCTCAATGATGAAACAAACAGAACTATTAGAAAACAACTTTAGGAAAAAAAAGTGATGTTGAAAATCCAAAAGGTTGATCATAACCAGATAACTAATGATGTTCCAAACATTGAATAGAACTATAAAAAAAACAGCTTAAGAATATGTGATGTCCCAAAGATTCACCATAACTGAAAGAAAACAGATAATGATGATCAAAACATTGAAAAAGAACTGTACAAAACAACATAAGCAGAAAACTTGTGATGCCCAAAGATCCATCTTTTTTGATTGGGTTAATGTGGTCATGAAGAAATTATTTATTCTAAATTTTTAAAAATAAGACTATCAGTTTGAAATTTTCTATTAATATACACTATAGTAATAAAGTTTGCTCTAAGTTTCTTGCTATTAAAACATGGACCCAAATGATGTTATTGTTACATGTACAGGAACAACGTACAAAACAAGTAGTTGTTGGGAAACTAAGCCAGCACTCTTCTTTTGCTGAAATCAGTTTATTGTTAGATGAACCACTGACATGCTCAATAATAACAACAACAAAAGTGAGACTAGGCATCATACAGCCAGAGAAATTAATCAGTAAGGCATTCTGAATCTTATTTTGGTTTAAATTTATTAACATTTGATGTAATCCCCTGAAGCAATACATTACATTTTTATTTTGTAACTTAGAAAATTAAATAAAGCTGAAACTTAGCCTGAATAGAAATAATTTATTTTCTTCACCTACCAATAGGTCTAGATGATGTAACCAAACAATTATTACGGCAATCTAACACAAGGACATTTGGACACCTGTCTCAGGTAGTAGGCCTTTAAGGTGTTTTGTTTTCACCAATACCTTTAAATTCATTTAAATCTTTTTGAATGATAAGATTACATTTAATGCATTTAATGAACTAAGGACCAACATCTCAAAAGTTTTGGGTTTTTACTTCCACGTTTAAGCCTTGAATGTTTGTATTTAAACTTATGATAAAAACGTTTTCAATACATTGACTTTTTTTTTTTTAATTTACTAATTGGCAGAACTCTTTTTAGTACATAGTGACCATGCATTACCAATTTACTAATTGACAAAACATTTTTTAAAATTGATATGTTTTTGTAATAGGTTAAACTAAGCATGCATACCGTTTTTTTTTTCACAAGAGTGACCATCTAGCAAACATTAAATATTTGAACTTGATTCAAAACTGAAACTCTCACACGTGATTAATTTAAAAAAAAAAAAAAAAGACAAGTTATGTTTCTTATTGAAAGATTTTGGTATCCCAAACATTCCATTTCTTGATCAACACATAAATAGACAAAATAAATGCACACATAAATATTTTTTATTTTAACTTTAATGGCAAATTTATAATGGCCCACTTCAGCAAAGCAATGTAAGCAGGAGTTTAAGTCGGTTGAAAATAATTAGAAAGAAATATTAATTCAGCATCCTTTTTTTTTTTTTTTTTTTTAAATTGCTTTTACTATCTTAAAGTACACAAAATAGCTAAAGGTAATTAGCATGCATCATGATTCTGTGGGCCATCATATGTGTCTGGTCACTTCATCCCCTGGTCATTAAATATCCTGGTCCTCTGATCATTTCATCCAAGAAATTTAAGTTAAAAAATTTATGAACAAGTACATAGAAAAAGCAATAAACAAAATACATGCATTACATATGTAGAAATATGGATAGCAATATTTACACATATACTGATGATGGTCCTATTTAATATACCACTTAAATGGGGTTTAAACAAAACTTAAGTAGGTGAAACACAATGACTTGTAACAATTTATTTAATTGGGTAACCACTGGGGATGAAATGACAGGATGACTAGGAGAAGAAGTGATCTGGATTCACCATCTTCATAATTAAATACATAAAAATGTTAAAACTGTAGCTGAAGTCTATTCTGTACATTTTTATTAGGAAGAGATTCAAACAGAATATCTCCAGCAGGAACTCAAGAGACAATGGAATGAATTCAAGCATTCTCAGGTGCTGGAGGTCATCAATGCACGTGGCATCAGGCCAGGTTATGGAAAGTGGTCCAAAAAATAAAAAATAAAAACTTTGTTAAACTTTTCAAGTGTGAAGCCATATTAAAAGACTAAACACTTATTTGAATCAATTGAAAAGGGTTTTTTTTGTCTCTTTGCTGATAACTGAAATCCTGAAAAAGGTTGTTTGCTAAAAGAACAAAAACAAACAAGTATTTAGTTGGGATATCCCATTAGACACAAACACATTATGACCCTGGACAAGCCTCCATTATTTATTGGGGTAGGATGTTGAAATAGAGACAAATGTTGTAGGTATAACTATTGCAATGATGTTCAAAACAAAATATATATACTGGTAACAATAAGATCATTAGTCATCACAAAGTACATAGAATCCCAATTCATCAAGCACTTGGTTGTGTATGTGCATGTGTTTTATATTTGTTTGTATTTACTTCTATATCTTTATTGTTCTAGTAAAAATGCTGGGTGGACAAATTTAGTCAGACTGAATTTTTATTTGTTTGGAACAATAACATTATCGTATCTTAATAAATTCAATTTTACTTAGTTTCAAATTATTTTGTATTTGTTTGTTGCACTTAACTGTAAATATTATGTTTTTTTTTAATGTATATTCATATTTTGTAAGTCTTATGTTAAGTAAAAAAACAAAATTAATTTAGCAGTATATCTATATTCAACAAAAGCTAAAACTCCTATCACTTATTCTCCCAATCTAAAAGCAATTTCATCCCAGAGTGTGTGTGGTGGGAAAGAATTAATGTGAAGAGAATGTTCTTTTTCAAGCTGTTCACTTGATTAAAAAAAAAAGCATTTGATTCTTAAGGATTCAAAATGACAGGCCTAAGTTGAGTTTGAATGTAATGCTAAATTTTGGAAAGGTCGCTCTGTTGGAGTAGGCAAAGCAAAGGTATTTAATATTTATGGATTACAACTGATGAGCCAAGAAGTTTATGTTTGTTTGTTTTAAGTGTTTTGGATGTTCCTTCAGAGTTAAAGATAATTTACTTCCTAGTCCAATTCTCCTGAAGGACAAAGGAAATGGCAGCAGAGGGTATAAACCCAAGACAGCCCAGCATATACTGCATAACCAGGCAGCCAGTCATATGGGTAGGGGGGCTCAACTGTGGCTGAGGCTGCTTTTCTCCACTATTCCATTGGTTAAAAACAAAGCAGTGGAGTTGGGTTTACTAAAATCTACAAGCCAGTGAAACATCAAATAAGGTACTATATTAAAGAAAAATTATTCTGGTCAATATAACAACATATACACTTCAAATCAATCCCTCAAACACCAAAAGGTCATGTAGCAAAGTTGGTCAAATTATGACAGAAAAATAGAAATGAAAAAAAAAAATGCATTAATATGGTCATTGTCACATCCCGGGAAAAAATTTATTTTCTCATAAACACAACTATGTATATATACAATTATTTCAGAAAGAAGATGGGTCTATCATTTCTCACAGAGTCTAAGTAACAATACAAGAATCAATTCTTTCTTCTCCTGCTTGTTTTTGTGTTTTGTTTTCACATATCCATCTCCATCAGTACATTTTGATATCCAATCAAAAAAATATAATATGAACAAAACAAATTGTGATTATTATGTGTTATTTAGATGCCCTTGAGTATCAATAATTTAATTAATGCATTGAAATAGACATATTTACAATTTTCTTTCCATTTGTGAAACAAATATTATATGGTTACTTTATACTCTTAGATTTACACACACAAAAAAACAACGCAAGTACTTCCTTGTGCAATATCACTCGTAAACAATGAGAAGCACATTGATTACAAATTCCAATATAGTACAGATGTAGATATTTTGAGATTGCTGAATGCCCAAAGGACACAACCTTGAGTTTATATAGTGTTTCACTAAGGGAGCAAATTACACTAAATAGGTCGACACATCAAAAGTTTAGTAATTGTGAAAAATTGTTCAGAAAAGTAAATTTGTGTGTGTGTGTGTATTGCTGAAAAGGTTGGGGGCAGTTAGATGGAGATTGCTTTAAAAAAATTAATGTAATGAGTATGTATAGACCGCAGTGAGTGTTACAAGATAGTTACATTATACAAAAACTAAAGAATCTGCTTTTCTCCTGATTAATTAATGTACCCAAGCTGAAGCACCTTTTTTTTAAGCAGCTGAAAGAACTGATTCAACCATTCTAGATTCCCATTTACATGTCCTGATCTATCAACAAGCTATTAAGTTGCCATTGATAATATGCAATCCACAGTAGACTCTCATCCAAATGCATAATTCCCCCTGGCAAGGCAGATAACATTATAATGTTGTGATTTACATAATGTTTTTTTGTGAAAATAAAGAGAGCTCATAATTATGGCTTAGTGTTGACATTATTAAGATTTAGTAGCATGAATCAAAATAGTGGAGAGGAAACAGTTTCATTATGAATGTTGGCCTCCAAGGAGGACTACAGCGTGGCAGAGTGAATCAGAGTGGGTGTGGTGATTATGTTTTGTATATAATATTGTAAACGGTACGTCATAAAACCTTGGTTGTAAGACTGAAAGAATTCTATGTTTATTTATTAATTTTACGATTATTTCATTGGTTCATTGGTTGGGACAGAGTGACAGCGCTTGAAGTTTTGTTATTGTTGACAGGGGACCGGAGTTTTGTGATAGCATAGTAAGAGCCATTATAAGGCAGTTCTGATAGTTAATGTATATTTAGGAATCCAGCTTTTGTTGGCGTTATCTACAGTTATAATTTATTCCTATTTCTTTATTAAATATTTCTAATGCATCCCTGGTGTTCTTGAAGTATTGCATACGTAATGTATCCATGTCAAAGTCATAGGCTAGGAGTTCACAACACTCACAACAATGGTGGAGCAGCAAGTGTGTCAACAAGTTGACAGGTGAACTATTTCATCCTTATAGTACCACTAACGTGTCAAACCTTTGACATAAACTAGGAGATTTGTTATATATTATCTTCTGGATAGCAGTAAGCTCTACTGCCTTGAAATAAATAGCTGGAAAATTAATTAACTCAGGGACTAAGACTCTTGTCCTAAAGTATAAGAACAAACCTACGTCCATAAAATGGCCGAAAAAGTATACGGTGACCTACTAAAACTTTACGAAACGGGGAAGAGTCTTGGCTACCAGAGAGAAGAATTGGACGAGTGGGTTGCTAAAATCATAAGACAGAATGAGGAGAGAGATGCTAGAATGGAAGAGAGGAAAGAAAGGGCGAAAGTAGAAGAAGAAGAAAGGAAACAAAGGGCGAAAGTAGAAGAGGAAGAAAGGAAACAAAGGGCGAAAGTAGAAGAACGGAAGAAAGGAAACAAAGGGCGAAAGTAGAAGAACGGAAGAAAGGAAACAAAGGGCGAAAGTAGAAGAACGGAAGAAAGGAAACAAAGGGCGAAAGTAGAAGAAGAAGAAAGGAAACAAAGGGCGAAAGTAGAAGAAGAAGAAAGGAAACAAAGGGCGAAAGTAGAAGAACGGAAGAAAGGAAACAAAGGGCGAAAGTAGAAGAAGAAGAAAGGAAACAAAGGGCGAAAGTAGAAGAAGAAGAAAGGAAACAAAGGGCGAAAGTAGAAGAACGGAAGAAAGGAAACAAAGGGCGAAAGTAGAAGAACGGAAGAAAGGAAACAAAGGGCGAAAGTAGAAGAACGGAAGAAAGGAAACAAAGGGCGAAAGTAGAAGAGGAAGAAAGGAAACAAAGGGCGAAAGTAGAAGAACGGAAGATGGCAATGCAGGAAGAAGAGATGAGATTTAAATGGAAGCTAGAAGAGGACCAAGTAAAGGCCAAAATCGCTGCCATTGAAAAAGAGAGTAAAACAAAGGATGTTGAGGGGCAAGAAAATAGAGACACAAGGAAAAGAAATACGCCACAAACAAAAAGACAAAAATTCGTGGAAGGCACGGACAAGATGGATGCGTTTATCAACAGATTCGAAATGCTAATGAAACTTGAAAAGGAACCGCAACACGAATGGGCCATACAACTTCTCAGTCTGGTCGGAGGAAAGGCCCTCGATGCACTACAAGTCCTAAGCGATGACGAGGTAGCAAACTATGCCATCCTCAAGAAAACATTGCTTGATTTCTATCAATACAGCGAAGATGACTACCGACAGAAGTTCCATGAGCTAAAACCACCATCAGACGGCAACATGAAGCAATTTGTTTCTGATGTGAAAATAACGTTCGAAAAATGGGTTCAAGCGTCTGGAATTAATGAATCCTTCGAGAGTCTGAAGCAGTTTATCATCGTGGACAAAATCATATCAACAGCTGGCAAGCATCTGTTTGCTTTCCTACAGGAAAGAAAACCGAGAAGTGTGGAGACCGTTATGGAACTGTGTCAAACTTATGTAGCGGCACATCCGGGCGAAACACTACAAAAGATTGAAAACAGTGAAGAAATCGAATTTGCCGCCGCAGCAGTCTCTACAACAGCACGATTTACAAAGGAAGAAACAGCACAACAACAAAGTCCACCGCAAAACAGAGAT
Organism: Biomphalaria sudanica; assembly: GCA_036873155.1. Lineage (NCBI taxonomy): Eukaryota > Metazoa > Mollusca > Gastropoda > Planorbidae > Biomphalaria > Biomphalaria sudanica. The sequence continues at coordinate 83,624 of JAZGLO010006675.1, forward strand.
ATACAAAGAGAACGAAATGATTATAGACTAAATCAGTCACCGGCCCAGAGAAGTGAAGTGAGATGCTACAACTGTGGGAGAATGGGGCACATAGCGAAGTATTGTCGAGATGCCCGGAGAACAGAATACTACAAGAACGATGTTGTAGCCCATGTTGGAGGCTTGGCTGATAGCCTTTCACCGTACGTATGTCCAGCTATAGCAAATGGCTATCATACCCACGCCCTACGCGATACTGGGGCCACCAAATGTGTACTCTTAGCTAAACTTGTGAGACCTCACCAATACACTAAAAGACAATGCAGAGTACAAGGTTTCGGAGGGCAAATAAAGAGCTACCCAACAGCTATAGTACACATTAACTCTCCGTATTTCAATAAAAAGGTTGAAGCTATAGTTGTTGAGAATGGTCCATTCGAAGTGGTGATAGGGAATGTACCAAATATAGAGTGTCCCAGTGAGGCTCAGATCAACAGATGGAAACAATTTTTTAACTGGGAGCCAACACAAGAAGCGACGACTGAATTGCAAGGGCAACAACAAAGGAGACAAGACTACGACCCTAAACACGTAGAACACCGTTGTCCAACAATTCCTTTAGAAACGATACAACAAGTTGAAGTCAGACAACAAAAACTAAAACCAGAACAAGAAAGTTATGATCATGTTGGCAGTGACGAAAATAAGGAAGATTTATTTGTGCACCAGACGGCCATAGGTAAAAGCAACCCAAGAAAATTCCCTGCAAGTGTTACAGAAGGCAGAAAAACGGAATTTGACGTCGTCGAACAAGTGAAACGAAAAGAAACAGCAAACGTAACTGGTCCAGAGGGTTCTAATGTGCAGGGCAGTAGAGATTCTGCTGACCGAAGTAGCTCTAGGACGAGTGGATGGTATCTATGGTACAGAGAAAATGGCAATGGAGGAAGGCGGCAGTACCCAGAGGACCAAGGAGAATTCCAGCCTCAAAGATATCAAGGCTATCAAGGACGTAGACCTGTTACAGACGCAACTATGGCAGCCCACCAGTCAACAGATATTATGGCAGCCCACCAGTCAACAGATATGATGGCAACCGACCAGTCAACAGATATGATGGCAACCGACCAGTCAACAGATATGATGGCAACCGACCAGTCAACAGATATGATGGCAACCGACCAGTCAACAGATATGATGGCAACCGACCAGTCAACAGATATGATGGCAACCGACCAGTCAACAGAGATGATGGCAGCCCACCAGTCAACAGATATGATGGCAGCCCACCAGTCAACAGATATGATGGCAGCCCACCAGTCAACAGATATGATGGCAGCCCACCAGTCAACAGATATGATGGCAGCCCACCAGTCAACAGATATGATGGCAGCCCACCAGTCAACAGATATGATGGCAGCCCACCAGTCAACAGATATGATGGCAGCCCACCAGTCAACAGATATGATGGCAGCCCACCAGTCAACAGATATGATGGCAGCCCACCAGTCAACAGATATGATGGCAGCCCACCAGTCAACAGATATGATGGCAGCCCACCAGTCAACAGATATGATGGCAGCCCACCAGTCAACAGATATGATGGCAGCCCACCAGTCAACAGATATGATGGCAGCCCACCAGTCAACAGATATGATGGCAGCCCACCAGTCAACAGATATGATGGCAGCCCACCAGTCAACAGATATGATGGCAGCCCACCAGTCAACAGATATGATGGCAGCCCACCAGTCAACAGATATGATGGCAGCCCACCAGTCAACAGATATTATGGCAGCCCACCAGTCAACAGATATGATGGCAGCCCACCAGTCAACAGATATGATGGCAGCCCACCAGTCAACAGATATGATGGCAGCCCACCAGTCAACAGATATGATGGCAGCCCACCAGTCAACAGATATGATGGCAGCCCACCAGTCAACAGATATTATGGCAGCCCACCAGTCAACAGATATTATGGCAGCCCACCAGTCAACAGATATTATGGTAACCGAGACAGATGGGGAGGTCCATGGCGACGAAGTGAATTGGTTCGAGCTGGTTATGGACGTGGAAAAGGAAGAAACGACCATGACGTCAGACGCCAAGAACTGAAGTAAGCAATGACACCCTCAAGATTCTACCGTTGTCAACAGCAAAGAGGACGGAATGGGAACTAGTCCGTTTACTGGAGACCACAGAGAGAAACGTTTTACTTTTAGGTTCTGAGGGCAGTGCACGCTCCAGCGTAGTGATGAATTTTTTTTTTTTTTTTTTATTGACAGTGGTGGCGAAATTCAAGGCTGACCTGCTTTTAGAATGTGCATGTATTTTGAAGCTACACATGTGTAGAGCTACTAGTATAGTTTGGACTAAATTTTCTCAAGATCAAATACAGAGTTACAACCATACTGTAGCTGACTGTTTGTGTGTGTGGAGACAACTTTCAGTTCCTGTGACTGGGAAAACAACAACAAATACGTGAACATACCTGTGTGGAAGTATTAGGCAGAATATTTGACTTAGTGACCTTTGATCTAGCGACTTGAAGGAAACAACTGCGTGTTAGTATGAGACAATGCGAAACTGTCTGTACCAGTCACAAGTTTGCTGTGTATAGAGACATTGTTTTCCTTGACAACTGGCAGTACTTTCTCGTATCGCCTTCGAGTCACTCTTGATTCAGACGATGTGCAACAAGTTTGAAAACAGCCACTGCAACAGTGCAGTTCCTCTCCACCCCCAGTAATGTGACTCCACCACGTTTGATCAAACTGCAGAGCGTTGTCAACATATATTTACACCACTACCTTTAATCTTCTTGGAGAACGCTTTGAAACCTCGGCTTATGAGACTATGTGTAACAAGTGAATAGTGAAACAAGGTGACGTCTGACAGTAGAAGTCTTTTGGTGGGGCAGCTTTCCACCATAACACCCTCAGAACAATTGACTCCATTCATGGCGTTTTAATGCATACATGTGTAGGATGTATGACTAATTATATATAGCTCCATACCTAGTGTTTACCCCCCCCCCCCAAATCCTCAGGACATTTTATCTTATTCTTATCTTATTATATGTCGACAACCCATCTGACTCCATTCTATGTGCACAGTTTGACAGATAGTTCTCAGCTTACTGCCAATATTGACCAGATACGAAGGTACACGAATCACCGTGATGAGTGACCAAGGCCTGCATTACCAAACACCTAATATAAATGCTGATATCAGTTGAGATGTATTTCCTTTTATACAGAGTCACAATGTACTGAAGCAGGTCTCCTATTTGTATTGGACATGAGTACTTAATGACCAGTTTTGAGTAGTTTAAACGGATGATGTATAGTTAGTGATTTTTTCTCCAATACTAATTAATTCTGAATGTTGTAAAGAAATTGGTTGAAATTGTGAACAAGGAGAGTTAATTGGGGAATGTAGATTATGTTAACTTGTAATTTTTGTGTGATTCTCTTTTTCCAATTTGGTTTTGAGTTCAATGCTATTGAGTGTAGAGTGTATCTGTGTATTTTTTTGTGCACTCGTTCTTTACCTGATACTGAATTCTAAGCTAGTAACTTTTTACGCTATTAATTTTACCTGATACTGAATTCTAAGCTAGTAACTTTTTACGCTATTAATAAGTTATATTAATAGCTTATTTTGGTAAGGGGGGAATGTGGTGATTATGTTTTGTATATAATATTGTAAACGGTAAGTCACAAAACCTTGGTTGTAAGACTGAAAGAATTCTATGTTTATTTATTAATTTTACGATTATTTCATTGGTTCATTGGTTGGGACAGAGTGACAGCGCTTGAAGTTTTGTTATTGTTGACAGGGGACCGGAGTTTTGTGTTAGCACAGTAGGAGCCATTAGAAGGCAGTTCTGATAGTTAATGTATATTTAGGAATCCAGCTTTTGTTGGCGTTATCTACAGTTATAATTTATTCCTATTTCTTTATTAAATATTTCTTATTTCTAATGCATCCCTGGTGTTCTTGAAGTATTGCATACGTAATGTATCCATGTCAAAGTCATAGGCTAGGAGTTCACAACAGTGGGACAGCTTGATATTGTGGCAGACCCACTCTGAGCTTGAGCCCCAAAAGATCAGACAGATTCTATAATGACTGAAGAAACCATTGAAACCACAGAAGACGTAGTTAGACCATTAAAAACTCTAGCAGATGAATCTACACAAAGATACAATCTTAAAAATTAGAAAATCTAAACCAATTTTCAAGAGCACAGGAGCATCAGCTTACTGGACTCTCTCATTTTATTTGTTATTTTATTTTATGTAAATTTGTATCTGCCAATAAATGTCATTTTGGTATTTTTATTTTATTTGTAATACTAATATTGTTCAGCCTTTACTCACAAGTTCTTTAATTGTTCCTACCATTAGGTAACAGTTTAAATCCAGGGGAATGTGGTGAATGTGAAATCATTTGCTGTTATTCATTCAGTATCTTGAAGACATACAAGATAGACAGGGCTATTGGTTTCAGTGTGTCTGTAACATCTACTTAGGGAAAAAGAAGAACAAGCAAAATATAAAAATACTTTAAACAAAAATATCTAAGGGGAAAAAACACAAAAATTAATTAATTACCATTAATCTAACTCATTCATGTATGAATAATTTGTGCAAAAATTTTAACTTGATCCATGAATGGGAAGTGAAGAAAAAGCATGAACTACATTTGTACCAGAGTGAGTTAACAAAAGCTTTGTAAAAAGGTCAAGAACACTAGGTTAAGTAAGGACTTCTATCAAAATGGTATCTAAAATATTTCCTGAATCAACCAAACGTTTCAGATACTGTCACACAATAATAAACATATCATGTCCAGCCACTTTTATAACATCGGTCAAGGATTATAATCATTGTCACAAGTTTGTCATGCTAAGATCAGCAACACTTTTACAGTTTGGTAAACCCTGTCTTAGTTCCAGAAGAAATAAAATTAAGTATAGTCTTCAAACTCTCTCTGTTTTTCTCAGTTGGATCATGCTGCATAACAGTCATGTCCTGAAAAGGGTATTCCTGGTTTGACGTCTGCCTTTTAGAAGATGAAAACTTCTTATTGTCAGCAGATGTTTTCTTTGGAACTTTCTCCCTTTTAACATTGGTGATTTGCATGTCACATTGATCTGTAACATTTAATGGGAGACCTGAAAAAGCTCCTGTGACAGAGGTGTGTTTCTTTATTTTAGATCTTGTTTTCATTTTATTCTTCTGACTACAGTCCCAATAATTAAGATTAGTTGTATCAGTATCCAGACTTCTATGATCTGTCACAGAATTTGAAATTCCGTATTCATTTTTCACACACTTTGAGATATTATGTTTTATCGTACTATGTAATGAACTTTCATGACCTGCCGTATGTGATATATGTGAACTTTCACAAACATTTCTCAGCAAGTTTGACGAAGATTTGCCAATTTTAGCTTTTTTCTTCAATTTTCTTTTGCCAGGTAAGCTAGAAGTTTCAGGTGAAATAATAATTTTGGCAGAGCTAGTGTGTGCTTCACATTCAAGATCTGAAAATAAACTTCCAGAGCTATTTTCCTTAGATGTATGTGAATCATTCCTCACAGCTTGATTTTGATTGGTTTTCATGCTCTGAAATACAGGTGCCATTGGCTCTGCTGCTTGTTTGTCTTTAATGTTTGTAAAAGAGCTGGGTTGGCTGCTCTCTTGAAGTGAAGCCTGTGATGAGATGAGACTAGGCTCATAGCTAGATTTCCATTCTGTGGGTATAACAAAAGTAAACATTATCAAACAGCCACACCATTCCCATGTTTCAAATGACAAGGAATGACGTAGATTGTATAAAATGCTAGCTCAGTGTTTAACCTCTATGTGGCAATAACTAATTGTATTTTTCCAAATAAATGTCAACTACCCTTACCACTAAGGCACATTAAGAAACATTGTCAACTCCCTGACTACAACACAAAACTTTGAAATTACAGCTCTGCCAGCAAGCCTTAAGGTACAGCCAAAAGATTTCTCAACTTCACTTATTTATAATTCAATTTTTCCAACCAAGTAAACTAAACTTATCAGATCCAAGAAAGATAAGCAGAATGGATTAAAAACGTGATGCCCCCCCCCCCTTCCACAAGCAAAAATGAAGCAGCTTCATTTGACAAGCAGCATTCGGTGGCTAATGTAACACTCGTCTCCAGAATAATACCTTGTCAACATCATCCAATGATAATCTGTCAACATCTCCCAATGATTATCTGTCAACATCACCCAATGATAATCTGTAAACATCTCCCAATGATAATCTATCAACATCTCCCAATGATAATCTGTCAACATCTCCCAATGATACTCTATCAACATCTCCCAATGATAATCTGTCAGCATCTCCCAATGATACTCTATCAACATCTCCCAATGATAATCTGTCAACATCTCCCAATGATAATCTGTCAACATCTTCCAATGATAATCTGTCAACAATGATAATCTATCTGACTAACACATCCCTGATATTTTCAGCAAACTGTGAAGCCCAGCTGATGTTTAAAAAAAAATAATAGAAAATATTAAGGGCATCAATGGTTTTATCAATGGAAAGAAGAAATCAGACAAAAAAACTATCTCAAAACAAAGATATTGAATTAATCAAATGTTTTTAAGTAGAGGTCAAAAAAATATGTTGCTCAGCAAAACAGATGCTCAATATAAAAACCTGTGTGTATATTTACTGTTGCACATCAAGTTGAAATATTTTTGCTCATTAATTAGATTTGTGGTTTAATTCAAGCTTAATTAAGTTAAAACCTGTCACAAACATGAAAGCATTTTCTTCTTCTTGAACACAACGTCAAGGATGTTTTTAAAAGGATGCCATGGGGATTAACTTTTAGTCATTCGTAATAGTACTCTGCAAAATTAAGGACTCACCAGGTAGTGCATCCAGTATTTGTTGTTGGTCTTCTGGAATCAAAACATATCTAAGTCTCATCTTTTGTTTTGAAGCTGATAGAGAAACAAAAAAAAATGTATCACTAAAGAAATGTATGCTGCAATGCTTCCAAACAGCTACACCAAGTACATCAGCTATTGTTAATGCTGCTGGGAAATACTTTTGTAGCGACCTAGTTTAGTTGAGAGATTATGTTAGTTGTTTTTTAGCGACAGTAAAAGTAGTGATGTAGTCAGACAGATGAATGACGTTGCAGAACAGGAATGTACATGGAGAACATACATGGAGAACAAGATGGCTACAGGCATGTACATGGAGAACATACATGAAGAACAAGATGGCTACAGGCATGTACATGGAGAACATACATGGAGAACAAGATGGCTACAGGCATGTACATGGAGAACATACATGGAGAACAAGATGGCTACAGGCATGTACATGGAGAACATACATGGAGAACAAGATGGCTACAGGCATGTACATGGAGAACAAGATGGCTACAGGCATGTACATGGAGAACATACATGGAGAACAAGATGGCTACAGGCATGTACATGGAGAACAAGATGGCAACAGGCATGTACATGGAGAACATACATGAAGAACAAGATGGCTACAGGCATGTACATGGAGAACATGCATGGAGAACAAGATGGCTACAGGCATGTACATGGAGAACATACATGGAGAACAAGATGGCTACAGGCATGTACATGGAGAACATACATGGAGAACAAGATGGCTACAGGCATGTACATGGAGAACAAGATGGCTACAGGCATGTACATGGAGAACATACATGGAGAACAAGATGGCTACAGGCATGTACATGGAGAACAAGATGGCAACAGGCATGTACATGGAGAACATACATAAAGAACAAGATGGCTACAGGCATGTACATGGAGAACATACATGGAGAACAAGATGGCTACAGGCATGTACATGGAGAACATACATGGAGAACAAGATGGCTACAGGCATGTACATGGAGAACAAGATGGCTACAGGCATGTGCATGGAGAACAAGATGGCTACAGACATGTACATGGAGAAAATACATGAAGAACAAGATGGCTACAGGCATGTACATGGAGAACATACATGGAGAACAAGATGGCTACAGGCATGTACATGGAGAACAAGATGGCTACAGGCATGTACATGGAGAACAAGATGGCTACAGGCATGTACATGGAGAACAAGATGGCAACAGGCATGTACATGGAGAACATACATGAAGAACAAGATGGCTACATTCATGTACATGGAGAACATACATGGAGAACAAGATGGCTACAGGCATGTGCATGGAGAACAAGATGGCTACAGACATGTACATGGAGAAAATACATGAAGAACAAGATGGCTACAGGCATGTACATGGAGAACAAGATGGCTACAGGCATGTACATGGAGAACATACATGAAGAACAAGACGGCTAGAGTTCAGAGAAGGAAGAATAGTGATAGATAGGGAGACAAGACAAGCTTCCCATTTGTAAATAAATACATCAGTTGAAGTATTCAGAAGTCTTGAGAATTGTGAATTGTAATGTCCCTTGGCTAGTTTAGACTGGTTGAGTGAAGTATTGTTGGATTTGCACAGCACACAAGATCCTAGCCAGGACACTTTGCACTTATGGAAAAAATAAAAACCTTAATTCGAAAAGAGGTATTACAAAACAAATACAAATATTATTTCAAAATCTTAGAAAAAAAGTACAAGTACCAGTTCGGAGACAGTCGCACTGTGCATCCTGGCTATCTGAATCAGGAGATGTTTCATCTGTTATATGGACGCTCTCACTGCTAGTTGTAAAGCGTGTATTATTCACATTGCGCTCAGGCTCAACATGAAACACAGGCTCTATACTGTAAACACTAATGATTGAATCCTGCTGCGATTGTCTGTCACATGACAGGAAGAGTGACTCTGGTGAGTTTTTGCTGCTGCTCTCCTGTGAAATTTCATGCTGTTGTTGCTGAGAATAAGCTAAACTGTTCCCCAGGTTGAACTCATTCACAAGAATAGACAGCGGTTCACTATTATTCAGCAGCTCTGGAATCTGTAATGACCTGCACATTAAAAACATGTAGATGATTAACTCTTTCTCTTCGTAATTATTTTACATGTTCCAATGGATTTATTCATTTTGCTCATTTGTATTTCACAATCCTGTTTTTGATTAAACCTCAATAACTTTTGTGTTTTTAATCATAATACGTTATATTTGGTATAAAATTAAAAAGGATTTAATGCTCTTTTTACACAATGCAAATTAATGTTCATAAAACTAAAAATTAATTTAATGGGGTAAAATTGACATTGGTATCGTCAATCAGAAGAGAAAGAGTTAAAAACCTAATATAAGAGGTGAAAGCAAGTGAGGAAGAAATTAACTTTATTCAGATAGATAACAAAGAACTTTAATAATGATCATATTTTGTTTTACTATTGGTAACAGATTGCAAAGAAAAAGGTTAAAAGATTAACACTTTGTAGACAGCATAACTTCAGAAAAATAGTTCTGAATTGATGAGATTACATGGAAGCAATGTTTCGCTCTTCTACAGCCATGCATACTAAGGTGCCTTCAGTTATGAGTTGAGTATGGCTCATCTTGTGGGGCAATTCTTATTGTGGCTGTAAAGCCCTATTTCGGAGAGGCATTCTCACCTACATATCTCACATGTGAAAAAAGAAGCTGTCTTTTCTTTTTTCTCAAATTTTCTATGTTGACTGAGATCATCATATTTCGCTGTCCACTGTACACCTTGCAATCATTGGCATTGCAATCACTACTCCCCACATGGTGCAGCCTACAGCTCTTTTAAAAGGGCAGGAAACATGTTTCTTTTTTTTTTATTCTTACAATGATACAAATCAAAAGCCATATTACATTAAGAAATAAATTTGCAGATGACATCAGTCAATGATTAGTAGGTACTTACTTGTCACGTAGGCTTTGTTTAACTATTTCCAGGTTATTCCTGCAGAGAAAAAGCACTAAATTTAAATCTATAAAATCTTCATTCAAAATTAGTTTTTATAGTTACTCAGGAGACATTGGTTGAGTGCTATGAGCTAAGACTGCCAAACTGAAGGTGTCAAGTTACTCAGGAGGTTGAGTGCTATACAGCTAATAAGACTGCCAAACTGAAGGTGTCAAGTTTAAATCTGGTGTAGGTTGGGATATTTTATTTTGAATAAAATGGCAACATAGAAATCAAAATAGCTTTAACTATTTGGCACCTTTTGAGGAAAGGCTATTAGTAATGGTACTCTACACAATGGCACTTTTTTAACAGTCATTCATAGAGAGTGTAAACCAGTTCTATAAAAAAAAAAAGGTACAACTACTTTTTAAATTCTGGTATTAATTAAGTATCTCATTTTGACAACAGATTTACCAGTATTTTATTGTGAACAGTTCTTGTAAATGCTACTATAAATGACAACTAGTACTCACACATCTGAAAGTTTTGCTGGATTTATTGATGTATGTGTCTCAGTGGAGCTCCATTTAATTACCTGGATTGTTAGTTTGTATTCATCTTGGCTATCACACTGTAGATAACAGACACAGTATTGTGTAAATCTAGGCAAGCATCTAGTATTGTGTAAATCTAGGCAAGCATCTAGTATTGTGTAAATCTAGGCAAGCATCTAGTATTGTGTAAATCTAGGCAAGCATCTAGTATTGTGTAAATCTAGGCAAGCATCTAGTATTGTGTAAATCTAGGCAAGCATCTAGTATTGTGTAAATCTAGGCAAGCATCTAGTATTGTGTAAATCTAGGCAAGCAACTAGTATTGAGTAAATCTAGGCAAGCATCTAGTATTGTGTAAATCTAGGCAAGCAATTCAACAAAAGAGATTCAATGTGATCAGGATGCTTATTAACAATGGAGAATAATGAAAAGCCAATCAAAATACACTCACACATTAAGAAGCTGGTACAGACACAAAACAGAGCAGTGAGATTCATAACAAACGAATATTCACATTTGACTAGAGTAACACCTTTAGTAAAATCACTAAATTTAGAAAGCCTTCAGGACAGAAGACTCAAAAGTAAAGTAGCAATTATACATAAAACACTGAACCATAATCTTCAAATACAAAAACAAAAGACATAAAGATAAAGGTTCATTTCTCGTTCCATATGCTAGGACAAATTTATTCAAATGCTCCTTCTTCCCTAGCGCTATTAGAGCATGGAATGGGTTGTCTGAGCAAGCCAGGAAAACCAGTGACTTGGCAGAATTTATGTCATTGGTTAATATGCATGACTAAATGCATGACGCGTAGGACGTTATCATCTTTTTTTTTTAAGTAATGTCTGTATTATATAAGATAAGATAAAATAAGAAGACACACACACAAAGTAGTCCTCCTCTGTCTCACAGCTCTATTTCTTCTATGCCTTCATTCTGGAGCAGAAACACTCTCAAAGCATTGCTGTTTAGGCTATTGCATGAATTAAAGCACACCTTTCACAATTTGATAGAGGGGTGAAGCATTGAGTTGTAGCATTACTGTTTATTAACTTAATATTCTTTTACAGTCAAAAATTAGTCTTTGAGAACTGATTAGTGTCTCAAAAGCAATGGGGTTGTTAGGAATTTCTTTGTGTCTTGCGACAATGGTATTTACTTCTTGTTCCTAAAGTAATTTCTGTTACTCGATAATGAGAATGGGGGAAGCATTAGTCAATATAAATAATTAATTATAGCTCCTCCTTCATGGTCAAGGATGAGCTAAGTCTCATTTCCTATGAACTCGAAGATGGCTTGAAGTCCAACATTGGCTTCGAAAAGCTGGTTGCACACAAGGCATTTTTAGGTTGGGTCTATTGCATAGTTGCCTGCTTTTTCTTCTTAGATTTTTGTTTTTAAATAATCTTCATTCTTTGCTGATAGCTGTCTAGAACTTTGAAATAACAGCATTCATGCCTACATGCCATGAGGAGCAGTGAAGGGGTAGCCTTTCCCAGTCATGGATGTCAATTTCATATTCTTTTCTTTGAGGGACCAATTGAGAGTATCTTAGTTAGTTCACTAGTGACAAGCATAATTTTTTTAAATAGACTAGCTGCAGTTTAACCTACAGTACCTCTGTGTTCAGTAGTTGAAAAGTGTAAAGTTGAATATTCAGGTTAATACTTTGATGGATACTGTGTATATTATCTTGGTCTCTGAAATACATTAAAAAAAAATTATGCACTAGCAAATATTTTAAAAAGAAATAAGCTAATACTTTTTGGAATTTAATGAATGCAGAATACCCTGGAAAATATAAATAAATAAATATGGCTCCTTATGTCTCAGAAGACATATATACATGGTAGAGTTGTATCACTTACTTCTGAATTGCACTATGTGATTGAGGATAGAGTGGAATCAGGTAATAACCATCTGTCAAAAAGAGTTCATCCTTAAAATAAAATAATAATAAAATGTTGATGAAAGGGTATAAATAATTAAAAGGGAGATAATCAGTGAAGCAGCCAAAAAGACCTGAAAACTATATATTATTATTGTTATGCAATTTAGTTATTTTCTGTGCTGGAAGGTCATGTTCATTTGGTGTCAATAATGAAATTAACCATGAGAGATGTGTGTGTTTGCTCTTAATGTTGAGATGAATCTTGTAGAATTAAGCCCAGCAATAAGTTATTGGTGTTACTTGATTACAACTATCAACACTTCAGAAACACTTCTGGTTGAATGATGCATAGAAGGATGAGGATGTTCAACAAACAAGACAATATTAGCTTACCTCCCTTTCATAGAAAAACAAAGTATTCCAATGAACAATAGTTCACATCACTTTAAATTCTCATCTTAAGAGATTTTGACCAACACACACAAACCTTTACAAATACTGTTACCACCAATGGAACTATCAAAGGTTATATCTTTCTTTGAATGCTCCAAATCATCATTATCAGAAAGGTCTAATGCCCCATTATTTTTGTGTGGTCTAATGAAATCATCATCAGAAAGGCCTAATGTGCCTTGCCATTATTTTTGTGTGGTCTTATCTCTTTTGCTGACATGTAGGTGGATATGTGACACAGCTCATTCAAATCTCATTATTAATTTATAGTCAACATTGAAAGTCAAACACGAGTTAGGTATTCAAGCAGTCCATGCCACAGTACACATTCAAAGTCATTTAGTTCCAACAGTTAACCTTAGCTAGCTCTAGAATCTAAACCAGATTAAAGACAAAAAAAAAATCTCTAAATGAGATAGTCAATAGTCTAAAATCTGATATCTTATGTATCTAGATTGAGGATAAGAAAGCCACTTTATCTAGAACTAGCATTACCTGCCAGCTATGCCCATTGATTTACTCCAAGGCTATGTATTGTTTGGTTCCGCAAGGTAGTCATAGTCAGAAGTGGTAATGGATTATAAGCACTCCACTGGTTATAAGTTATACTAGGAAATATTAGTAACCACCAATGAAAAATTTTGAACAAGTTTTTTTAGAAAAAAAATATTTTTCTGATGGTTTCTGGAGGTTGAGGCCCACAGGTTGAGAACCAAATAGGAAAAAAACAACCCCTGATTTAGAATCTAGACCAAAAAAATTACCTTGTAGGTCTTGAGTCTATAATCTATTTTAATTTTAGTATTTAATATCTAGATTCTAGATAAGATATGCAGAATATGCATCATATTATTATCATATGCCATCATGGAATATGGATATTAGATCTAGATCTAATCATCTATTCTATCAATCTATGCAAATTATAAAAATAATATCTAGGTAGATTGTAGATGATACTATAACAATGTAACCTAACACAACCACACCAATCTGCATTAAACTTTCAACAAACATTCTTATTAGAAAAAGACATTAACCAACCAGTCGATGACCTCTGGAATTTCATTAAAAACCATCTTAAAAGCATTAAAGAAAATCATATACCAACTAAATACACATCAAACAAAATAAATAAATGCTGGTTTAATAATAGACTAAAGAAGCTTTGTAAACAGAAGGAAAACCTATATAGAAAATTTAAAGAAACCAAGGCAGAAAGAGTTTACAAAAAGTATATAAAAATTAAACACCTAACCCAAAAAGTAAGCAGACAGCTGCAGAGTGAATACATAAACAATGTAATATCTAAAGATAACAACAAAAACCTATGGTCATACATTAAGTCTAAGAAAATGGAAACAACAGGCATAGCGCCATTAAAAGATGAACATAACATAATACATAATGATAATGAAACTAAAGCAAACATCCTAAACAAATACTTTGCATCAGCATTCTCAGCCCCAGGAGACAAAGACATACTTCTTAATTTGAACCAAGTAGACAACATAGAAGATTTAGTAGTACAAGAAAATGGAATTCAAAAACTATTAGCCAACACCAAACCAAATAAAGCGTCTGGACCTGATGGTATTCCAGCTAGATTACTCAAAGAACTAAGCAATGAGCTAGCCCCAGTGTTTAAAATACTCTTTCAGGCATCGCTTAACCAGGGCAGAGTACCAAAGGACTGGAAAGAAGCTAATGTCACCCCCCTATTTAAAAAAGGAGAAAAATCTAATCCAGGAAACTACAGACCAGTATCACTTACCAGCATCACATGTAAAATCCTAGAACACATAATATGTAGCAACATCATAAACCACTTAGACAAACATAATGTCCTCACCCCATACCAACATGGCTTTAGAAAATATAGATCATGTGAAACACAACTAATAGGACTAATTGATTTTTCAAAAGGTTTAGATAATAGTGAACAAATAGATGCTATCTTACTAGATTTTTCCAAGGCTTTTGACAAAGTTCACCACCATAGTTTGCTTAAGAATTAAAATATTTCGGCATTAATGGTCCACTGCATCAGTGGATTAAAGATTTTCTGATAGGGAGAGAACAAACTGTAATAATAAATGGCTCTAAATCAACACCAATAACAGTAAACTCAGGTGTACCTCAAGGAACAGTCTTGGGTTCACTATTTTTAATTTACATAAATGATTTACCAAATTGCATTAGTTCAGGAACAAAAGTCAGATTATTTGCAGACGATTGCATAATATATAGAACAATAAAAACAACACAAGACACAGATATTTTACAAAGAGAATTAGATGAATTACAGAAATGGGAATCAAATTGGAGCATGTCTTTCCACCCAGAAAAATGTCAGTTGTTAAGAGTAACAAAAAAACTAAAATAAATTAATTCCACTTATCTTATTCATGGCAAACCAGTAACACAGACTAAAAACGCAAAATATCTAGGTGTTATAATAAATGAAAAACTGTCATTGAATCCACATATTGATGAAACTATAAAAAAATCAAACAAAGCATTAGGGTTTATTAAAAGAAATTTCTATAAATCAAATAAGAACATAAAACTAAAATGTTATTTAACCTTGGTTAGGCCAATAATAGAATATGCATCCACCGTTTGGGTCCCCTCAACTCAAGAAAACATTAAGAAACTGGAACAAACACAAAATAGAGCAGTGAGATTCATAACAAATGAATATTCACATTTGACTAGAGTAACACCTTTAGTAAAATCACTAAATTTAGAAAGCCTTCAGGACAGAAGATTCAAAAGTAAAGTAGCAATTATACATAAAACACTAAACCATAATCTTCAAATACAAAAATTAATAAAATACTCTGAAAGACACAAAAATAAAGGCACATTCCTCGTCCCATAATGCCATATGCTAGGACAAATTTGTACCAATACTCCTTCTTCCCTAGTGCTATTAGAGCATGGAATGGGTTGCCTGAACTAGCCAGAAAAACCAGTGACTTGGCAGAATTTAAGTCATTGGTTAATATGCATGACTAATTGCATGACGCGTAGGACGTAATCATTTTCTTTTTTGAAGTAACGTCTGTATTATATAAGATAAGATAATACTAGATCAATTAATTATTTTCTATATAAAATTTAATAGATTTAATAATAGATCTAGATCTAACTATATCAGTATATCAAGTATATGAAATAATTTTATCATCAATTTTCAAAAACAAACTTTCACTAAAATCAAAAATGTCTAAAAGTTTAAAAGTAAAGACAAAGTTTTACAAACCTGCAAAGTTTTAATTTGGGCTATTTTTTCTGAATCACCAAACTGACCAGCCTGAGTATTATTAGAATATAACTTCAAAATATCATTCAATATCCAAGAATTATTCATTTTTAATCTTGAGTTTAGACAGTTTAGAGTTAGACTCAAGCCTACAAACACTCTAGATATGGACAGTTTAGAGTTAGACTCTAGCCTACATTATTATAGATAATAGTGAACAAATAGATGCTATCTTACTAGACTTTTCCAAGGCTTTTGACAAAGTTCACCACCATAGTTTGCTTAAAAAATTAAAATATTTCGGCATTAACGGTCCACTGCATCAGTGGATTAAAGATTTTCTGATAGGGAGAGAACAAACTGTAATAATAAATGGCTCTAAATCAACACCAATAACAGTAAACTCAGGTGTACCTCAAGGAACAGTCTTGGGTCCACTACTATTTTTAATTTACATAAATGATTTACCAAATTGCATTAGTTCAGGAACAAAAGTCAGATTATTTGCAGACGATTGCATAATATATAGAACAATAAAAACAAAACAAGACACAGATATTTTACAAAGAGAATTAGATGAATTACAGAAATGGGAATCAAATTGGAGCATGTCTTTCCACCCAGAAAAATGTCAGTTGTTAAGAGTAACAAAAAAACTAAAACAAATTAATTCCACTTATCTTATTCATGGCAAACCAGTAACACAGACTAAAAACTCAAAATACCTAGGTGTTATAATAAATGAAAAACTGTCATGGAATCCACATATTGATGAAACTATAAAAAAATCCAACAAAGCATTAGGGTTTATTAAAAGAAATTTCTATAAATCAAATAAGAACATAAAACTAAAATGTTATTTAACCTTGGTTAGGCCAATAATAGAATATGCATCCACCGTGTGGGACCCCTCAACTCAAGAAAACATTAAGAAACTGGAACAAACACAAAATAGAGCAGTGAGATTCATAACAAACGAATATTCACATTTGACTAGGGTAACACCATTAGTAAAATCACTAAATTTAGAAAGCCTTCAGGACAGAAGACTCAAAAGTAAAGTAGCAATTATACATAAAACACTGAACCATAATCTTCAAATAGAAAAACAAAATTTAATAAAATACTCTGAAAGACACAAAAATAAAGGCACATTCCTCGTCCCATATGTTAGGACAAATTTGTACAAATACTCCTTCTTCCCTAGTGCTATTAGAGCATGGAATGGGTTGCCTGAGCTAGCCAGAAAAACCAGTGACTTGGCAGAATTTAAGTCATTGGTTAATATGCATGACTAAATGCATGACGCGTAGGACGTAATCATCTTCTTTTTTGAAGTAACGTCTGTATTATATAAGAAGTCAAGATATTACTCTCACTTTCGCTTTCAACAGAATGAATTGTACAAGAAAAAAGTTATTTATTAAATAAAAGAAACAATATCAAAATAATCATCATTTATACATCTAATACAATCAAGCAAAAATCGAGACTATCAGCTAAATCTAGACTCAATGTTATATTTTAGTTATTATAAACCTTCAGTTTATTATATTTTTGAAAATACTTTTAAAGTAGATCATCTAAATCTAGATGTAGATCTAGATCTACTAGAATCTTGAACTACATGTAATTATTAAGTATAACAGTTTTGTTTCGTATCCTAAATGCTTAAAAACCTCTCTCTTCTTGCAAGATAAATATTGGTGGTAAATCCTTACTCACTTAATTCGTCTCTTAAATCTCTTGTCAGTCTGTATTTGACAAGTGTTGTAGATAGTTTGAGAATGTGTATATTTAGATCTATACTATAGTCTCTCTATAATATATTTAGACTCTAAATTAGATCAAGCTAAGACTGAGATCTAACACTCAGTGAGTAACAGTACTTAGTAAACTCACTTGTCACAGGTGACAGTACACTGCCTAACACTGAGTAACACTAACAGGAACACTACTAACATTTATTTACACAGTGACAGACTAGTCTAGTTAAAGTTAAAGGGAAACTCCGATGGTTTTGACAATTTTTGATATAATATGTGTTTTGATTTAGATCTACAGATAATGAATATATTATTATTTTGTTTTTATTTGCAATAATTTGAATAATAACTTTAATTGATATTTTTCTGACGTAATTTTCCTGCACATCCAAAACGGTCAGACTTTCACGGTAATCCTGTAGATCAGCGTCCCGCGTCATTTTCACGACATTCTTTGTTGTCAAGGCTTGATCAGCAACTTAGATTTTTTTTTGGTGGGGGAAGGCGTGTCATTTCGAAAGATGCCAACTACAAATAAACATTTCTTTTACAAATCTAACTACTATTTTTTTTATAAGAAAACGATTTTATTTTATGCAGATCTAAAAAAAAACAAAAAAAACAATTTGATAAATTATTGTAAATATATATTTTTGTTTTTGTATTTTTATTTCAAATGCACATTGTTTGTTTAGAGTTTTGATTTAGGTCTGTCAAAAATATATATATTTATAGGCCTATATATATATAATATGCTCTTATGCTGTAATTGTTTTAGATAAATGAAAAACTGTCATGGAAACCACATATTGATGAAACTATAAAAAAATCAAACAAAGCATTAGGGTTTATTAAAAGAAATTTCTATAAATCAAATAAGAACATAAAACTAAAATGTTATTTAACCTTGGTTAGGCCAATAATAGAATATGCATCCACCGTTTGGGACCCCTCAACTCAAGAAAACATTAAGAAACTGGAACAAACACAAAATAGAGCAGTGAGATTCATAACAAACGAATATTCACATTTGACTAGAGTAACACCATTAGTAAAATCACTAAATTTAGGAAGCCTTCAGGACAGAAGACTTAAAAGTAAAGTAGCAATTATACATTAAACACTGAACCATAATCTTCAAATACAAAAACAAAATCTAATAAAATACTCTGAAAGACAAAAAATAAAGGCACATTCCTCGTCCCATATGCTAGGACAAATTTGTACAAATACTCCTTCTTCCCTAGTGCTATTAAAGCATGGAATGGGTTGCCTGAGCTAGCCAGAAAAACCAGTGACTTGGCAGAATTTAAGTCATTGGTTAATATGCATGACTAAATGCATGACGCGTAGGACGTAATCATCTTCTTTTTTGAAGTAACGTCTGTATTGTATAAGATAAGATAAGATCTATGTCCACATTTATTAGATACCTCACCAGTATAAATAATTATTATGTCTTACGTTTTTCTTTAGGCTCTGTTACTCATTTTTTCCAGAATTTATTTTTCAGAAATTAAAAAACTTAAAATAGTAAAATACTTTGATCAAATTACAGTCATTGACAAATATAAGATATAGAGATGTCAATGTTAGTAGAACTCTACCATGACAAGATTTTAGGAGACTTTAAGGATGGAATGTATGATCTATATGTATGTGTGATATATGTGTGATATATATACATATATATTAACATATATATACATATACACATTTATATATTCAGTTTGTCCTGCCCTGTTTGATGCATTGTAAAACATACACAAAACTATGCATTTTTCAAATAAATTATTGGTACTTAATTGTGGAAATAATAAATATCTTGCAAACATCCCAGCCAGAACAGAGAACAATATTTTCTTTTTTTTTTTTCCAAAGATTTATTTTAAACATCTCAAATATGTTGCTATTCCATATTTTTTAAATAAGAAACATTCTTTTAGAGATGCCTTCATAATATGTATCATATATATGGTCATGGTGTGCGTTAGTGCAAATTATATTCACTAGATTCTAGTGATTTAGCGTAAATCAAGACATTAAATATATCGAAAACATTAAATTGACTAAAATTCAAAGAGTTTTCAGGTAAGGTGCGAATTATCTTCACTACATCTTAGATCTAAAGGTAGACACTGTCACTAGGTAAATCTACGGACTGTCCACTGCTACAAGTAGGCCTAGATTTTTGGTGAGGGCAATTTTTTGGAGGATTTTATGAGACTTTTAATTTTTTAGGAGCACTACGAACCTTGGTGCTGTAAATGCAGGGGCGGATTGGCTATATGGGCGTTCGGGCAAATGCCCGGTGGGCCGGCACCAAAATGGACCGGTGGGACCACAGGAAGGAGCAAATAGATGCCACTTATGTATCAAATTGTTAAAATGTTTTAAAGGGACGCTCCTAATTCTACAGTGTAATACTAATTTAATGTGTGTAGGCTCTAACATATTTTTCGAAATAATGTAATAGCCTACATGCGTAGACAGTGCTACTAGTATAGGCTTAATCCTTTTAGGACCTACACACTGAGCGATTAAGATAAGGCCTATATTTATTATAAGGAGTCCAATATTTGCACGCGTACAGTTACCGATACATTATCAAACTTACCCTAATGATTTTGAAGACAGGTAGACCTAGAATTGGAATCTCGTTATAATTTAGATTTAGAATAAGTTAGATTTAATTAAATCAAGAAAAATTCAACAAAAACAAAATCGAACACTTAAAACACAATGTAAACCATGTGCAATGTTAATATTTATTTTACCATAACAATACTTTTTGAAATAAAATACAAAAATACACGTTTATAAAGGTCAATAAAAAAAATTATTACCTTATTATAATATCAATACACAAACTTATTTAGTTGATGTTAAAAAATTTTAAAAAGTTCGTTCTCTCTCTTTTTCACAAACACATATATAAAAACACATATGCCACACATACATAAACTTATATACATTTTAAAAACAGTTACTGACGTTAGCATCAATGCATAGGATATGATTCAGTAATTCCCACCATAGTTCACAGAAAATATGTTTATGCCCTAAGGCAGTTCTGAACATAAATTCATTTAAATATGAATGGAAGAGTCCGTTGTTTTTTCCGAATTGGTGTTTTAATTTTCGTTTTGCTCTCATCCACATATTCTCGATGTTTTGAGTGTGTGTATCGCTGTCGTTGGGGGTCTACGAAGCTGTCTTGATGTATTACAACAGAATGACTGTAGACCCCATTATTTATGTTTGCTATATTAGCATAAGCAGCCCATCCATCAGATACTATGTGCGTACCAGGCAAAATGTGTTGTGTTATAGCTTGTGTTAACGTTGCTGCAGTGCGATAAGGCACTTCAACTAAAAAACATTTTTTGGAAAGTCTTTCAACACCTCCAAACACCCAGTGGCCTTCTCTCCACTGACCTCTATGGTATTTTCGATGAAAGTATTTTGTCTCATCAATCTCAACAACAATTGGATCTCCATTTTCGTCGATGCCACCAATTTCCAAAAGTCCGTGTCTTTCTATATAGTTTTCTCATTCGCCTCTGCAAAAATTACACCAATCTATAATAGTTTTGCAAGAAATATTTGTTTCGTGGATAATGTTAAACTGGGGCATGTCATAACACCAACAGTAAATCAACTGTAACAACTGTTCAAGTGCTATGTGACTACCACTGAAGAACGAATCATCTCGAACTGATTTTCCAAAATCACATCCCCGGCATGACCAACGGAAGCCGTCGATTCCTTGGGCATAGGCGACCAATGTTGCTGGCTGATGACAAATGATACAGTCGTATGTATTTCTAATCAATCGACGTTTGGCTAACCAGGCCAGGCAGTTTTCTTTTGTATTGATTGCTGCTGATAATCTTGTTAAAGTCCACCTCTCCTCTTTTATCTGCTGATCAGTCATGATTTGATCTAAATTTACTATTTCAGTACGTCTTACAGCCATTTCTGTATTGTGCACTTATATAATGTGTTACCTTAAAACAAGAACTTTTATGAGATCACAGGCACAAAGCAGATCGTAAAGAAGTACAAAATAACAATGCCTAACAACTGTTTTAAAAAACTGTTGTTTGAATTCTAGAGTACTGTAGTATGTTAAGATGGTTGTGAGTCTCTCTTATACAGATTCGACTTGGTTCATTTTTTTTTTTGGGGTTGACTGGTGGGGGAAGAATGTTAATTTCAGAAAATTCATTTTTACACATTTATCTACATGCCGAAGGATGTCAACCGTCAGTGTAGATTTAGTGTATACAATTGTCCCCTATCGTATGACTACGTAACCAAACCAGGTACAACTTTGTCCACTTTTTTCTTACGGACTAGTGCTTCCTACCTGCAGGTTAGCGGTAGTACAGTTTCTATTTTGTTGCCCATCATTCAGAGCGGTAAACAATTAAAACTTAACAATAGGAATGAACAAGGTAGTTAATGTGATATCCGTATGCCAAGTTTACAACATTAGAGCCGATGGAATTTGGGGATGGGCGAGGGGAGATAAATTGTGAAAGAATTCAGTTTTGGTCAAGTTTGTGTTGACACGTTTATAACTGACAATCTTACTTTCGGAAATTCCCAAACGCGATAGTCCTTTCAAAAGGGATCTAAATCTAGTAGTCAAGAAAATTTACATTTAGTCTATTTTTTATTTACTTTGAAAAATTATAACGGTCAAACTACAATTTTTCCCATGTGGCCTATGAGCTAGATCTAGTAAAAATAATTTTCTCAGCGATGTACATCAACTATTAATATTTTTGGGAAAATTATTTGAGCCGTTTTGATATCAGTGTCCATCCAGGTTTCTGAAAGTTCCATGAAGTTCTGACATGAACAGAGGTATTGTTAAAAAAATTCTCTCGACTGCTAGGTAAACAATAATGAATTTTTATATGCAAGCTTCGTATCGTCACAAATGTCAAACACAAAAAGAGCGCAGATATCAATAGAAAATACGCAATGAAAACGTGAAAAAAACATGCAGCGTGTTTTCTTACATTTATATACCATAGACTGGGATGGATCGATGAAAGCGGCTAGATGAAATAGTTTCAATATCGCGACTAGAAGCAATTCGTTAGTAAAGTTAGTGACAGTTTCGGCAGCCACAGTCAACATGCCCATGATAAATGACCAAATTTCTTACCGTCCTGCAGAGGTTTGGGTTACGACGTTATAATCTGAAATATTAATCCTCGTGTATCGATTGATAAGAATATTACGAATCTATGAATGAAGCTAGAGTTATTAATAAAGAAGTCTGTGACCTTTTTAAGAAATACTTACCTCCTTTGAAGTTTTTCACTTAAAAGTGGTGTATTTTTTTTTTATCTTTTTCGGGGGCCGCTATAAAAGCCTAAACAAGGGTGCTATTGCCATTGTTAGCGGTTAGAAACATTTCATGTAGCAGAAGTCATTATTTATACAAGGGGAGGACTGCTGGGAGACAACTGTACAATAGAGACAAACATAAGAGGGGAGACATTTAGGGGAGGTCATTAAGGGTAGCTGGGGTCAGGATAGATAGAATTACGGGAGGCTAGTTCAATCCCCGTTTAGGTCTCGATAAGAGCAAGTAGTGCCAGGTGTGTAATATCGGTTATTAGTTTCGTTATGGTCACACTAGTGTCTTTGTTATTCATGTCGATTCGGGAGACTGTTGAACAGCCAACCAACCAACTAACCACATCCAAGCATCAAACAAATTAACCAACCTGCCATCCTACCACAACTTACCAACTACCAACACCATCAAACCAACTAATAAGCCATTCATTCAGCCAACCAACCAACACCATCAAACAACTGCCAACCAACCATCCACAGCAAACTTACAACATTCAACCATAAAACACCCTAACACAACCATCCAACAAACCCAAGCCAACCAGCCACTGCTAATCCACAGCAAACAACCAACAACCTACTAACACCATCCAACCAACCAACCAACCAACCTGCCAACACCATCAAACCATTCAACCAACCACTGCCAACCAACCCCATCAAACCAACAATATCCAACCAACCAACAAACCTACCAATACCATCAAACCAACCACAACCAACCATCCAACCAACCACTGCCAACCAACCCCATCAAACCATCCAACCAACAATAACCAACCAACCATCCACAGCAAACCAACAATATCCAACCAACCTACCAACCCCATCAAACCATCCAACCAACCAACAAACCTACTAATACCATCAAACCAACCACAACTAACCAACCAACACCATCAAACATCCAACCAACCAACCTACCAACCCCATCAAACCATCCAACCAACAATAACCAACCAACCACCCACGGCAAACCAACAATATTCAACTAACCTACCAATACCATCAAACCAACCACAACCAACCTAGCAACACCATCAAACCATCCAACCAACCAACCACTGCCAATCAACCAAAAAACAACAAACCACTAACAACCATTAAACCATCCATCCAACCAACCAAAACCACATAAAATCAACATCCAACCATCAGACACCTTAACACAACCTTCCAGCCAACCATCTATCCATTCAACCACAACCAAAAAACCACTGCCAACCAACAAAAAAATCACAACCAACCATCAATCAAATCAATCAACAAACTATCTATCCAATCAACCACAATCAACCTACCAACACCATCCAACCACTGCCAACTGAAAAACCACAGCAAAATAACAGCATGCAACCATCAAACATCCTAACACAACAATCCATCCAACCAACCACAGCAAACCAACAACAACCAACCATCAAACACCCTAACACAACCATGCAACCAACCATCATTTGAAGCAAATAACCAACCACAAACATCCATCCACCCATCTATCCATCATCAAAATTTACCTTAGTTTCTATAATTAATTACTTTATTTATCTTTAGTACACTTACAACAGCCTTTAGTAAACAAAATGTGAAAAAAAAAAGATCCTTAAAATACTACAAGTTGGCAACACCACTGTACATTACCAACAAACAAAATGGCGGCGTGCAGATCATATTAAAAGTCACTAACGTACTTTATTCATGTCATTCAAAATGTAAAAATTCTTTTTTTTTTTTTTTTTATCCAAATTTATTAAAAACACTAATTACATGTATTAAATGAATTAAATTTTATCCTGGCGAATTATTGGCATTTTATGAACGCGGGACGCTGATATACAGGATTACCACTTTCACCAGGTTTCTATGTGACGTCACACATGCCTATAAATTTAATCTATTGACTTACTGTATAACGGAAAACCATACAGTAATGTTTACATTCTCGTAAAAGAAATATATCTTCGTCTTTGCAGTTAGATCTAGATCTTGAAAGCAAAGAAAAAAATGCGTGTTAAAGATTTACATGCTTGACTAACCACGGCAGTGTGTATGTTCTCGCCTGACCACTGAACACACAACAAACACTATCGCTTGGTTGTCTTGTCATGACTTACTACACGTAGTCTAGACTAGCCTTACACTGACCAGTCAGACCTTCGATCTATTTACTTCTTGGGACAGGGAGGGGCTTAGATGAAAATGTTACTTTTTTTTATTGAGTTGGTTGTCCTAATGCTTTTAAATCTATCTATATATAACTGTACCATAGCACTTGACTAGGCAACCACTAAGACTTACAGCCTAACAGCTACTGTAAGAATGAAGCAATACGATTGGTCAAATCTAGTTTCCCTTTCATTATTGTTGAGGCAAGTGACGTATGCCTAACCTAAAAACAAAATATCATAGAAGCCCATTTTTTTGGAGATGTCAAGAATTTACTGTCTAGTTTATTAAATATAAATGTTTCTAAGCATTTAAATAAAAAATGGAAAAATGTTTACTATTAGAACTTTTTACGCAGAATTTAAATATGTCAATAACTAAAACGTCTTAGTTTCTATATTGACTAAATCTATAACTAGATAGATTAGATCTATTAGCTGATCTCTAGATCTGGTTATGGTAAAACTTTGATCGAAGGCCCCTTTTGAAGAATGTTACGCAAGTGGCAGAGGACAGCTGCCAAATAATTTACCTGAAAAAACACATGTTTTATTATTACATAATATGGATCCAGAGTTTTTTCATTTATATAATTAGAATGACTAGATCTTTCACGAACTATTGTAATTTAAACATTATACTACCAACACTGCTAGGTTACCTGACAATAGTAACCTTGTGACCAGATGACCTTAGGGATAGACAGTGCGCTGCCACTTGCATAACATTCTTCTAAAGGGCCTTCGATTGGAAGTATTACCCATTCTCTGTTCTGGACAATGCCCCTCAGTTAGGTACATGTCCATTCTGCCATCTTTGGCCGTCTTTGCTTCCTGTTCTTCTGATCTCCTCCATGTTTGCTTTGGTTTCTAAGCCTTTCTCTTCACTTGTGGGTTTCAGTCTAAAGCTGGTTTTACAATGTCTTCTGTTTTTTATTAATTTTGTATTTTCAATCCAGCCCCATCAGAACTATTGGTGTTTGCTTGGTTGTTTCCTACCTTAATGAATAAGATTATAAAACAGAAGGCACAGTCACTGAGTAGGTCATGGGACATACAGAGGACCAACATGCATAATCTCTGCATCTAATTAAACACATTTTTCATTTTCTAACTGTGCAAAAGACAAATGATTTGACTTAGTTTAGTGATTAAGTAACTTTGTTATGGATGCTAATGAAATTCAAATAAATATATGTGATTGACAAGTAAAGATTGTTCAGATAATGAAATCGCTTTGCTTCCTATCAAGTTCTAAATCCAACTCAAACTGAGTTTTGTTTGCTGAGTGCCTAAAGACAGCACAGAAATCTTCCTCCAACATATCCACAAAGCCCACTCAACATGTTTTTTAATAAAAATGAAAGATGGGCTTTACAAAAAATAAATAATAATAATATTAATATTTGTAAACTTATTTTTTCAAACAGTTTAAAAATAAATCAATCTTTGTTGAATAGAAGTGGTTCATTTTAGTTTCATTAAAAAAAAAACTATTCTATTTGTCCACAGTCACTTCTACATTATGTTTGTTGCAAAGTCTATATCATCAGAGCATAAAGATATTATCCATGATGTATCATTTGACTACCATGGCACTAGAATGGCCACCTGTTCCAGCGATCACACTGTTAAAGTAAATACATCATTATTATATATTACCTATAGTTTAATATAGTTTTCTCTTCTTAAATCTTTTGTTATTCTTGTCACTTGTAGCCAAATTAATGTTTATGTCTTGGTTACTGAAATTGTGCCACACACTCTTTCTCATATAGTGTTTTCAGTCTTAGGCTTTTCTCTTTTGGGTTAACAAATAGGAAACCTATATATGTATGTACATCACAAACTATGAACTAAAATGTGCATTTAAAAAGATTGCTTGCAATCTGGACTAATGAATGATGTCCTGCTTGTCCCAGGTTATAATATGATCAGGTTTTTTGGCATCTAGACAAAAAGATGGACAAATTGATGGTTATAGTAGCACGTGTGCTACTTTCAAATAATATGAACTGACTATTAAATCTTCTTAAAAATGTGTATAAATATATGTTAACAGTCTGCATACTTAGCTTTCTAAACAAAAGTAAACATCTATGGTAAACTATTATTAACTAATACACACAACATGTATTATTTATATTTTTGATAAAATCGTTTTGCCATCACTTTCAGGTATTTTTTTTAGTTGTTTAAGATTTGGGTCTTTTTTTATTTTTCAATGATACGTTTTAATCAGTTTTAAACAAATTTTCATTCATTGCTTTAAAAAAATATAATTCTAATTTTATTATCTTCTGTACCGGTACTTGAAAATAAAATATAAAATTTTTAGTTTTCCATTTACAAAGGCACTTGAAAGAAACAGATTTTGTCTTCATTCCCCTTTGAATTAGAATTAATGTGGTGTTAATTAATGCTTTTAAAATTGTTGACAGGTTTGGGATTTGGAAAAAGGAGAATGGCATTGCACTGCCAGCTGGAAGGTCTGTGTTTTTGTCACATTATTTTCAAAGTTTGTGTTATTTAAAAACATAAAAGGGAATTTATTAATTATTCCTTTAATATCTAGTTGTTACATAACAAAACTGGTGCACAGCCAAAAACCAATAGCTAATAAGCATTGGTAAAACCTAGCAAATATCAAAATAACACATTTTCCACTAGAAAGTCATTGCAACATCATGACTTGTAATTCCTGTTTTTTTTTTAATGAATTTGTATAGCTAATTTACTGAATCATTGTAAATACTAAACTGGAGATACTGAAGATTTAAAGAGCAATAAATAATGATAAGATTTACAACATATTTAGGTACTCTAAAATTATAAAGAAAAAATCAGTACGTTATCAAGAAATTCACTGATAACAATTTTTAATCTTACAAGAGATGTTTCTTAGGGGTTTTTACTGCTTGGTAGAATTTTTGAGGAATTATGATATAATTTTTCTTTAATACAAAGTAAAAAATGTATACTTTATGTTCCTTTTTTGACTAAGCTACTTTTTCAATTATTTTTTTTTACAAATCTTTAAACATATACTTATTGTATAACAGGCTTCGTTATTTTCAGATTGCATGTTAACTACGATAACCTTTCATTATAATATCAAATCATTGCATGTCAACTTACATTATGATTAAATTGTTGTTACAGACTCACAGTGGCTCAGTATGGCGAGTAACATGGGCACATCCTGACTTTGGTCAGGTTCTTGCAACATGTTCGTTTGACCGTACAGCAGCTGTTTGGGAAGAGTTAAGTGGTGACGTAGGCACAAAGGGAGGTTCCTCAAGTAACACCTGGATTAAACGTACTTCTCTAGTTGACAGCAGAACCTCTGTCACAGATGTGGGCTTTGCCCCTAAACACCTTGGTTTACAACTGGTACATGTCTTATTTGTTTGCTTGAAAAGTATTTTGGCTCATTTTTTTCTAAGAGACCCAAAATGAAAGTAATTGATTTAAAAAAAAACAAAGGCACATATTATTTGTTTTGTATATATGTTCTAATTGTTCATTGAAGAACATTTTCATAGCTATACTTAGGGATTTTTTCTTTTTTTTTTTTTTCTGTCACTTAAATTTGTTTTTATACTTTTCATTGTTATGTCTACAATCTATAACTTTTAGGAAATGTGTACATTAATAGTAATATTTGGAAATTATTTTAACTCGATCACCTACTACATTTTTATATTTTTAAAAAATTCAAATGACATTAGTTTGTATAATAAGGCATTGTCTTTGATTCCAAACATAAACGATCAGTACAGTATTTCACACAACCACGCAAACCAAGATGTGGCCTTAGTATTTTTCCAGATCCGATGCAGACAAATCTATTTTAAGTATATCTTATTAAAATTGTTTTTAAAAAGTTGAGAATCATCTGACAAGGAAATAGCTTTCCATAAATTGACGCACATTCTCAGACACAAACTCCTCTTCTTCTCCCAAACATTGAGTTATAAATACATTTATAAATATTTTTGTTTTGTTAATATTTTTTTTGTTTGTTTTATCTGTTACTCTTTCTTGTTTTGTTCTGGATGTTCATTTTATCTCCTAAGACTCTTCAAAGTACTCTTATCAAAGTCATTGTTCCAGGCAACTTGTTCAGAAGATGGTATTGTTCGAATCTATGAAGCTGTTGATGTTATGAACTTGAGTAATTGGCAGCTCCAGTATGAATTTAACTGTAATTTTAAACTGAGTTGTTTGTCATGGAACACATCAAGGTAAGAACTTTTTTCACTTGTCACTAGTGAATATTTGTAGCTTAAAAAATGAATACAATTTAACATTGTTCAAATATAAGTGCATCAAAATGTAGTGGCTAAATAGTTTTATAAATAAGACAGTAAACCTAGAATTTCAGTTGCTAAAAATCAATGAAGACAAAGATTTAAAATAAACAGTACCTTCTCTAACGCTTGTTACGTATCTAGGCATTGTTGTTGTTTTTTTCTTTGACCTGTTGCGGTCGAGAGACGGGGAGGTTGTCTGCCCCTTGTGTAGTAAATTTTTTTTTATTCGTCAAGCCACACAGACAGTGACCGGTCCTTGACCTGTGTGTGTACCTCTGGTTGAAAGGAGGGTGTTTTTTTTTTCTGTCTCTTTGAAGAGCGTTCTAGATCTGGGAAATTGATGACGTATTTGTTTCGAGAAATTCCTAGATTTGTCTTGAAATCGACGCGCGGTATATTATATAAAGACCGCCCGCGTGACGTTGACAGACAGACATACGGAGACAGCCGTGAGACAGAATAGCGGAGACATTGCGTGACCCGTGCGTGGTATACCATTTATCGTGTAAGTTAATTTTTTTTTTTTTTTTAAGGCCTTGCTTGCTTGTATTTGTAATTATATTTTCAAACTTTTGTATTGTAATATTTTTACATGCCATTTTTGTAAAAGGGTTTTGGTCAACACATCAATTCTGTATTGAGTAAATGTTTATTTTTCTTTCTTGTAACTTTATATTTGATTAAACATTAAGTTGATAGTTTACCTTCCGATTTCTTGTGTCATTTTTTTTTGTTATTCATTGTAAGTCTTTGATTAAATTCAGACTTATTATAAGTGACACAACTGCTATTCTATTGTCACGTTCCCCTAGGCAAGCCATTTAAAAGTAGAATTCAATTCGTAATACGTGACAAAAGAAGTTTGAGGGCTTTCGTCCCGGATATTTTTCTGAACCTATTTTCGTCTTACTTGAGTAATTTTGTAAAGGCGAAGTTGACATTAACAAAATTTTTTTTTTGGTTCAAAGAGTCGGAAGTAAAGTATCAATAGTATTGACCAAAAACTCTTAAGGTTTTTTGTTGTACTGATTTTGTACTGTATATTTACATGGTATACATTTTTTTTTTTATTTTTGCTTGATCGTTTGCTAGTTAGTCATGGATATTCAGGTTTTTCTTGCAAATCCCTCTGTGGAAGAGCTTGATGCTTTTACTAGGAAGGAACTGGTCCTTATTTCTAAACATTTAGGGTTAAAAATAAAATCAAATGCCCTTAAACAAGAAATCAGAGATAACATTGTAGTCCATTATGTAGACGAGGAAGTGTTTTCTGAAGACCTTTTAGAAACCCTTAGACCCGATGAGGGTAAATCAGATTTAGAACTTCAGATAAAATTAAAACAAATGGAAATAGAAGCCCAGTTAGCTGTAAAAGAGAAGGAAATTAGACAAAAAGAATTAGAGCTTGCAGCGGCTAGAGAGCAGAAAGAATTACAAATAGAGTTAAGAAAATTAGAGTTAGCTGCTAATGTAAGACCAGATTCTTCCTCTGCCAGTCATACTGCTGAAGCAACAAAATTTTTGAAAATAATTCCACGCTTTAATGAAGCCACAATTGACAATTATTTTCCACAATTTGAACTTGCTGTGAAAAATTTTAATGTACCTGAAACTTTGTGGCCCACTTTGCTGCAAACAGTTTTGACTGGTAGAGCTGCAGAGGTATTTTGTTCTTTGACCATTGAACAACAAAAAGATTATAATGTTGTTAAGGCCTTAATTCTTAAGGCATATGAACTTGTTCCGGAAGCTTACCGAAAGCAGTTCAGGGATTGTCGCAAATCGGATGGTCAAACCCATGTAGAATTCCTGCGGGAAAAGGAGCGACGCTTTGAGAAATGGCTCACTTCCAAGGAAATCGGCACCGACTTTGCAAAATTCAAGAACCTAATGCTGATGGAAGAGTTCAAGAGTTGTGTGCGGCTGGACGTCCGTACGCATATAGCTGATCGTGGCGAGGAAGATGTGCACAAGGCTGCAGTGTTGGCAGACGATTATATAATATCACATCAATTTGCCAAGTATACGACGGATGTCAAGCCAAAACAAGTCAAACAGCCTGAGTCCACTGCTAGCAACTCCATCAAGAACAGCAGTACAAATGACAGAAAACCTACTACAAGTAAAACTACTTGTTCCTACTGCAAACGAGAAGGCCATAAAGTTGACGATTGTTGGAAATTGAGGAAGAGAAACGAAAAAGCTCCTTCAAAAGTCAGCGCTTGCACAGTACAGTGGTCGGCGAGGTTTACTCCCTCATCATCAAGTCATATCAAGAATACCTCGACACCACCTGTTTCAAATGTATTGACTGTACAAGACTCTCCGAAAATGTCTCCACGGTGTTCAAATGACTCAACAGTGAGTTCTTCAAATTCATCTTTACGATGTTCCAATGACTCAAACAAGAGTTTTTCAAATACATCAAGCCGATGATCCAATGACTCAAACAAGAGTTTTTCAAATACATCAAGCCGATGTTCCAATGACTCAAACAAGAGTTTACCTAATACATCACACCGATGTTCCCATGACTCCATCAAGAGTTCCCATAATACATCACCCCGATGTTCCCATGACTCTATTCAGAGTTCCCATAAGACATCACCCCGATGTTCCAATGACTCCATCAAGAGTTCTCCAAATACATCCACAAGATGTTCTACTGACTCAAGAAAGAGTTTCTCCACTGCGTCTCCTAGAGATGTCAATGACTCCAGCGAGAGTTCGACCCAAGTCCAGTCTGCATCAACCAAAATTGATGTTTTATTAGAGGATTTTAAGCCTTTCATTTCGGAAGGATTCGTATCACTACCCGGTGATTCTACAAGTCTACGACCTATCACCATTTTGAGAGACACAGGTGCCTCACAATCGCTACTTTTAGAGGGTATCTTGCCCTTGTCAATATCATCATCGACTGGGAAGAGCATCCTGTTACGAGGCGTAGAGCTTGGATGTATAGATGTGCCTCTACATCTAATCGACATAAAGTCAAATCTCATTACTGGACCGGTTGTTGTAGGTGTCCGACCAACATTACCATTGGAAGGCATCTCGTTGCTGTTAGGCAATGACTTAGCAGGTGGAAAGGTGATAGCCGAACCCATCGTCACTCAAACACCCGACTTATCTGCCACACCCGAGGAAGACCTAGAGTTATATCCAGCGTGTGCAGTAACAAGGGCAATGAGGTTGAAAGCATCTCAAGAAGAGAACGTCGTCAAAGCCAACAGTAACCACGATGATGTGGACTTGAGCACCACATTCTTTGCTTCTCTTGAAGAAGAACCAACGCCAAATTCTGAAAAGCCGGCATCAACTCGAAAACAGTTGATTGAGGACCAAAAGAAGGATCCAGAGCTCGCCAAACTCCGAGAAACCGCAATGACATCACAAGAGGCAGAGCTAGCATCAACGTGCTACTACATCCAAGATGATATGCTCTTCAGGAAATGGAAACCTCCAGACGCATCCAACGAAGAAGAATGGAGAATATGCCATCAAATCGTGTTACCAGAAAGATACCGAGCGTACATCATGAATCTGGCTCATGACACACCAATGTCAGGTCATCTCGGCATCCACAAGACATACCACAAGATTATGTCACACTTCTTCTGGCCACGTTTGAAGAAAGATGTCATCCAGTACTGCCGATCCTGTCATGCCTGTCAGATGGTTGGCAAGCCAAATCAAAAGATCCCTGTTGCTCCTCTGAAGCCAATTCCAGCCTTTGAAGAACCTTTCAGCAGAGTACTTATTGACTGTGTTGGTCCTCTCCCAAGGACAAAAGCTGGCAACCAATACCTGTTGACCATTATGTGTGCTTCAACTCGTTTTCCTGAGGCTATTCCTCTAAGGAACATAAAAGCATCAAACATTGTGAAGGCCTTAATCAAGTTCTTTACTCTATTTGGTCTACCAAAGTCCATCCAATCGGACCAAGGAACGAATTTCACGGCCAATCTTTTCAAGCAAGTCATGACTCAGTTGGGCATCAAACACTGCATGTCGAGTGCGTATCATGCCGAGTCGCAAGGCGCTCTTGAGAGATTCCATCAGACTCTCAAGAACATGATCCGAACCTATTGCTTTGAGCACGAAAAAGACTGGGACGAAGGAATCCACATGCTGCTGTTTGCAACCCGTGAATCCGTCCAGGAATCGTTGGGATTCAGCCCTTTTGACTTAGTCTTTGGCCATTCGGTGCGCGGTCCCTTGAAATGTATAAAAGAGACTTTGTTGTCACCAACAGCCACTGAAGGACTTTTAGACTATGTAAGTAAGTTTAAAACTAGACTTTATGATGCTTGTGTTCTGGCCAAAAATAACTTACAAAACACCCAATCCAGCATGAAACGCTGGTATGATAGAAAGGCCCGTGTTAGAGAATTTTCTCCCGGGGATAAGGTGCTTGTATTTTTGCCCATACCAGGTCAACCCTTGCAAGCCAGATACTTTGGTCCCTATGAAATTGAGACCAAAATTAGTGACCTCAATTACACAATCAAAACTCCTGACCGTAGGAAAAAGACTCAGCTATGTCATATAAACATGCTGAAGCCTTATGTATCTCGGCCAGATCACTCAGAGAAGAATAATTGTGTTTTAAATACAGTCAAAAGTTGTTCAAATAGCCATGTTTCTCCTATTGATGATGATATTGTAAAGGAGAAATTTGGACAATACAAAATACCTAATTCTTTTGTATTACAGAATTTGGATGTAAAACTGTCTCATCTGTCTTCGACAGAAAGGCCAGTTATCATGAAACTCATTAATGAATTTAATGACATTTTTTCTGATGTACCAAAACAGACTAATGTTATAATGCATGATGTAGATGTTGGCGAGGCTACTCCAGTCAAGCAGCATCCTTACAGGGTCAACCCTGAAAAACTTGCCATACTTAGGTCAGAAATCAAGTATATGCTTGAAAATGACCTCATTGAACCAAGTTCCAGTAGCTGGAGCTCCCCATGTGTCTTGATACCTAAACAGGACAAGACTTATCGTTTTTGTACAGACTACCGTAAGGTAAATGCTGTAACAAAGACCGATTCGTTTCCTATCCCTAGGATAGACGATCTCATAGATCGTATTGGTGACGCTAAGTACATCACCAAAATAGACCTACTTTCAGGTTATTGGCAGGTTCCCCTGACTGATAGGGCAAAGGAAATCTCCGCCTTTGTCACCCCTGATGGTCTGTACCAATACAAAGTGATGCCATTTGGCATGAAGAATGCTCCTGCCACTTTCCAGAGAATGATAAATGCCCTGCTTGCTGACATGGAGAATTGCCACGCATACATAGACGATGTAGTAATTTTTAGCCAAGATTTTTATAGCCATTGTAAACAACTGCATTGTCTTTTTACTAAACTGTTACATGCAAAAATTACTGTAAACCTGAGTAAGAGTGATTTTTGCCAGGCTTCCATCCAATACTTAGGCCATATTGTAGGACAAGGCCAGGTGAAACCTGTAATGGCCAAAGTAGAAGCTATCCAAGCTTTCCCTATCCCTGCTGATCGGAAACAACTCCGAAGATTTTTGGGAATGTCTGGATATTATAGAAAATTTTGCGAAAATTTTTCTGTCATTGCCAGTCCTTTAACAAACCTCCTGAGAAAGAACGTCCGATTTACTTGGACGGATGAATGTCAGAAAGCCTTTAACCAGATCAAGCAGATATTATCTAGCTCTCCCATTTTGATGGCTCCTGACTTCGGAAAACCTTTTAGGTTAGCTATTGACGCCAGTGACACAGGTGTTGGGTCAGTCCTTTACCAAGAAGATAATTTCCAAGTAGAGCATCCTATTTGTTTCTTTTCCAAGAAATTTAATAGACATCAAAGAAATTATTCTACTGTGGAAAAAGAATGTCTTGGGTTGATTCTTTCTATACAACACTTTGATTTTTATATCAGTGGGTCCAGATGGCCACTGGTTGTATTTACTGACCATAATCCCCTTACATTTATCCACAAAATGTCTGGCAAGAACCAACGACTTCTCAGGTGGAGTTTATTTTTACAAGAGTACAACCTAGATCTTAAACACATAAAAGGCAGCGAAAATGTTATCGCCGATGCCTTATCTAGAGTGTAAAAAGTATTTTGATGTATATTTTATATATATATATCATGATAAATACATTCTGTAATGTAAATATTTTTTGTAATTCTAAAAAGATTTCCATTTCGTGGAAATGTAAACTTTTTATTTTTAGGAGGGAGGTGTTACGTATCTAGGCATTGTTGTTGTTTTTTTCTTTGACCTGTTGCGGTCGAGAGACGGGGAGGTTGTCTGCCCCTTGTGTAGTAAATTTTTTTTTATTCGTCAAGCCACACAGACAGTGACCGGTCCTTGACCTGTGTGTGTACCTCTGGTTGAAAGGAGGGTGTTTTTTTTTTCTGTCTCTTTGAAGAGCGTTCTAGATCTGGGAAATTGATGACGTATTTGTTTCGAGAAATTCCTAGATTTGTCTTGAAATCGACGCGCGGTATATTATATAAAGACCGCCCGCGTGACGTTGACAGACAGACATACGGAGACAGCCGTGAGACAGAATAGCGGAGACATTGCGTGACCCGTGCGTGGTATACCATTTATCGTGT
The DNA here is from genome assembly GCA_036873155.1 of Biomphalaria sudanica. Taxonomy (NCBI): domain Eukaryota; kingdom Metazoa; phylum Mollusca; class Gastropoda; family Planorbidae; genus Biomphalaria; species Biomphalaria sudanica. The sequence continues at coordinate 119,933 of JAZGLO010006675.1, forward strand.
AAGTTAATTTTTTTTTTTTTTTTAAGGCCTTGCTTGCTTGTATTTGTAATTATATTTTCAAACTTTTGTATTGTAATATTTTTACATGCCATTTTTGTAAAAGGGTTTTGGTCAACACATCAATTCTGTATTGAGTAAATGTTTATTTTTCTTTCTTGTAACTTTATATTTGATTAAACATTAAGTTGATAGTTTACCTTCCGATTTCTTGTGTCATTTTTTTTTGTTATTCATTGTAAGTCTTTGATTAAATTCAGACTTATTATAAGTGACACAACTGCTATTCTATTGTCACGTTCCCCTAGGCAAGCCATTTAAAAGTAGAATTCAATTCGTAATACGTGACACGCTCAACAAGTAAACACAGACACTCTTACTATTTAAAACACTCTTGCTATTGCTATTTCACATTCAAACAGTTTGAATAGTTGAAAGAAACTAAATTTTTTTTTGTTGTCCTGCTAGAATGCATCCTCCAATGATTGCTGTAGGCAGTGATGAACCAAGTCCAGCTGCAGGAGGGAAAGTTCAAATCTATGAATACAGTGAAACAAACAGGTAGAAAGCACCTACAGTAAACAGTTATTTGATTGTGATCCAAGTCAATTAAGTAAAATGACATAGATTAAATGTTAGTGTTTATCGACAACTTTATAGGTAATAAGATAAACCATCATTTTTTTATGTAGTTAACAAAAGAAAATAAATTTGGTTAGTCCTTTGTGCAAGCCACATATTACCCTCATAAAGTTTTGATAGCTAAAACTCTGTTTCTCAGAAAAAAAAAAAAACTTTTAAAACAATCTGAATTTTTTTTTTTATGGATTCCAGAAAATGGCAGAAAGTAGAAATCATCTATACAGTTACCGACCCAGTCCATGATGTCAGATTTGCTCCAAACATGGGAAGATCGTATCATCTCCTGGCAATAGCTTCCAATGATCTTGTTATTTTAACATTAAAAAACTTAAGGTAAAGTCTTAGCAGTGCATTGACTTTATGTCATAGATATAAATTTATCTTTATCATTCTGAAAAACGTCTGTATACAAAATTGAAATCAAAATAATGCTTCCTAAAGTTCCATTTTTTTCTGGTGTGAGTGCATACACACAATTGTTTTGTTGTTTTTTTTCTTGGATAAGACAACAATCATTTTATTTTGAACATAATTAGCTGTAAGTCTCCTGCTTTACTAAAACTATTTTAAGTCATCTATAAATACTTTAATTCTTCATGCTGCTATAAATTCTTTCAAGTGACATCCTTCTTTTTAACTTCTAGATTAAATTTTATCATTTAGATCTGGTGTTATACTAATGAGAGATCTTCTATCTGGTTTGTTCTTATAGAAAGGAGGGTGGCAATGCTGGAGGACCAAGTAGATTTGAAATTCGACAAACAGGAAGCTTTGATGGTCACCAGTCAGTGGTTAGTAACTGAATACACATTTATTAGCTGGACTACTCATAAAACGGGGGCACAGTGGCTTAGAGGTTAAGTGCGTGGTTTCCGATACCTGTACTGGATTTGAATCTCGGTGAAGACAAGAATGTTCAAATACTGGATTTTTAAGGCGCCCCTGAGTCAACCCAACTCTAATGGGTACCTGACTTTAGTTGGGAAAAGAAAAGGCGGTTGGTCATTGTACTGGCCTCATGGCACTCTGCTCATTAACCGTTGGCCGAAGAAACAGATGACCTTAATATCATCTGCCCCATCGATCTTTACTTACTCAAAATTGATCTCTTCTTCCAATTTCATATTTATATTGATTCCTTTCCTTCATTGTGATTTACCTTACAAGTTTCAAACTAAGTAAATATATATTGTTCACTTTGGCATCCAGAGACTATTTTTTATGAAAAAAAAAAGCAGGCACAGACTGGGGAGCAAATTACAACATTCTGAAAAAGATCTATACCATTTAGTTACATATGACTCATTCTTGAATGGCCCAGCAACCCAAACCAACCTAAAGAAAATAGGCAAGGTTCAAAATATTTGCATAAGGATTATGACAGGAGCAATAAAAACAACACCCATAAGAGCTATGGAGGAAACCACTGATTTCTCTGGATGAGGGGGGAAAAAAAAATCCTTTCCCAAAGTCACTAAAAACTCTCTTCCTTCTATCAAAGACTGTATTGAAAATGTACCCAAAAAATCTGACCTACTTTTCAACAGAACACAAGGAAATAGTGAACTCTTTTCTACAAACTCATTGCACTACAAATCAGTGTAACAAGCATTACAGGAATGGTTCATCTCATAAAGCCACCACAAGTGGAGGAGCTGGAATAATAATAATAATAATAATTTTATTTATAAAGCGCTGTTAACAAACAAAATGTAGGCTCAAGGTGCTGTAATAACATTACAAACACAAACACGACAGCAGAAATCAAAAACTAATCTAAAAAAGTTTTAAACAAGTAGGTCTTAATGGTCTTCTTAAAAGTGGTATAGCATGTTGTCTGTCTGAGATCAATGGGGAGTGAGTTCCAAACCTTTGTTCCGTGCACTGAAAAAGCCCACAGACCGTAGCTTTTGAGGGAGAAACGTGGCACCGCTAAGAGCGTTGAGTTCATTGAGCGCAGGGCTCTCTGGGGGACATATGGAGTAATCAGTTCTCTAAGGTACAGGGGCATCTCATTGTTATATATACACTGATGACAAAGTGTGGCAACCTTGTAATCGATTCTCACTTTCACAGGAAGCCAATGGAGCATGCACAAGAGCGTAGTAGCAGAATCTTGTCTTGTTTTTCTATGTACTATTCGTGCGGCGTTTTTCTGTATACGTTGCAGTTTGGCTATTTTGTCATCAGGTATACCTGCTAGCATGGCGTTAAAGTAGTCAAGGCGGGAGAGTATGAATGCCACAGCTAGCGTTTTTGTTGACTCCGTTGTTAAATATGGTCGGATCTGGCCTAATCTACGCAGCTGCAGATAAAGACCCTTCCTTGCAGAGCTGACTTATGTGTGGGTCGAAAGATAGTGTTGAGTAGAAGAAAACTCCAAGATTCCGCACTACATGGACATAAGGAAGCTGGCAGTTCGTAATAAAAAGAGAATCTGTGCTTTCAACTTTCGAGACGTTGTTCCGAGTGCCAATCTTAATTATTTCTGTCTTATCTTCGTTCATCTTGAGCTTATTTTCAACCATCCAATTGCTCACCCTTGCAACAGTACTACTGATTTTCTCTGCCAGATGCGACACCTCTGATGGTACTGAATACTCATTGAATGGCTCAATGGAGAAAAACTTGAAAAAATCATTGCAACTGGAGAGCTCTCTAACAGCCACAGAGCAGAAAGGGAAGCACTAGAGCTAGCAGCTACCACGCTAGTAAATCACCCAAGTACCTCACACAGTCACATTGTCTTCCTAATCAATGCAAAGACAGTCCTCCCAAGCTTAAAAAACTGATTCCTCGTATGTGAAACGACTCAGGACAGCTCTTGAAGTAATAGTGAATAGAATAAATGTGAAATGGACAAGCTCTCATCCGAATCACAAGAAAGACTACACCTATTATAAGCTATCCTGACAAGATCAGCATCTAATCTTCACCTCAGAACCTGACATAACAGAATGAGACAACATATGTTCCATAAGCTCAAAATTGAAACTAGAGAAATCTACCCTTGTGGAGTGTCACCAGAAAATGCTTACCATGTCCTTCAACTGCATTCTTTATCATTCACTGGCCCGAAAACACCTATATATAAAAAGAAAACTATATATGGTATATATGTAAAATGACATGCAGTAAATTCATTCGCTAATCTTAAATTAGTCTTAATCTTAATTTGCTTAATCTTAATCCTTAAATCTATTTCTGCAATGTCTCAGGTTTGGAGAGTATCTTGGAATATAACTGGAACAATTCTGGCATCATCTGGAGATGATGGTGCTGTTCGTTTATGGAAAGGTTAGTACAGCATTATCAAATAATTTTTTTTTATGAACTCAGTTGAAGTCCTTTCTTACATGATCTTGTAGCTGTCTCTCTACCTTAAATTATTTTTTTTGCTCCATTGCAAAATCTGTTGAAACAATATTCTCAAGAATATATTTTTCACAAAACCTTCATAATTTAGACAAACATGAATCCTGATAAAAAAAAGTATGCAAAAAGTGAGTGTCCCACTTTAGTCCAAAGAATGAGTTCAATCATCTTACTGAGCTTTTTCTCTTTCCCTTTACTATTTCTGTGTACTGCATTTTTTAGTCTTTTGATATCATTTCAGACTTACAAACAACTTGTAGTGCCCTTTTAAACATAAAGCTTCATTTTTTTATAGATTGTACTAGTGTTTTAGTTTCATCTCATTTTGAGCAAAAAAATAGTGAAAATCCGACATCATGATATTTTAGACCATTCAAAGTTCTGATGCAACAGCTGCTTTTTTCTTTTCTGTAAGCAAAAAATTAGATTTTTTAAATCAACTGTGCAAGCAGTTGTTTGTTTTTAAGTACACCGTTTTTACAACTATTCACTATTAATAGTAACAAACATGGAAGGCTATTTAGTAAGGGAGATGACTATTTACCATATTTTTAACACATTTATGCAAACGGTTTTAGATTTTTTGGCAAAAAAAATATATTTTTTTACAAATTCATTGCTAAGTTAAGTAAGTTCTATCATACTAACTACTACATTTACAAAAAAAATATGTTTACTTTTTTTTTAAAGAGAAACAATCTATTTACTGAAAATAATTTAAAACAACAATTAATTATAAGTAGTTTTGCCTATTATGAAACTGCAGTGCAGCTCAAGATACATATAATACTTTGTTTTTTTTGTTTTTTTTTTGAGGCTTTGAATAAGACATTGACACTTTACAAAACACTTAGATCAATTAGATAATCATTATATGACATCAGTTAGGCTACCTTCACTTTCACCTATCCTTTGGTCTGCTGGACAGTTGGGGCAGCACACATCTGTCAACATTCTTTCTTTATTCTTCTCTATCATTTGCCTTTGATAGAATTGCATTCTGATATTCTTTCTGAAAATATTGAAACCTGCCCTTTTACCTGCCTGGGTGGACCACTTCGGGGACCGATTTTTGAGTTCAACACAGTCTTTGTAACCTTGTTAAAAATGTGATGTGATAAGTTAGGCATTGTGGCATACAAGTAGTTTAATTAGTTTTTAACTTCGATGTTTCTTTTTTATTACAGCTAATTACTTGGACAGTTGGAAATGCATAGCTGTGTTACAGTCTGAAACATATGCTTCGGATATAGAAAAAACAGCATTTTTGGCCCCCAGTATAGCTAGCACACCAACACCTGGCAGTTATAGATAGGACTTGAAATAGCATCTTGCTATTGATATGTATTACATTTCCATGAGATATGTTTTTTTATATAATTGTGTTTATGTCAAACACAATTCAAAGTAAATATTAAAAAAAAAAAAAAAGAATCATAATGAAACTTTGGTTTGTTGGTTTGCATTTCTTATTTTTCTAAATAGCAGTTTATATTTTAGTGGTACATAAGGTTTATTAATTAAAAGTGCTGCCATGATATGTAGTATTCTAAGTACCACAATGAAAAACAAAACAAGTCCAAGTGAATGGCAGGTCAAAACATACATTATAAAAATGCTTGATGGATTAAGTAGTGCAATAATCTGTTATCATTTTCATCTTGTTTCAATATATTGTAATTTGAATGCAGAAATGTTAATAAATGTATAAAAATAAATATCAACTATGGTCGAAGCCATTTTGAATGAATAGATAGGCACCCAAAAGCCTTATGGTTACACAAAGATTTTTTTTTACTACTAAGTTTTCACTATGATTGATTTCATTGTTGGATTTATATTCATTTTATATGGACCTAGTCTGAGAAGATTAAACTACAATCAACTGAACAGTGATATTGTGTCCCTTCTGTGTGTGCTACATGTATTCGTAAGTGTATACAACATATAGACACAAACTGACTAAAATGTATGAAATGATCAAAATTCATTTCAACTGGCAATTAACTCCACAGTTCATATTCACCATTGCTAGTACTACTTGTGGGAAGACAATGAAGGAAACCATAACATCTTATACATTTATTGATTACAACTTAAGACACATTTGTTCATTGAGAACTTGTATGGTAGTATGTACCCCACACACCTGCCCCTCTGTGGACACTACACCCACCCTCTTCGAATGCTCCAATTTAGTTCACTTTATGCGGACCCTAATACAACAACCAACACTCAGTATGGCAGTGCAGTACAAATGAAAAAAAGAGCACACAGTTTTCTTGACAGACTGCAAGAGTTTCAGCAAAAAAAGCTGGCTAGAGCAATAGAAGAGGTGGAGAACTTGTATATATCTACTAAAGAATTATTCCTTATCTTATCTTATAAACTACAGACGTTACTTCAAAAAACAGGATTACATCCTACGCAGCTAGGTCAGTCTAGGCATGCATGTCAATCAATTACTTACATTCTGCCAAGTCATTGGTTTTCCTGTCTGATTCATCCTCTAGTAGCACAAGGGGAAGAACGAGTATTTGTAAAGATATGGCATTGCATATGGAAATATGAATATTTGTTTGTTATGAATCTCTGCTCTATTTTATGTCTGTTCCAGTTTCTTAATATTTTCTTGAGTTGAGGGGTCCCAAACAGAGGATGCATTTTCTATAAATGACCTAACCAAGGTTAAATAACATTTTAGTTTTATGTTCTTATTAGATTAGTAGAAATTTCTTTTAATAAACCCTAATGCTTTGATTTTTTTTTTATAGTTTCATCAATATGGGGATTCCATGATAGTTTTTCATTTATTGTAACCCCTAGGTATTTTGAGTTTTTAGTCTGTTACTGATTTATCATGAATAAAATAAGTGGTATTTATTTTTGTTACTCTTAATAATTGACATTTTTCAGGGTGGAAATTTGATTCCCATTTCTGTAATTTATCTAATTCTCTCTATAAAATGTCTGTATCTTGTGTTTTATTTATTGTTCTATAAATTATGCAATCATCTGCAAACTAATGCTATTTGGTAAGTTCCTTAAAATACACCTGAATTTACTGTTATTGGTGTTGACCAGCTTTTAAAAAAAGGAATCAATCCAAATAATAATAGTATTGTTATTATTCTTGGAAAGATGAACATAAAGCGGTAGCATGATCAATAATGAAGTCTTGATGCAGATTTATCAACATACTATTATATTCATAGACTGCATACAATTAACTGTTACAAATATTTAAATGGAAAAAAATTAGATGCCTAAACGTGTTACTATAGTAGGTACAGTGACTGGGCAAATTAAAATTTTGAACTTAATTATCAGTGTTTAGATTAATTGTGCTAATCAGTAATAGAGATACAGTATTTTACATTTGTTTTCCTTTTACAAGGAAAGGGATACAATTTAATTTATATTGGCCAACACCAAGGATTTTGTTTTTCTTATAAATTTTTTTGAAAGTAATTTTTCAAAATGTATCTAATTTTACTGTCTTAATGGAAACTTTTTTTTCCCACTTATCATTATGTGTAAACAAAGTAGATGGAATCTTTGAATCTTGTAAGTTAAAATCATAAGAAACTGTTTGAGCAAATTGTACTTTCTGCCATTTAGATTTATGAACTGGAGTAAAAGTTGCCATAGTTATTTTATTAAAGTTACAATTTATAATTCTAAATTGACATGTTTATTTAATTCTTTATGACACCAAAACAGAAATAGAAAAAGTGTCATAACAGAAAGTTAAAGAAATTCACACAGGCTCCAGCTACAATAGCATGTCCAGTATGCAGCACTTCATCAGTCACGTAGAGAAAGTATGAATTGGTCTGCCAAGTCCCCCTAAACGAAAGAAGTGGTCATCATCAAATTTGAAGATCCAAATATATATATATATATTTAGTACAAAGTATAGTCAACACTACTAGGGAGCAGGTATGTGAGATCTGTAGCATTATAGTTCTTAGCACTCACTGAACTATTTTTTTTGTTGTGTTTATTAGTACCAGTATTTCATACTCCATACTTAATCTTCAAACTCAGCCTTACATGAAATCTTAGAATTAGCACTAAAGAATTGTATTCAATTAGTTCAAAACTACAAAATATTGTAAATGGTTCAGATAATCAAAACTTGTAAATGTATTAGTCTACATTAACAATTAATACAGCTTTTACGTTCTTTGAGTTATTTATTATTCATACTAAAGATAAAAATGTTACAAACTGGAAAAACAATTCATAGACAGTGAAACTTACCATACTGAGTATTTTACCTTAACTGTGTCAGACTGATTCTGATTGGTACTACTTTATTTTCAATTTTTAGGATTCTATTTAAGTGGTCTTCCTTCTACAAGTCAATATGTTTGTTATGGATGTTAAATAAATGTTTTCTTGTATTTGTGTGTTAATGAAATTGTTGTACCACTACAGTACTTTTGGTTCTTATTGAGTGAAGTATCTGGTACATGTTAACATACTGTATTAAACGTTTATAAAAAGTAATACTCATACTAGTATTCAATGACTACATAGCATTAAGTCAAAATAAGAATAAAGAGAGATATTACCTAGGACAATCATTCTACAGCTAAAATAATGTACAGTGTTTTGTGATTCAAATGCTTGTGTTCAAGATTAACTGTAGGAAGTATTTTTATTTTTAAAACTGCTTAGCAGTTAAAATGAATTTAAACAGCTCAAACATTGAATGGTATCACAGGGGGACTCATTTGGTCTCCTTCCCCCTTCTTTTTCCCATTAATTGAACTGAAATGACTAGACATGGTTTGGCAGTGGTGAAGTAGACTATTCTGTCACAGACCTACTCTTCCAGACATTTACTATTTCTTTTTCATGGCTTTATGTTCAATTTCACTTGAGCTTTACTTCTAGACTTAACGTTGCTGTATGCTTCTCTTGATGGCCTTACAATACTACACAATATCTTGACAAGTGAAAATTAGTTTATTACTGTCTTACATAATGTATTGATAATCACAATGATGGCAAAGTTCAGTGTTAGAGGATCTTCACATATATAACTATGCATGCACTTATCCTAGTATAATAAATGGACTTGATTAAAAATTAGGACTATATTTTGAAACTTTGAAGAACTGAAAAGGTTAAGAAAAGTACAATCAAACAGAGACAAAAACTTGAAAAAAATAAAAATTGAAAAAAAAACAAAAAAAAACAATCAAAAATGAAAACTTAAATTTATTTACATTTGTTACCATCTGTACTAAAGTCAAATCTTTTGATCCAATTCTCAAGACTATACACACAAATAAAGAAATAAATAGTTAAATGCTCCCCTGCATTGTATAGGGGGGAGCAGTAAGAGATAAAAAGTTAGACTAATTCTTTCAATCATCTTGATCACAGTTCTCTAGAAAATCACTCAACAGAAGGGAGGTCTCTGTCCTAATGTTAACATCATAGACAGAAGTTAAAAAAAAAACAAAAAAACAAAAGCATTCTCAGCACACTTTGATTGTACAGTCCCATCATGAAACATTCAGAGAAGATGGACTAAAACAGTGAGTGAAGAACAGGAAGGACTGCTCAACATGTGCACTAGATCAGATTAACACTTACCCAATCCTAGCCAGACTTTGGGGAATTGCTGATGCTATAAAGTGACTTTAAGAAACACTAAATTCTGTTGAACATAGATAAGTATAGACATGGATTGCCTTCTCTATTTCTGGGTAATTGTATGCTCACATAGATTTGATAGAACTACTTTCTGTATTATGTGTATGCTTAAACTACAATAAAAGAAACATGCCCAATATATTTTAGTCACAAAATAAAAAGATCTTTTTTTTTAATTTCATTTAGAAATGACTTATGATTGCTGACCCACTTTTCTCCAGTTGCAGTAATGATTTACTAATTTTCAATCAAACTTTGATCATTGAAATTTAATAGAATAGGAAATATCTTTTTTCAACAAAATTGAAATGTAATTCATGTCCTTACTTGTTTAAAACTGAGTGTTATTGGCATGTTTGGTTGCAGTACTAGTCTCTTTAAGAATGTGAACCTGTCAATTTCTCCCAAAAAAACATTTCAAAAGAAAGTAGGCAAAATATTCAACACATTTGTTGACAACTTTATATAAATAGTAAAGAATCCATGTCAATACATCTTTATGCTTCCATCACACTCAGTTACAATTTACTACCAGGATTTAAGATCAAATACAAATACTGCTACATTGAATTTCAAATGTATGCCCTATGAAACCATTCTATAAGGTTGCTTGTCTTTTTTTTTTTATTTCATTTGGTTTTGTATTTCTGTGAAGTCAGTTCACAACATTCATGATTTTAATCAGAGTACTTTTGTTTAACAAAGTATTCCTGGGATGAATAAAATTGGGGCGAGAAACAAAATCCCCCATCCTCCAAAGATAGTAAGAGAAATAGAAATGTGCTTCTGAATTAAAATTTAGAGAACACGTTTCATGTGAATATGGCACAATTGTTCATTGTTCCGTTTTATTAGTTAATTATTGTTGAAATATGAAACTAATCTGCAATGTATGCATGACATAAAGAATAAACAATGCTTTGAAGTTAAAAAGAAAAAATGGAACTATTTAAATCTAGCTACAAAAAAAAAAAATGTTACAGTCTAATTGTCCTAAGGCAGTCTTTTGGTCCACTAACTTGTACCACCAGGTATACACTGAATGCTTTCATAAAGAGATATTTCTTGAGAATGAAGCATGTTCTCATTAGCAGAAGGTTTTATACACATTTACACACACACTTGTGAAATATAGATCTTTTCTGATTATCTTTGACAAGTAGAGGCACAAATTAGAAAACATTGGAAATTAAAGCCAAATACTGACAACCAAAAGTACTGTGTGTATTTGCTTGTCTGTGGGGTGTGTGTGTGTGTGTAAATATGTCTATATATAAATATATATTGAGATAACAATATATGTTGTTGTTTTAATTTGTTTTTTAATAAAAAATAAAAAAAATAAAACTAACATGTCTATTTGTTTCACTCAATGAGTTTAAAATGATATTTTAATCGACTATTGATACTAGTAGGTAATAGCAATCATCATCTTTTTGAAATAATCAAGTAAAAAACAAAGGTTTAAAATAATATTAAATGTAACAATTTGTTTTAAAAACCTAAGAAACAATAACAATCAAACAAACAGCAAACAGAGAATACGATAAAATCCAGCTGAGCAGTTTCATCAGGACAAGAACATTTGTCCATAGGAAGGTTGGTTATTTCAATCAAATTATTGTTTTTTTTAAGGGGATTGATGTTTTGAAGCTATATATATATATATATATATATATATATATATATATATATATATATGTATACATAAATATGTAGGTGTATGTATACATACATACGTACGTACATATATATATATGTACGTATGTACATACATATACATACATACGTACATATATATATATGTACGTATGTACATACATATACATACATACATACATATATATATATGTACGTATGTACATACATATACATACATACATACATATATATATATGTACGTATGTACATACATATACATACATACATACATATATATATACACACATACATACATATATATACATACATACATATACATACATACATATATATATATACACACATACATATATATATATATACACATACATATATATATAAATACACACATACATATATATATATATACATACATATATATATATATATATATATACATACATATATATATATATATACATACATACATACATATATATATATAATCTACACGCAAGCATAAAATTAACACATCTATTAATGTGTATAATCACATACATACATTGGTAAAGAAAAGAATAGTCTCAACAGATGTACAAGTCTAGAATTACATACACGCAACTGATGTCAATCAGGTTTGCAGAAATTCATTAGAAAAAAAATAAAATAATAATAATAAAATAAACTATGCTTACAAATCAAGAAGTATTCATCAGTCTATCACACTTGATGTTAAATATTTGCCAGCAGTCAACCACATGGACCAAGTCCAATAAATTGTGTGTTTTGTTTGAATAAGACCTTATTCATTCTTCCATGCACTATGTTGTATCTCTACACAAATATAGAGTAGAGATAGATAGGAGTAATCAATTTGAAAGATTCAAAATAAATCAATACCAATTTAACCGAATGCAAATCAACACAAGCTTTAAGCATGTAATAATGGTTTGGGGTAGGAGAGGTGAATCAAATAATTTACAGAAACTACAACAATACTTCAATTGGTCAATTGTTTAATGTAGTTGCATCTTCCAGTATGCACAGTCTTCTTAGTCTTCCATGAAGACTTACAACTGTAGCGACCAGGATTTTTTTCAACGTATAAAAAAAATTGAATGACCAGGAGCATCTTTAGATCCTTTCAAACTATGGTTCATATACAACCCCTATATTGGCTGAAGAGTCCATTGACTACCTTCACTGGATGACACATAAAAAAACAAACAGATGCTAGCATCTAACATGAGAGTTAGGTGTGACATTTATTCAATTCATAGAGTTTCAGTTGGTTGTCAGAGAACATTCACTGACACTTCCACACAATAAAACAATGTGAAAGTATAAAACACATATCTCTCCCTCATTGTGCTCCTAACTTTTGGCAAAGAAATAAAATGATGGTAGCTACATTTAAAAAATAAAAACTGTGGAATTAAACTGTGTTTACTTATGATTACATTGTTATTGAAGTACAAAAGGTTATTGTTACTATCTCTTAGCATTCCATTCTAATTGTTGAGCATTGACTAAACATCCATAAACCAGATCAAATGTCAGAGTCCACAACAAACATAATAACATCAACTGAAAGCAGCACAATACATCCTCACACCTGTGTCTCACTAGCTCTGATAGAGATTGTTTGTACTTGATTTATACTATATAGGTAGCATAGTCTAAGCGGCTAGAAGGTGCCACACTATCACATATATCACATCAGTTGTCGCAATGCCTCACTGCCTCATGGCAGCAGCAATAATGTCATTGTCAGTAATAATATTAAGCCCTCAGCCTTGCCAGAAAATGTTTTATTTTTTTAAAGACTCCAGGATGGTAGCCCAGAATAATTTCTCTTTGTTTAGTAAGCAGGACCAACAAATGAGGTTTTCAGCTGTATGGCAAGGCAAGGGAGAGGGACGGAAGAGAGTCACTGGAAGCGCCGAGCCCCTTTCACAGCCAGCCTTTCTGCTTCCATCCTCTTGAGACGGTGGCGTACATCCTTGAATTCAAACATACAGAAACACACACACGGCCAACAAAAAGCAGAGATGCATCACAATAGAAAATAGTAGTTCAGCAATTGAGCTGGCCAAAATCACAGAAGCTCATATTGTCGTAGGTGCATTCGCTGAATGATATCTCTACAGTCGTCAAACACTCTACGAATATTTTCTGTATCAACTGCACATGTAAAATGAGGATAGCAATAGTGCCTACCATCTCCACTTGCTGTGCTGATTCTCTGTAAAAAAAAATGTATTATAAAAGTTATTTACTACACACACAAAACTTTATACAATTATTTCAAGAAACTGATTCTATGTATTTTGTTCCAGAGTGTACAGTACATTAAATTAAATTTAAAGGTAAATATTAAAAGAAAATACGTACCAAAAATTCATCCCTAATAAAATACTTTGCTCTGACTACCTCAGGGTCATCTCCCGGTTCAGATGAGGCTGTATCAACAAAATAAATGTAAGCATTAATATTCAGAGCCACTACATTTTCATCTTCTTGTTAGAATTATTTTGACCTTGAGAGATTATCAGCTTCAAAGCATTAAATCTAGCAAGACTGTGGAGCCTTCTGAATTTTGTGATGTAATTTGAAATTATACATTTTCACTTATATTAATTATACATCATTTCCAGCTATTAAAATTAATATACATGAACATGTCTTCATGCTGATCATCTGATGCATGCACATGATCACAATATTTAAACTATATCAATACATTTTATCTTAATGTAAAAAAAAAAAAAATTAACAAGATCAAAATGTGGTTGAATGTACTATCAAAATAAGGTTATTTATAGATCTGCTGAGTAGAGGAAAAGAGTAAACCAGAAGACACTGTTCTCAATAATTTTGTGGACATGGTTGCAAGAATAAACTTGTACACATTGCTCTCTGTGTCATTTTGGGTTTCCTATTTAGAGAGTGCAAGCAATTGACCATTGATGAAACAAACAAGTTACAAAGCAATACATATGGGCTGGTAGGTAGCAATTAACTTTTTATTTTTAATTAATAGGTTACATAAAATGGCAGGTACATGGCTCTGTTGATATTTGATAATCAATAGTGATTATGAAAAATAACAGTAGTTAACATGTGTTGACCACCAGCATTTTATGCTTTCAGAACAATAGTATCCTCCCTTAATACCAAAAAAAATCCAATCTCAATGGTTGCAGCTCACACCTAGCTTAAATAATATTGATCCAACTGATCCACTGGTACTACTGCATTTTAATTCATTGGTTTCTTTATTCAGCATTTAGATTTCAAAATATTTGATGTTACTCTAAAGAAAAGTATAAAAATGAAAATGTGCTTACCATCAGGTGGTACCTGGTATCTGGCATATTCAGGGAAATAATCTTCAATCTTTGATTTTCCAGCTTTAACCTTTTCAGCTAATAGATCTTGTTTATTTAAAAACAAAATCACTGATATTGTTCTCAGCCACCTGGAGCAATCAAAAGAAAAGATTAACTATGTTGAACTGTTTCAACAGAAATTAAATTGTGTTGGAAATGCTAAATATTCAGTATCAATAGTTTGAAATAGTGACTCCCCTTGCATATGAAATACGTAAGAAAAATACCAAGGGAGAATTGCATAATTTTTATATTTAATAATAAGAATTTGAAAACTGTGAATTGCAAATTAGATTAATTAAGATCTTAAATTTTAAGAAGATTTTAAGCAAAACTATTCCCTCCTTTGTAAGACTATTAACATATAAATTGAAAGTGCTTGGTGTAACCAAGCATGTAAACAGAAAATTTTGTTAATTTTTAAAAGACATTTTAAATAATTTGTACCAGGTAAATGATAATAATGGATTCTCAGAAATAATAAATTCTGAAAATAACCTACAAGGCTTTGCATATTTTTATCTATTTTTTTTTTTAATTTAACAGGCTTTTCTTTTTTTTCTATAGTTTAAAAAGTCATAATTGCAATACACAAGTCACATATATTTTAGCTTTAAGAAAAAGACAATTAGAAATAATTTCCTTCTCCATTTGTCTTACCTATTGTTCCAAATACTTTTAAAAAGATCTAAAGACTCTCTTAATCGATTCTGAGTAGCATCTTCTCGTAACACCATATTGTATCCACTACAAGCTGTAACAAAGATGATTGCTGTCACATCATTAAAACACTGAATCCATTTACGTCTTTCATCTCGCTGGCCTCCTACATCAAACATGCTACAAGAAGATAGGTTAGAAGATCTATCATCAGTATCAGTGAACTGTAGTGTTTTTAATATTATCTAGAAAAAATGTTCTTGTCATAGTGTCTTATAAAAAAGCAATTGATTTCATGAAAACATTTTTCTTATCCTTAACTAAAACAAACTGGTATTATTACAACATAGAATTAGCTTCAAGCTAATCAAGAGATTTTCAAACATGAGGACAAGTGACAATAATTGATAGGAAGGCTCAAATAGTATACTCACTGAAAATTCACTTTATCCACACTGAACTTTGTTTCAAATATCCCTGATGTTAGCACACGACATCTAAGTATATCTTGTTCAGAAGGAGTGTATTCTGGTTGCTTTATTAAGTGAACTCTATCTAAAAAACTGTAAAATAAGATAAAAAAAATCTTTTAAGAAAATGTAGAATGGTGACATTCTTTTTTTTTCATTCAAGTTTCCATTGCTTTAATTAGGTATAAGAATGCTTTTTTTAGACTAAGGCAATGGTTTCATTAATCACAAGTCTATTCTCAGTAATCTAGTCCCACCTGCAGAACTAAAGGGTGGAAATGTTAAGTGAACCAGCAGCCTCAAATTAAAAAAAGATGCATGCTTAAACCTAATATAAGAACAATTTACGTGATGATTAACAACATAATTAATGCTACTTGTGGTACTGACCAATAACTGAATTGACTAAAAGCCAATCTCTAGCCAGTGTCTATGAATGTCTGCTTGCTTTCTAAGTCTTCAATGATTTGTTCAACTATTAAAAAAAAAGTTTTATACATCCTTTCAGGGACCCCATAAAAAGAGGGTCAATTGGAGTTTAGTACAGTAGTATGTTTCAGTAAGGTAATTGTATAGTCATTATTTTGTGCTATTACTTTGTTTACTTTGAACAATTAATATACTACCACCCCACTGACAAAGGAGTTGTCAAGTTTCACATTATATCCAGTGTAAGGAGAGAGCCAGATAGAGAGATGTAGTAATGTTTTATACTCTAGTCACTTTTAAGACCTCAGTATTCCTAACTAATAACAGAAAAAAAAAGTATAGACAAAGTATTTGACAATCTGATGTTCAGTTCATAAACAAGATGACAAACCCGCCTCAATTCTGATAATCACAACTGTCATGTGATCTCAGCGCACTGGCTTAATAATATAATTTTGTGAATATTTACATTTTTTTTCCCCCTTATAATGTGTGTTCAAAACAAAATCACAATGGCAATATGGCCTCACGATGACCAGTTCAGAATAGTCAGAAAGCGCAATGTTAAACTGTATGGCCACATCACAAGATTCTTATGGTTTGCAAAGACCTTATTATTATAGCTTTTATATTGCGCTACTTTCATGCTTATAGCATGCTCAGAGCGCTTTTGGTCCAATCTCATTTGTGGACCAGTGGGGGGGGGGGGGGGGGGGGGGGTATCTAGGAGTTGGTTTTCCGTGCTGCCTTTATGTGCTCAGTAAACACAACTCTGCCCGAGTCGGGTATCCAACCTCGAGCCCCCTTCTAGGTAGCCAAGCCAAGTTCAAGCGCGCTTGGCCTCTCGACCACACTTCCCACGCTTATTGCATGAAGAAGTACCAGGAAAAAGAAGAAAAAGCAGATAGAGAATGCAATGGGAAGACAACATCAATGAAAGAGATTCTACTCAATATGCAAGACAAAGAGGAATGGAGACAGTCAACAGATAAAGTGTGGTGCCCCAACAGACTAAAGTAGTAGAAAGTAAAGGTGGTGAATCAAGATAGTTTCAAAATATAGAGGTGTACTATGTTAGTTTCAAAATATAGAGGTGTATTATGTTAGTAACATAAGATATTCAAATGTAAATATAGAGTTCTAAGCAAAAGTACAGAAAGATTGAATTTTAATTGAAGAATTTTTTTTAAATCAGTGACCTTGATATGCATTAGAAGGGCTAGATAGATTTCATATATAAAACACACTGTACTAATATACACAGACAAAACATAAACAAAAAGACATTAACCAAGTAGGAAGGTCCTTAAAGACACAGTGACTTGACCTCTAACCCAGACCACCCTATATCTATTTATGAACATGTAAGCTGTGTTGTAGTATTTTAGTTCTGGTGAATCAGTGTTACAAGATCTCTGTGTGTGTGTGTGTTGGTTCACATACAAAGAATAGTGAACAGCATTCAAACTAAGTAAGAAGTTATGCCTCAAGACAAATATAAGCCAACCTAGGAGTGTAATGAAGGATTAGAGAAGAAGGTGACTCAGAGAGAAGATTATATAACACAAACACACTCAATCCCACTAGAATATAACACCAAATCCTTTTCAAGCAACATGATTTTTTTTAAAAAGGAAGCTATTGGCTTATCAGAGTGTGTGATCAATTATTACCAAACTTGATTTCAAGTGTTAAGTTCAATATTAGGTATTTTTTAAGGTGTATGTATACATTTGATCATACTTTATGGTGCCACTTGTACTACTTTGATGTGGCACATAATTCTAGGAGCAAAATTAAACCTTAAAACAACCTTCTGTTAAATATAAAGAACTAATATCTGTAGTCAAGCAAACTCTCTTCACTAATCTCAAAAGGTTTGACTGGGGAAAACAAGTGAACAAGTATTGGGAACTACTGCTTTAAGAATAGGTCCTTGTTATCTCCAGACACTAAATATAGGTTAAGTGTACACAGTCCAGTGACATAAAGAACATTCTAATTGTGAGCCTGAGTTATCTGCACACAGTTTGCCATGAGATAAATGCTGTCCCAGCAACTCTCTGAATGGATACATCAATTCACCTTCCACCTTGCAGAAGTTCAAACTAATTACCTTCTGTGATTAAAAAACTCAAGAAAGAAAAAGAGCTGAATTGCTTGTCTAGTATATATGAAAAGTACTAGATCTAGTTTAAATGGCTAGAATGAAATCTAAGAACTATGATACAAGGATAAAATAAGACCCAGAACATCAAAAGACGTGTAAATTATTGCTGAATATATCTTTTTAATATATCCTAAAGACATCTATGGTCTTGTGTTGAATCTGAGTCAAATAATTGCTTTGGCATGTTGAGCCAAGTAGACAACATAGAAGATTTAGTAGTACAAGAAAATGGAATTCAAAAACTATTAGCCAACACCAAACCAAATAAAGCGTCTGGACCTGATGGTATTCCAGCTAGATTACTCAAAGAACTAAGCAATGAGCTAGCCCCAGTGTTCAAAATACTCTTTCAGGCATTGCTTAACCAGGGCAGAGTACCAAAGGACTGGAAAGAAGCTAATGTCACCCCCCCTATTTAAAAAAGGAGAAAAATCTGATCCAGGAAACTACAGACCAGTATCACTTACCAGCATCACATGTAAAATCCTAGAACACATAATATGTAGCAACATCATAAACCACTTAGACAAACATAATGTCCTCACCCCATACCAACATGGCTTTAGGAAATATAGATCATGTGAAACACAACTAATAGGACTAATTGATGATTTTTCAAAAGGTTTAGATAATAGTGAACAAATAGATGCTATCTTACTAGATTTTTCCAAGGCTTTTGACAAAGTTCACCACCATAGTTTGCTTAAAAATTAAAATATTTCGGCATTAATGGTCCACTGCATCAGTGGATTAAAGATTTTCTGATAGGGAGAGAACAAACTGTAATAATAAATGGCTCTAAATCAACACCAATAACAGTAAACTCAGGTGTACCTCAAGGAACAGTCTTGGGTTCACTATTTTTAATTTACATAAATGATTTACCAAATTGCATTAGTTCAGGAACAAAAGTCAGATTATTTGCAGACAATTGCATAATATATAGAACAATAAAAACAATACAAGACAAAGATATTTTACAAAGAGAATTAGATGAATTACAGAAATGGGAATCAAATTGGAGCATGTCTTTCCACCCAGAAAAATGTCAGTTGTTAAGAGTAACAAAAAAACTAAAACAAATTATTCCACTTATCTTATTCATGGCAAACCAGTAACACAGACTAAAAACGCAAAATACCTAGGTGTTATAATTAATGAAAAACTGTCATGGAATCCACATATTGATGAAACTATAAAAAAAATCAAACAAAGCATTAGGATTTATTAAAAGAAATTTCTATAAATCAAATAAGAACATAAAACTAAAATGTTATTTAACCTTGGTTAGGCCAATAATAGAATATGCATCCACTGTTTGGAACCCCTCAACTCAAGAAAACATTAAGAAACTGGAACAAACACAAAATAGAGCAGTGAGATTCATAACAAACGAATATTCACATTTGACTAGTGTAACACCATTAGTAAAATCACTAAATTTAGGAAGCCTTCAGGACAGAAGACTCAAAAGTAAAGTAGCAATTATACATAAAACACTGAACCATAATCTTCAAATACAAAAACAAAATCTAATAAAATACTCTGAAAGACACAAAAATAAAGGCACATTCCTCGTCCCATATGCTAGGACAAATTTGTACAAATACTCCTTCTTCCCTAGTGCTATTAGAGCATGGAATGGGTTGCCTGAGCTAGCCAGAAAAACCAGTGACTTGGCAGAATTTAAGTCATTGGTTAATATGCATGACTAAATGCATGACGCGTAGAACCTAATCATCTTCTTTTTTGAAGTAACGTCTGTATTATATAAGATAAGAAGATATGAAGCAAAACAGCCAACTATATAAATACCATGACACTTTCTAATCAATGCATGTCAATATTGAACTAATTTATTAAAAAAACATGCAAAGATTCATGATGGTTGCATAAATGATCTAGCTTTGACCAATCAAATGAGAGTATATAGGTTAAAAGGTTCCTACAGATAGATACACAGTAATTCACATTAAATACTGTAACTGTTTAGGATTTAAGTCCTGGGCAAATATTTAATAATACTATTATTAAATAATGCATATATAACATAACTGTAATCCTGTTCTTGTTTTGCTGGCTTAAAAAAATCTTTTATCTACTTTTAATCCTTAGCAAAAAGGTGCCATGTAGAATTATCATTCATTCATTGTTCAGAGAGAAAAGATCCATTATTGATTTTAACAGATTATTATATGCCCATAATTGCAATTTAGACTATATTCAATAAATATGTTTTTAAAAAAAAACACACGTATCAGCCTCCATAAGGATACGCCACTGTTGTTTTTGAGCTTTTAGTTAGTCAATCTGTCCTGTTTAAATTTCAAAAAGTGCTAAAATATCTTAAAATAGTAAAAAACACTCCATCCAATGTAAAAATAAACAAATAAAAGTACAAGTTTGTGGAACTTTCTTTCTTACTTTTTTTTTTCAAAGAGTAAATGTAATAATCAGACTATTTATCTTGCTAACATAAATTAAAACTCTCTGGATAGTAATGTATAGCTGTCAGTCTCAGAGAACAAAGAAAGCTAACTGAAATTATTAGTCACA
This sequence comes from Biomphalaria sudanica, assembly GCA_036873155.1. NCBI lineage: Eukaryota > Metazoa > Mollusca > Gastropoda > Planorbidae > Biomphalaria > Biomphalaria sudanica. The sequence goes on from JAZGLO010006675.1 coordinate 140,938, forward strand.
AAATTATGTTTATTTTTTCTAAAGCACAGCCTAAGAAGTCAATGTGAATGTGCCAGATTAATAACTATAATAACATGCTGCAAGTCATTGTTATTGGCAATGCTATTTACAATGTTAAATTCCATGTGAAAGCTATCATTGTAGCATGGCTATGATGTTAATTTCCTCCTTCAATCATCTCTCCACAAATGAAAACATTCTAATCAATTATTTCATTGCTTTCAAAAATGTAATTTTTCTATAGACATTCCTGACATTTCTATTGAATAATAAGCATCTATAGTTCACCAGTACATCTATGAATTTAATCAAAAAGTATCTATATTCCATTTTAATTTATTTTAGTATAATTCTATCAATTTAAATAAGTATTCTTGTCAGTTGTTGACTTGTAGCACCAGATTACTAGTAGCCAACTAAACCGATGAAGGTGTATTTTAATTATATAACTTGAAATAGCTAGAGGATGAAGGTGTATTATAAATTATAGAACTTGAAATAACTAGAATAAACTTCTTTTTGAAAAAACTATTTATAACTTTTATTACAATATAGAAAAATTCAACTTGAGATCAGATATAGTAATAAAATAAACTGATATTTAAACAAAATCTAACTCACTACAAAAAAGCATGTCTTTAATGTTTCAAATATCTGGTCATCTCTCATTCTTATGACAGAGATGCTTATCTTGCATCATCCTAACAGACAAACAATTAATGCTCCCTTTCTTCATAATCCCCTTGGAAACACATGCACTCCATAACAAGTATACAATTATTTTATTCATCTTTCATTTAATGTACTGAGTTTTTCTAGATGGGATGGTAGAGTGGTAGAGCCCAGTTTTATCCTAGCAGAGATCCAGTTTTTAAGTCAATACATATTTTAGGTTACCTTCCAGATGATATAGGAGGCTTACCTAAGACCACCAAGAACTGCTGATCACTGAGCTAGCCTAAGAACTAAGTAAGCTCTGCCTCACCAGCACTGTGGGTGGTGAATTAAAAGTTAATGAAAAAAACATTTTAATGCAGTTTATTGCATTCATAATTGAAGTTCAATTATATTTTAATGTGTATACATTATTCATTTCTAATCTGAATACTGCAGGTATGAGTACCACTTGAATAATCAATTAGCAATCTGCTTTGGGAAGGGGGGGGGGGGGGGGGAGAACTAATCATTACAGTACTGGGATCTAGCTGTTAGAACTGCCTGACCCAAGTTTGTCCTATCTTGAACTAGATCTATATATTAGTCGTGTCTTTATTCAACTAGCAATACCTGTGTTGTGTGAAGATGGAACTAAGCAACCAAGATCTACAAAATTCCCCATAGCCTGAGATCATGACAATGCTTGTCAAACATGCAGAAAGTGACGAGGAAAGGGAGAGGGGGCAGTTAGTCAAGATCCTGTTTAATAGATCAACAGTGATAGGCCAAAAGTGGTATAAGGCCAGTATATGGGGCAGGCCGGTATCAATAATATATGGAATGAGGGGGTGGGCGCACAATTTTGTTGAGAAAATTATTGAAAAAGCGAGGGGGGGGGGGGAGAAAACACGATAAAACAAGCCCTTTTTATTTGTTTAAATTACAGACACTGATCAATACCAAAACCAGCGATACGAAAAAAAATGTAGCCGATAGAAGCTCTACTGAAAGACTAAAAAGCAGAAGCTTACACTACAGCTCTCCATTCCCCACCCCCTACCATCACTACAGCTCCCGGCCCCTCCCCCTTTTCGTCACGCTATTATTAGCCAGCGGTGTGTTGGACTGATAAAGCCAGCCCCTACACACATGTAAACTTTACGGCCGTTCATTATTCAATAGGCCTAGCAATCTTTTTCGACACAAAGTACAACATAAATAGCCGTGTTTTTTTTTCTTTTTAATGATATGAATATAATGGTAGAGTTAGGTGGTCCAAGGAAAGATTACAACCAACGTACAGAAGAAAACCCTTAGGCAGTGGCCTGGTTTTATTTTTGGCTTGCTCTACTGCTTCATGTTGACAACTGTGCTAAATATATGCACACTATTTGAAATGGTGGTCTAAAAATAGACACGCTACAGACAACATGAATTTTCCACAGCTTAGCCTCAACACTAGTACTAGCACAGCGTGGGTCTCGTCTGACCTTGACATTACAGACGAGAACTAGATAGCTTTACAGAGCTTTGATTCCCCCCCCCCCTTTTTTTTTCTCTCCTCTGATTCACAAACTGTACACAATAAAAGGAACGCGTTTTAATAGGATACCAACTAGTTATTGCTTGAGAGGTGTTTCATACAACCCTCCACATTTAGATCTTGTAAGCCTTAGTGAAAAAAAAAAAAAAAAAAACTATAAAAGTCAAACGACTGCACACTAGATCTATTTAGATGTAGAATAGTCTCTACACACAAATGTGCTTGATTTCCACGACGTGAACGCAGTTGATCTACTAAGTTCACTAGATCTAATAGAAAGGGATGAGACACACATAGCTTTAGCACCCTTGTAATTGGTCGCGACCAGCGCCTCGATTTAATATGGGTTGACATGGCTCTCTTTCAAATCGAATCGTCTGCAGTTTATTCATACGTTCCTTCCTTTTCTTGGGAGAACCAAGGCACGAGAGTGTCTCATGGAGGACTGAATCTTGTATATCCACCTGTAGGCCTACAATCCAGGGCAATATCTCTATTAAATGCTACATCAGGTTAAACTAAGTTGTTTTTAACGTTTTGAATGTGCCTCAAGAATGGAACATATTTCCTGCAGGGGGGGGGGGGACTGCGGCAGGGTTCGAACCCGGGACTATCGAGACCTATAGACAGCATAAGCTATAGATTAGCCCCCCCCCCTATTGTTTTGAAGAAAAAGTAAAGGAATAAATTGCCTTCAAGAGACCTCGGCTTCTAAAGGACCTCTTCAAGTCTAAATCCATTCCTGTCACATACCACAACCGGGCAGCAATTTCTGGAATGTTTAATTGTGTGTTGAAATGGGCCACAAGACTTGAAGGCCCTTTACAGTACGTCTGATGAGACCCGTATAACAATAAAAGACAAAGCCCCCCCCCCCCCCCCCCCCCAAGAACTTAGACATCTTACAAGAACCAAAAAAAAAGTCAAGAGGATATAATTGGTTGACATAAAAGTTGGGTTGTGAACTGATTGACAACAAAATCCTTATTAGATCTAGACTAGAACGGAGCAATGGAAATCTTGGTATTACAAAGATCATAGGACTATTAGTCCTATACATATCCAACTATGTAGCCTTGGTGTCGTAGGCCTGGCTACAATCTTATCATCTTAATGTATACATTGGTTCTAGATTCTAGCCAAAATCTAAAACACATGTTTGCTAAGATTTCGTGGTCTGAAAAAATTCTGACCTGACAATGAAACATAGTACTTTTTTTTTTCTCTACATAATCTTCTTTTAGATCTATGCAACACTTCTAACACTCAGACTGGTCCAAACAATGCTTTTTTCATTTAAACGTATTCATTAGCTCATAGATGTTCATCTAAAGATAATGCCATCACCTTTGTAAACAACTACTATATGGAGACCCAAATTTGGAGTGTGCGGTGAGGCGAAGGTGGTCTAATATTTTCTTTAAAGGATGCCAATTATAGACTTTGAATATTGGTCAAGTAAAAGGACATTGTTCTAAGATTGAAGGTTGGAAGTCCAGCATTCTTAGGAGCATAATATTTTGTATTAAAATCTGTATCAGAAAGAAAAAAAAAAGAACCAAACAATAGCGCAAGGGAAGAAAGAATATTTGTACAAATTTGTCCTAGCATATGTTTAGTTGGAAAAGGGGAAGGGAAGTGACTTAACACTGCACTTTCCCTCAAAGTTGTTACAATGATGATCCCATGTCTATGGAGAATACCAACCACCATTGATGTAAAATCTGTGCATAACACTCTCAGTATGAACAGAATCATCCATTGGAAGCTAATCCAAGAAATGTATTTCAAAAACACATGCACCATTACTCTTACTAAAACCCTCTTTATTGTTCTCTAAAACAAAGTCACCTATTCTGAAGATTACTTTAAAACAGAAAGTTGAAAACAAGGTCTACACTCTCTTAGAATAAATGTTTTTTTTTAACTATTTTCTCCCCCTTTTTCAATCTGACCATATTGGACATAGCATTGTATGCTATTGATAAACTCTAAATAAATGTCATATCTTCTAGAAATCTAATGTACACTGTACTGGCTTTTGATTAATGTGAGGTGGTACATTAATAACATGGTCACATACTTTTTTTACAAATGTAGCATCCTTTTCCCCTTTAAGCCATCTCTAGACTATCTATTCCTATAGCTCAAGTATCCCAAAATGAGATGCTAAAAACTATTTAAAATTCTAATTCTATTCTAGGAAAAAAAAGCAATAGAGACAACAATAATTTAATTAAATATCAGATTATAAATATCTATAGTAGATTACAAGATTCTTTTTTTTTAAGCACTTTCACAGAAATATACATGGATAGTTCTACTTATTACCAGGTATGCTGGAAAAACAGGAGACAAAATAAAATGGTCAGAGATTCATACTGATGTGATTGAGGGGGGAAGAGCTCAGCTCCAAGTATCTATGAAAGTTCATTACTACAATATGTTTACATCATTGTACTACTGACAATTGAAACTTCTAACATGAAGCTTATGCGTTTTACACAATATTTGAATGTTATCAAGGTGATTTTAATAACCCTCTAGAATTATGGGTATATCCAAATTATTAAAATATATACACTGGGCACATTTCAGTACCTACTGGACCACTAGTTAGTACCTATATACTTTTTGTCTTTTTTTAAAGTACCAATGATGTCAAAAAGAAAAACTATATAAAGAGGTTAATGAGAAATTGAATGAATTTAGTACTCATAGAACTAACTCCAGGGTCAATTTTCGAGATTTATCTTTAAAAAAAAAAAAAACTTTTAAAACTTTTTAACTCTTCTAATAGCTGAATATTTAATTTTATCAACAAAACTTATGACATACAATGTAATAGGAGCAGAGATTTGAAACAAACTGTTTTCTTTTCCAGCATACATTATCACATACACAATAGCAGAGATTTGAAACAAGCTGTTTTCTTTTCCAGCATACATTATCACGTACACACATTTCAAATCACTAAAGAGGCACTTTTATATTTGATCAAAAATAATAATCAGAAAGTTGACATTATAAGAGGATAAAAAAAAGGAGATAAAACATTCACCAATTGGTCATAGAAAAACTATCTCACTAAAACTAACAGTCATTATTTACATAGACAACATAAAATACTCAGTTTTATAAATTAGATATATGTAAAGTGCACATAAGAAGCATATTTCACAAGTGGGAGAATGTATATCATTTAAAGCGCTCCAAATAACCATCTAACAACATTAATTTGCTTATTTTTTAATATTAGTCTGGTGTCAGCTTTAAAATGGGTAATGATAATGCTATAAGTTTTCAGAAATCCAAACCTATGGATGGACCACAGTAGGCAACAGCTATCAGCTATCTTTTTATTGTACTTGATTAAATTCTTGACTATAGCATGGGCCCCTAATCTGAATAATATTGAATTTTAAAACCAGCAATGTTGCTAGACTATGCTTTGTTCCTGCTTTAGTTGAATACTGGTAATGACCAAATAACAAAAGCTATACATTATAAGAACAGTTGCCAACTTTATCATCTAATAGCTAAATGAGAAAAGGATAAGGACTGCAGCATCACATGCACACTTTTAAAAGCCACCATCAAGAATTATATTTGTTTTCAATTTTTTTAAAAAATGTGCTATATCAGGATAAAAATTAGTATGTAGCTGATATCTCAAAATAAATAAATATATTTTGAGAATCTATTACTTACCTCACCTTCAAAAATTAGTATTTAAAAAATTCAAACTAATCTCTTTTTTTCTTTATAATACTGATTATTGTCTAGTTAAATTAGCAATACAGTAGAGATGTATACATGTAATATTTTGAAGGACATATATTTCCTAGTGAATAAAGGTCTTGAAATAATTCATAACAAACAAGAGGCAAAAATAACACAGAAATAAAGCCCATACAGTCTGGGGAAGTCCATAAAAAAACCAAAAAAACTTACTATTGTGCACAGTCAATTAGCTGGTATTCATTAGATCTTTCAAAAGCAGCCTGCACTCCTTTATCCTTCCATAATATTTCAGTATATTCATAAAATATCTGTAAAAACATACCATATATACATATTAGATGAAAGAGTGATTTCTTTGTTTCGGCCATGAATTGGATACTGGACCTACACTTAAATGGGTTTTTTTTATTTTGCAGGACACTGAAAAAACAATATAATACACAAAAGTGCATTTGTTCATCTTTTATTATTTAAGTGACAAAATGTATTTTGTTTTGGGATCTTTCAATACTTTATGGATTAAACTGTATAATCAAAAGGTAAACCTTTCAGTTAGTTGATTATTAAACCTTTTTTTTTCTGTACTTTTCTGTACTAAGCAGTATTAGAGATCATTATGTTATTCCCATTACATTATTACTTAGTATAAGAAATGCTAGTCCTTTTTGTCAAGCGCATTTTGAGTTGCTTCATCTGGGACACCAAGACCTATTTTACTAAAGTTATATAAATTTATTATTTATAAATTAAAGAAAACTACACCTTGTAAAATAATTACTGATGCTTTTAGTAACAGAAACACATTAGGGAGCAGACTGTGTTTGCTTAGTTTACAATTGATAGGGACACCACTTGAAGTACCTGTGACATTTTTAAGACCACATCTAAGTAATACTAAAATGAATATAATATAAAAAGATATAGATAATGCAATAAGTAAATGTTGTCAACCCATTTCAACAAAAATGTATGTTCAATACTCCTTGGTTTTAGCAGAATATTACTTCAAACTAACCCAAAAGAAGCCATTTTTATGCTGTACAAATTTTCTATCATTTTAAAATAACACTATGCACCTTTCAAGCTCAAAATATCACAATTTTTACATTAACCATTTCTTAATGCAATGAAATGAAAATTGAAACATTTCAATGGAAATTTTGTGAGAGACATAGACATTTTAGTGAACCAACACCTTTTGGTCACCAGCACTGTAGAAACACTCAAATACAAATTAACTTGGAGCAGAATTTCATTTGAAACTTTACTTACTTACTATTGATTTTAAAAAATATTTGAAAATGTTTTTTTTTAATACTATGGGGAAAAAAACTTAAAATAATGTTACATAATATAGTCAACTATTGCAAAAAAATAATAAAGCTGAAAAGATACACATGTATAAAGATAAACATGGCCAGGACAAACTCAGTGTTTATGCACCATTACCATGGTAGACTCTAGGTTTTGTCCATATAATGTGAGCATTTTTATCCTTATTATTTTGTTCAAACCTTGGAAATTAAAAAAAAAAAATTTTATTAACTTTTTAAAGATTAAAAGATTTTTAAAAATATTTAATTCTATTTGCTTTTGCTTGCATTTTTAGCTGAATAAATGTTTTTTTTTACTATATTTGTATGCTAGTCATCATCAGCAATAGAGATGCTGGAGATGAATGACACATATTTCACAAGCCTGCATCCAATACTACAAGGCAAGCCCGCACCTGGAACCCACAAGGAAAGAGGAAGAGGGGATGGCCCAGGAATACATGGCGCTGGGCAAGATGTGGAGTGACTGCCCAGCATCAAGATGACTGGAATAAGCTGGCTGATGCCCTATGCCCCATTAATTTAATGTTAGTCATCACTCCACATAAAAGGTTAGAACAATCACTCAAATTCTGTATGTATAAACTTACCGCAGGATAATCAAATTCTGCTTGACTTGCTTTGTCTTGAATATAATCCACTTTGGCTTTATTTGAGGGGTTCTCTAGATGTACAGGAGGATTAAGTGTGCTCATAGCTCCTGTTATAGTCTAACAGACAAAAATACATAAAAAGATTAGAACAGAAACTGATTTTTTTTGTAATGATTGAAATAATATATTAGAAAGTTTAACCTTTAAACAAGTAGGTTATATATCTAATGGCATAAATAATTAAGGAACTCATTTCAACTGAATAGTGTTAATATAAAAAAAAAAAAAAAGGAAAGTAAAACAAAATCAAAACTGTCAATGTGCACTATGAGAATTATTCTTTACAATATGTATGTATGAAACCATTTGAACAACCTAATATGTAGGTACTATTAAACACATAGATTATTACACTGACTATATTTGGTAAAAGTACTAGATGCTACATACTGATACAACCAAAATTAAAAGAATTGTTTCTATACATAATTTGTTTTCTTGTAATTGATAAAAAATCCAAACATTTAATGTAGTATACACACAAGACAGGGCAAGAAAAAAGCAAGTGCAGCAAGCTTGGGTAGAAATTATGATATATTGTATAATATAGTAGTTTCATACACTAAAGAATATAAGTATTTGATTTGCATAATATCAAAATATTTAAGATGAATAGCAATAATTGTTTTAAAGGCACAAATTTGACTCATTCTATTATAAAGATGCAATTAAATTTAATCAGGAAAATAATGTGCACCTTTAGTTTGTATAACAATAATATAGGGAACCTTGTTACTGTAAAATCTTTTGAATGGTTCAGTAAAAGACCCAGATTTTCTATTCTTAAATTGGAGAAATTAGCAAAAAATGCATTAGAATTTTCATATAACTAACAATAATGTGTGTTCAAAATGACATGTTTAATGGATTGTATAAAAGCTTGCATAACAAAAAATTCAAATGAAAATATCTAAAATACTTCAAGAGGGTATTGGAAAGCTTTTGCACTTCATTTAGCCAAAAAATGTACAAAATTTGACTAGTTGAGCATGTTTATCATTAACTTAACCGTAATCTTGTAGACACAAGGGATTTGCCATAAGGCTTACATGCTTAAAGCACTCCCAGCAAGAAATATGTTCAAAATGTGCACTTTATACAGAGTCAAAATGGTTCCTCCCAAAGGTACAAATGTTGAATGCATTGTTTTGATTATAATTTAGTTTATATATATATATATGAAAAAGAAAGTGAATCTACAAGTGAAAAATATAAGAAAACAAATTTCTTAAATCTATTTTTTTTTAAATAGCTAACATAATGTAAAATCTTTCTAAAGGAAACAAATACCTTTCTTCTGAAAATTTTGTTACTGTTTTTTCATTTGAATATAAATTTTCAAGCTCTTTTTTATTACTATATAATGGGACGGGTTATAATCATAATTAATTAAAAGAAAAGTTACTATTTTTCTATTAATTTTAATTTCTAAAAATCACAAGTTAGAAATGCATTTTTTAAAACAAATTTTAAACTACTTAATCCTAGGTATAATAAGATTTGTTCATTCTGTTTGCTGATAAAGTGCTATAAAGATACTCGATGACACAAATGTGCTAGTGCATTGCATGCCATAGTTTTTTTTTTAAATGATGATAATTGTATTTAAAGAAATCTTAGTCAGAATCAACAATACCTCTGTTATTCAATGCAAGTAAAAACAAAAAACTTTTTTTTCTATGAAGTAGCCTGTGTGTTTTATTGACCTATTCAATGAAGAGTTAAAGAGTCCACCTTAAAATAAACATTTACTATCATCAAATGTAAGTGTCATAAGATATTTATCTTTGCCTTTAGCTCTATAAAACTGTGTATCAAAAAAATATGTAGAACTATTTATTTTTTTTACAGTTAAAGATGTCAATAAGTGATACTGAGATTGTGTGATCTATATACATACAGTAGATTTATGTGTTTTCTAAGTCTATTCCAAAAAAAAACAAAAAAAAAAAAAAGAGAGAGAGAGGCCATTTAATAAGGTGTCATCAAGTTAAAAACATTTTACTGGGATCTAATTTCTATCATAAAATATATAGTTTTAAACCTGAGGCTGATAAGGAAATTTTAATAAACATGCAAACAATTTTATATTTGTGTTTTCAATATTACTACAAATTAAATAACACTAATCTATTGTATAACATTTCAATTGCGTCATACTTTTTAACACTACATTTTCTTCATGTTTTATAAACACTTGAAAAGAAAAGCTAAGATTACTATTTTAATAAAAAAAATTATTTGTCAAAATTTCACATTTTAAAAATAATAAATAAAAAATTGTCAGTTTTTTTTTATGTTTCATTAATTATTATGAAAAAAACATATTCAAAATAATTAATCAGTTTTTTTTTCCCATTTGATGGAATTTTGAAATCACTAAATTTAGAAATCCTTCAGGATAGAAGAGCTAAAAGTAAAGTAGCAATTATGCATAACTTGTAGAAGAAAATTTAGTTTATTAGTTCAATGTAGGATTTAGGAGTTAATACAACACACCCCATTCCAAAATGTTTAACAAACATGTTATAGGAAATAAAGCACTATGTATCTAATGGGCTTCTGAGTGTTGATTACTTATAATCCATAATCATATTAATATTCTAAAAATCATAGGGAATGTAGCACTATGTATCTAATGGGCTTCTGAGTGTTGATTACTTATAACCCATAATCATATTTATATTCTAAATAAAATGGAAAAAGACGGATATAGCTCTATAACTAAACTCTACACACATGTTATGGATATTTAAATTTGTTTTTTTTTCTCTTTATATTTAGCCTTTTCATTCCAACTAAAAATAATAATAATAATAATAATAAAAGGAAATAAATCTATATCTTATCTTATGAAAAACATGTTACTTAAAAAAAAAAGATGATCACATCCTACACATGTTCCTCTGTCAAGCAAGTCATGGATGTTAATCAATTACTTTAATTCTGCCACGTCATTGGTTTTCCTGAGTGACTCAGGCAATCCATTCCATCCTCTAATAACACTAGTAAGTAGACTAGGAAAGAAGGAGCATTTGTATGAATTTGTCCTAGCATATAGATAGAACGAGAAATGTGCATTTAACTTTGTGTCTTTCCGAGTATCTAATCAGGTTCTGTTTTGTATTTAAAGATTATGGTTTAGTGTTTTATGTATAATTGCTGCTTTACTTTTAACTCTTCTATCCTGAAGGGTTTCTAAACTTAGTGATACTTTACTAACTTAAGGTGTTAACCTAATGAAATGTGAAAATCCATTTGTTATGAATTTCACTGCTCTATTATGAGCTTGTTCCAGTTTCTTAATGTTATCTTGAGTTGAGGGGTCGCAACAGAGGATGCATATTCTATTATTGGCCTAACCAAGATTAAATAACATTTTAGTTTTATGTTCTTTATTTGATTAGTAGAAATTTCTTTTAAAACCTAGTCATGGCCTAATGCTCTGATTTTTTTATACTTTCATCAATATGGGGATTCCATGACAGTTTTTCATTTATTATAACATCTATAGATCTAGACTACTCCAGTTTTAGTTGTTTGGTTTATTTTTTAATATTTTATTTATTTATTGTTTTTGTTTTTTTTAATGACCTAGATCTAATTCCTGGCATTATATCTACATCTAGACTATATATATATCTAAATATATATCTTAATTTTATTATTGTTTTTTTTTTTTTATTTATTTAGTCTTCACACAAAAAAAAATAAGAAATAAAAAAAAAATTGGTGCCAATGTTGATGTTTTTAGCCTGTAACTAGGTCTTGAAAGAAGCAGGAATGTATTAACAGTGAAACAGGATCTGGCAACTATACTTTCGGCCATCTTGGAAAAATGGACTAGACCATAGGGTAGAAAGGATAAAAATATCCAGAACACTTACCAAAATAGCATCTCTGACATTCCGTTTAATGTCTTCAATTTTTTGCTTTCTTTCTCTATAAATTAAAAATGAAAAGAAAACAAAAGTATAAGTAAAGCTGGTCAAGTTGTAAACAATATTACAATAATAGCCAAAGCCACTCCCCCTTTTCCTTACTACATGGAATCATTCACGCATACATAATATGCCTTAGCAAGATTTTGATGGGGTAGTGTTAAGATTATAACAACTAGGGTTAGTTATGTTAAAAAAAACTCACTCTGCACTAAATCCATTGACATGCAAAATTCGCATTTGCTTTACAATAGTTGATTTCCCTGATTCTCCAGCACCTTAAAAAAAATTGGAACGGAAGCTCATTAGGAAATGAAAATAGATACGAGTCTCGTACTGATAAATAAAGACTAGGCTAGCCTATTTTGTCAATTAACTGCCCTTACTATTAAGAAACAATAAATACTTACCCAATAATAACAACCGATGTGTTCCCCTATATAACAGTTTATCCTTAGCAAGCTGTTTTTCTATTTTCTTATTAGCTTCTTTTCTAAGTTTGTCATCTTCGTCGTCTCTGTTCTGTCGAGGAAAGCACCCCATGCTGTCAACAACCGTCACTAATTTTGCCAGTTCGAAGCAAAAATCCAATCATAAACGATAATCCAACATCAAAGCGAATAAATTAGCAAATCCTTCTGCCAACTCCAGCCCTGATTAAGGGCTATAGGGCGCAGAAAGGCTGCCCCTTCGAGAATTTCACACGACAAAACATCTAGTCGGATTCGGTGTTGGTGCCGACATTAAACACAGTCACAGTGCTAAGCACACAGCCACACACAAATCTGACAGCGCAGGGTGGGGTTATCGGTCGGGCATGCCGGGATATTCGTACAATAGTATTCCAAGGCAAGACGGTGACGTCACACACTAAAAATGGTGACGTTCCAGTGGTCCTATTCTTATATTTTTTTATATTTGTGACTTTTTGATGTTAAGGAAAAAAAACAACATTTCTTTATAAATACTTTTTACCTATACAATTGTTTATATTTAAAACACACAAACTTCAAATACAGCGTCTCTGATTCATGCAGTACAGAAAAAATCACGATTACAAGGACGGAAAGAAGTTTTTCTTTTACATGTTTAAAAAGAAAAGGAAGATATGTGCGCTTGTTGTTATTATTATTGTTGTATTTTATTTTCCCTATTAAATGTTGGCGTGAAAATTGTGAGTTCGAATTACTAAACAATACGAATGATTTAGATCTAGATCAGAATGTATGGAACACAGACTTACATAGTCTTCTATTCAGGGCCGGGTTTAGGTATGTGGAGGCCCCCAGGGCTGAATTTTGTGGAGGCCCCTACAGTGCCTACATACATTTTCGAAAGCTTTAATAAAAATCCTCTTTTTAACACTTATTATTAATCACTTATAGCTAATAGCAAACCATATTTTAGCAGAAAGAAATCTAGTAGGTTAATTTTAAATTTTATCTAAATTTTCCACTTTACAAAAAATTACAATTACATACAATATGCAATTTAAATTTAGTACCAAAAATGTATATTTATTATGTTTTGAGTTTGTGGAGAGTAAGACCATAGTTGACCAATGCCGTAGATCCGAAACTGCTTTTCTATATTACGAGCAATCTACAATTTAAGTGGACACTTCTTAACCACGACATTAAAGTTGCCATCTGTAAAATGGCGTCTTAAAATTCTGTCTCTAAAGACAATGAATGCGCATCATGCCTCTAGCGCTCTGATTAATTACGTCTATGTAGTACCCTTAATAAGTATCGGAAATCACATCCTTACGGTGGTGCAGAAATGTAGGTCTACCTACTTGGGATCAACAATTGCAAGAAGCCTAAATCTATAGACTTAGAAGTGTCAAGTGACAAACACAAATTGGAAAAGCTTCTGCAACAATGGTTGCCAATCGTAAGATTTAAAGTATTGTTGGTACAAAAAAGTAAAAAGAAGTAAAAGTTGTCAAACGTCTAAATTTTGAGATTTTTTAAATCTCTTTTGCGGAGGCCGCTTTTTTTTTTTTTTTTTTTTTTGCCCGCTTTTTTCTGGAGCATATGCCTTAAATCCGGCCCTGCTTCTATTTCTGAACGAACTGCAGTCTCGAGAGTTGTCTTTGGGAAATGCATGTAGGACTTATTTTAGCATGCAGTTTCACGTCTATTTATGCATAATAGGCCTAATCACGAAAGCACGCACTTGAAATACAATATGCAGTAAAGAGATTAGTATTAGACATACATAAATAACTAAGATCATTGATTTGTCAATATGCTAAGACAAATGTGTAGAAGTGCTCCTTTCCCTAGTGCCATGGCTCGAATCAGCAATGAAAACCAACGACCTACAAGATTTTAAGTCACTGATTAACATGCATGCGATTAGATTGACACATAGATAGAGGCTCATTTCTTATTCCCGATACTTAGAAAAATGTGTACAAATGCTCCTTCTTCCTTAGCGCCATTAGAGCATGACCTGAACCAGCCAGGAAAACCAACGACTTAGGTTTTAAGTCACTGATTAACATGTATGACTAGATTGAAACATGAAATGCGTAGGACGCAATTATCTTTTTTATTTTTTTTGAAGTAACGTCTGTAATCTATAAGATACGATATATGGATACGCGTAGGACATAATTATCTTCTCTTTTGAAGTAACGTCTGTAATTCATAAGACATTTTATGTCACTTACACGTACTGACACATGATCTTATTTGCATAGTGTGAAGATCCTCATCAGAAGCTTGACCCGATTTAATTAACCTAATCAAATTGTCAGATCAGCTTTTCTGTCATCTTTTCTCTATTACCATTTCAAAATGATCTAAATGTCCTAGTTTTGTTTTTATACTTAGACTTATAAAATTTGTCAGACCGTTGCTGGTGGGTATTGAAGCGTCAGAACTAAATTTCTTTATTCACAAAGCTGTAAGAAGCCCATAAAAAGAACACAAAATGTTTCATTGACAAAATTTTTTACAGAGGTAAATGTGCAGAGTTAACATTATGTTAACAACTATACTTTGTGAACCACTGAACCATAACTTACAAATACAAAGACATAACCAATAATTCTCAGAAAGACAAAATTTAAAAAAAGGCACATTTCTAATTCCACATGCTAGGACTAAGTTCTACAAGTTCTCCTTTCTTCCCTAGATCCTAGTGTCATTAGACTTCATCAGAAAGGGTTGCCAGCATCAGCCAAGAAAACCAATGACTTAAATTAACAGAGTATAAGTCTCTAATTACTATGCACTAGATCGACTCGTGAATGCGCGAAGGGCGTAATTATCTTCTTTAAAGGAAAGGTTTTATTATTTTAAAATAACTTTTGCATTTCGCCATATTCATTCTTATATTATGCTCAGATCACTATTTGGTCCTTTTTTTTGTGTAGGAAGGGAGTATCTGCAATGGGGGGACGATAAGGTAAGATAAGAAGTACAAGATATTTCTGGAGGGATTTTTTTTACAACTTTCAGACGCGTTTAGCCAGAAAGGTCGCGTATAAAAACATTTGACAGTGGCGTCACAAGGATGGGGTGCGGGCCGCACCGTGTGACACCCACCAAGTGGTAAAACTACACTTTTCCAAAATGCAACTTTTAAAAATAACAATGAATACCTCGAACGTCTCTCACAGTTTAGTATAGACCTGCCACAAACCTTCTTCATTTCATTCAGTCTCTCACAGTTTAGTATAGACATGCCACAAACCTTCTTCATTTCATTCAGTCTCTCACAGTTAAGTATAGACCTGCCACAAACCTTCTTCATTTCATTCAGTCTCTCACAGTTTAGTATAGACCTGCAACAAACCTTCTTCATTTCATTCAATCTCTCACAGTTTAGTATAGACATGCCACAAACCTTCTTCATTTCATTCAGTCTCTCACAGTTTAGTATAGACCTGCCACAAACCTTCTTCATTTCATTCAATCTCTCACAGTTTAGTATAGACATGCCACAAACCTTCTTCATTTCATTCAGTCTCTCACAGTTTAGTATAGACCTGCCACAAACCTTCTTCATTTCATTCAGTCTCTCACAGTTTAGTATAGACATGCCACAAACCTTCTTCATTTCATTCAGTCTCTCACAGTTTAGTATAGACATGCCACAAACATTCTTCATTTCATTCAGTCTCTCACAGTTTAGTATAGACATGCCACAAACCTTCTTCATTTCATTCAGTCTCTCACAGTTTAGTATAGACATGCCACAAACATTCTTCATTTCATTCAGTCTCTCACAGTTTAGTATAGACATGCCACAAACCTTCTTCATTTCATTCAGTCTCTCACAGTTTAGTATAGACCTGCCACAAACCTTCATTTCATTCAGTCTCTCACAGTTTAGTATAGACATGCCACAAACCTTCTTCATTTCATTCAGTCTCTCACAGTTTAGTATAGACCTGCCACAAACCTTCTTCATTTCGTTCAGTCTCTCACATTTTAGTATAGACATGCCACAAACCTTCTTCATTTCCTTCAGTCTCTCACAGTTTAGTATAGACATGCCACAAACCTTCTTCATTTCATTCAGTCTCTCACAGTTTAGTATAGACATGCCACAAACATTCTTCATTTCATTCAGTCTCTCACAGTTTAGTATAGACATGCCATAAACCTTCTTCATTTCATTCAGTCTCTCACAGTTTAGTATAGACATGCCACAAACCTTCTTCATTTCATTCAGTCTCTCACAGTTTAGTATAGACATGCCACAAACCTTCTTCATTTCATTCAGTCTCTCACAGTTTAGTATAGACATGCCACAAACCTTCTTCATTTCATTCAGTCTCTCACAGTTTAGTATAGACCTGCCACAAACCTTCTTCATTTCATTCAGTCTCTCACAGTTTAGTATAGACATGCCACAAACCTTCTTCATTTCATTCAGTCTCTCACAGTTAAGTATAGACCTGCCACAAACCTTCTTCATTTCATTCAGTCTCTCACAGTTTAGTATAGACCTGCAACAAACCTTCTTCATTTCATTCAATCTCTCACAGTTTAGTATAGACATGCCACAAACCTTCTTCATTTCATTCAGTCTCTCACAGTTTAGTATAGACCTGCCACAAACCTTCTTCATTTCATTCAATCTCTCACAGTTTAGTATAGACATGCCACAAACCTTCTTCATTTCATTCAGTCTCTCACAGTTTAGTATAGACCTGCCACAAACCTTCTTCATTTCATTCAGTCTCTCACAGTTTAGTATAGACATGCCACAAACCTTCTTCATTTCATTCAGTCTCTCACAGTTTAGTATAGACATGCCACAAACATTCTTCATTTCATTCAGTCTCTCACAGTTTAGTATAGACATGCCACAAACCTTCTTCATTTCATTCAGTCTCTCACAGTTTAGTATAGACATGCCACAAACATTCTTCATTTCATTCAGTCTCTCACAGTTTAGTATAGACATGCCACAAACCTTCTTCATTTCATTCAGTCTCTCACAGTTTAGTATAGACCTGCCACAAACCTTCATTTCATTCAGTCTCTCACAGTTTAGTATAGACATGCCACAAACCTTCTTCATTTCATTCAGTCTCTCACAGTTTAGTATAGACCTGCCACAAACCTTCTTCATTTCGTTCAGTCTCTCACATTTTAGTATAGACATGCCACAAACCTTCTTCATTTCCTTCAGTCTCTCACAGTTTAGTATAGACATGCCACAAACCTTCTTCATTTCATTCAGTCTCTCACAGTTTAGTATAGACATGCCACAAACATTCTTCATTTCATTCAGTCTCTCACAGTTTAGTATAGACATGCCATAAACCTTCTTCATTTCATTCAGTCTCTCACAGTTTAGTATAGACATGCCACAAACCTTCTTCATTTCATTCAGTCTCTCACAGTTTAGTATAGACATGCCACAAACCTTCTTCATTTCATTCAGTCTCTCACAGTTTAGTATAGACATGCCACAAACCTTCTTCATTTCATTCAGTCTCTCACAGTTTAGTATAGACCTGCCACAAACCTTCTTCATTTCATTCAGTCTCTCACAGTTTAGTATAGACATGCCACAAACCTTCTTCATTTCATCAGTCTCTTACAGTTTAGTATAGACCTGCCACAAACCTTCTTCATTTCATTCAGTCTCTCACAGTTTAGTATAGACCTGCCACAAACCTTCATTTCATTCAGTCTCTCACAGTTTAGTATAGACATGCCACAATCCTTCTTCATTTCATTCAGTCTCTCACAGTTTAGTATAGACATGCCACAAACCTTCTTCATTTCATTCAGTCTCTCACAGTTTAGTATAGACATGCCACAAACCTTCTTCATTTCATTCAGTCTCTCACAGTTTAGTATAGACCTGCCACAAACCTTCTTCATTTCATTCAGTCTCTCACAGTTTAGTTTAGACATGCCACAAACCTTCTTCATTTCATTCAGTCTCTCACAGTTTAGTATAGACATGCCACAAACCTTCTTCATTTCATTCAGTCTCTCACAGTTTAGTATAGACATGCCACAAACATTCTTCATTTCATTCAGTCTCTCACAGTTTAGTATAGACATGCCACAAACCTTCTTCATTTCATTCAGTCTCTCACAGTTTAGTATAGACATGCCACAAACCTTCTTCATTTCATTCAGTCTCTCACAGTTTAGTATAGACCTGCCACAAACCTTCTTCATTTCATTCAGTCTCTCACAGTTTAGTTTAGACCTGCCACAAACCTTCTTCATTTCATTCAGTCTCTCACAGTTTAGTATAGACATGCCACAAACCTTCTTCATTTCATTCAGTCTCTCACAGTTTAGTATAGACATGCCACAAACATTCTTCATTTCATTCAGTCTCTCACAGTTTAGTATAGACATGCCACAAACCTTCTTCATTTCATTCAGTCTCTCACAGTTTAGTATAGACCTGCCACAAACCTTCATTTCATTCAGTCTCTCACAGTTTAGTATAGACATGCCACAAACCTTCTTCATTTCATTCAGTCTCTCACAGTTTAGTATAGACCTGCCACAAACCTTCTTCATTTCATTCAATCTCTCACAGTTTAGTATAGACATGCCACAAACCTTCTTCATTTCATTCAGTCTCTCACAGTTTAGTATAGACATGCCACAAACCTTCTTCATTTCATTCAGTCTCTCACAGTTTAGTATAGACCTGCCACAAACCTTCTTCATTTCATTCAGTCTCTCACAGTTTAGTATAGACCTGCCACAAACCTTCATTTCATTCAGTCTCTCACAGTTTAGTATAGACATGCCACAAACATTCTTCATTTCATTCAGTCTCTCACAGTTTAGTATAGACATGCCACAAACCTTCTTCATTTCATTCAGTCTCTCACAGTTTAGTATAGACCTGCCAAAAACCTTCATTTCATTCAGTCTCTCACAGTTTAGTATAGACATGCCACAAACCTTCTTCATTTCATTCAGTCCCTCACAGTTTAGTATAGACCTGCCTTAAACCTTCTTCATTTCATTCAGTCTCTCACACTTTTGTATAGACATGCCACAAACCTTCTTCATTTCATTCAGTCTCTCACAGTTTAGTATAGACATGCCACAAACCTTCTTCATTTCATTCAGTCTCTCACAGTTTAGTATAGACCTGCCACAAACCTTCTTCATTTCATTCAGTCTCTCACATTTTAGTATAGACATGCCACAAACCTTCTTCATTTCATTCAGTCTCTCACAGTTTAGTATAGACATGCCACAAACCTTCTTCATTTCATTCAGTCTGTCACAGTTTAGTATAGACATGCCACAAAACTTCTTCATTTCATTCAGTCTCTCACAGTTCAGTATAGACCTGCCACACACCTTCTTCATTTCATTCAGTCTCTCACAGTTTAGTATAGACATGCCACAAACCTTCTTCATTTCATTCAGTCTGTCACAGTTTCGTATATACCTGCTACAAACCTTCTTCATTTCATTCAGTCTCTCACAGTTTAGTATAGACATGCCACAAACCTTCTTCATTTCATTAAGTCTGTCACAGTTTAGTATAGACCTGCCACAAACCTTCTTCATTTCATTCAGTCTCTCACAGTTTAGTATAGACCTGCCACAAACCTTCTTCATTTCATTCAGTCTCTCACAGTTTAGTTTAGACATGCCACAAACCTTCTTCATTTCATTCAGTCTCTCACAGTTTAGTATAGACCTGCCACAAACCTTCTTCATTTCATTCAGTCTCTCACAGTTTAGTATAGACATGCCACAAACCTTCATTTCATTCAGTCTCTCACAGTTTAGTATAGACATGCCACAAACCTTCTTCATTTCATTCAGTCTCTCACAGTTTAGTATAGACCTGCCACAAACCTTCTTCATTTCATTCAGTCTCTTACAGTTTAGTATAGACATGCCACAAACCTTCTTCATTTCATTCAGTCTGTCACAGTTTAGTATAGACCTGCCACAAACCTTCTTCATTTCATTCAGTCTCTCACAGTTTAGTTGAGACATGCCACAAACCTTCTTCATTTCATTCAGTCTCTCACAGTTTAGTATAGACCTGCCACACACCTTCTTCATTTCATTCAGTCTCTCACAGTTTAGTATAAACATGCCACAAACCTTCTTCATTTCATTCAGTCTCTCACAGTTTAGTATAGACATGCCACAAACCTTCTTCATTTCATTCAGTCTCTCACAGTTTAGTATAGACATGCCACAAACCTTCTTCATTTCATTCAGTCTCTTACAGTTTAGTATAGACCTGCCACAAACCTTCTTTATTTCATTCAGTCTCTCACAGTTTAGTATAGACATGCCACAAACCTTCTTCATTTCATCAGTCTCTTACAGTTTAGTATAGACCTGCCACAAACCTTCTTCATTTCATTCAGTCTCTCACAGTTTAGTATAGACCTGCCACAAACCTTCATTTCATTCAGTCTCTCACAGTTTAGTATAGACATGCCACAATCCTTCTTCATTTCATTCAGTCTCTCACAGTTTAGTATAGACATGCCACAAACCTTCTTCATTTCATTCAGTCTCTCACAGTTTAGTATAGACATGCCACAAACCTTCTTCATTTCATTCAGTATCTCACAGTTCAGTATAGACCTGCCACAAACTTCTTCATTTAATTCAGTTTCTCACAGTTTAGTATAGACATGCCACAAACCTTCTTCATTTCATTCAGTCTCTCACAGTTTAGTATAGACATGCCACAAACCTTCTTCATTTCATTCAGTCTCTCACAGTTTAGTATAGACATGCCACAAACCTTCTTCATTTCATTCAGTCTCTCACAGTTTAGTATAGACATGCCACAAACCTTCTTCATTTCATTCAGTCTCTCACAGTTTAGTATAGACCTGCCACAAACCTTCTTCATTTCATTCAGTCTCTCACAGTTTAGTATAGACCTGCCACAAACCTTCTTCATTTCGTTCAGTCTCTCACATTTTAGTATAGACATGCCACAAACCTTCTTCATTTCATTCAGTCTCTCACAGTTTAGTATAGACATGCCACAAACCTTCTTCATTTCATTCAGTCTCTCACAGTTTAGTATAGACATGCCACAAACCTTCTTCATTTCATTCAGTCTCTCACAGTTTAGTATAGACCTGCCACAAACCTTCTTCATTTCATTCAGTCTCTCACAGTTTAGTATAGACCTGCCACAAACCTTCTTCATTTCGTTCAGTCTCTCACATTTTAGTATAGACATGCCACAAACCTTCTTCATTTCATTCAGTCTCTTACAGTTTAGTATAGACCTGCTACAAACCTTCTTCATTTCATTCAGTCTCTCACAGTTTAGTTTAGACCTGCCACAAACCTTCTTCATTTCATTCAGTCTCTCACAGTTTAGTATAGACCTGCCACAAACCTTCTTCATTTCATTCAATCTCTCACAGTTTAGTTTAGACCTGCCACAAACCTTCTTCATTTCATTCAATCTCTCACAGTTTAGTATAGACCTGCCACAAACCTTCTTCATTTCATTCAGTCTCTCACAATTTAGTATAGACATGCCACAAACCTTCTTCATTTCATTCAGTCTCTCACAGTTTAGTATAGACCTGCCACAAACCTTCTTCATTTCATTCAGTCTCTCACAGTTTAGTTTAGACCTGCCATAAACCTTCTTCATTTCATTCAATCTCTCACAGTTTAGTATAGACATGCCACAAACCTTCTTCATTTCATTCAGTCTCTCACAGTTTAGTATAGACCTGCCACAAACCTTCTTCATTTCATTCAATCTCTCACAGTTAAGTATAGACATGCCACAAACCTTCTTCATTTCATTCAGTCTCTCACAGTTTAGTATAGACCTGCCACAAACCTTCTTCATTTCATTCAGTCTCTCACAGTTTAGTATAGACATGCCACAAACCTTCTTCATTTCATTCAGTCTCTCACAGTTTAGTATAGACATGCCACAAACATTCTTCATTTCATTCAGTCTCTCACAGTTTAGTATAGACCTGCCACAAACCTTCTTCATTTCATTCAGTCTCTCACAGTTTAGTATAGACATGCCACAAACCTTCTTCATTTCATTCAGTCTCTCACAGTTTAGTATAGACATGCCACAAACATTCTTCATTTCATTCAGTCTCTCACAGTTTAGTATAGACATGCCACAAACCTTCTTCATTTCATTCAGTCTCTCACAGTTTAGTATAGACCTGCCACAAACCTTCTTCATTTCATTCAGTCTCTCACAGTTTAGTTTAGACCTGCCACAAACCTTCTTCATTTCATTCAATCTCTCACAGTTTAGTTTAGACCTGCCACAAACCTTCTTCATTTCATTCAATCTCTCACAGTTTAGTATAGACCTGCCACAAACCTTCTTCATTTCATTCAGTCTCTCACAATTTAGTATAGACATGCCACAAACCTTCTTCATTTCATTCAGTCTCTCACAGTTTAGTATAGACCTGCCACAAACCTTCTTCATTTCATTCAGTCTCTCACAGTTTAGTTTAGACCTGCCATAAACCTTCTTCATTTCATTCAATCTCTCACAGTTTAGTATAGACATGCCACAAACCTTCTTCATTTCATTCAGTCTCTCACAGTTTAGTATAGACCTGCCACAAACCTTCTTCATTTCATTCAATCTCTCACAGTTAAGTATAGACATGCCACAAACCTTCTTCATTTCATTCAGTCTCTCACAGTTTAGTATAGACCTGCCACAAACCTTCTTCATTTCATTCAGTCTCTCACAGTTTAGTATAGACATGCCACAAACCTTCTTCATTTCATTCAGTCTCTCACAGTTTAGTATAGACATGCCACAAACATTCTTCATTTCATTCAGTCTCTCACAGTTTAGTATAGACCTGCCACAAACCTTCTTCATTTCATTCAGTCTCTCACAGTTTAGTATAGACATGCCACAAACCTTCTTCATTTCATTCAGTCTCTCACAGTTTAGTTTAGACCTGCCACAAACCTTCTTCATTTCATTCAATCTCTCACAGTTTAGTTTAGACCTGCCACAAACCTTCTTCATTTCATTCAATCTCTCACAGTTTAGTATAGACCTGCCACAAACCTTCTTCATTTCATTCAGTCTCTCACAATTTAGTATAGACATGCCACAAACCTTCTTCATTTCATTCAGTCTCTCACAGTTTAGTATAGACCTGCCACAAACCTTCTTCATTTCATTCAGTCTCTCACAGTTTAGTTTAGACCTGCCATAAACCTTCTTCATTTCATTCAATCTCTCACAGTTTAGTATAGACATGCCACAAACCTTCTTCATTTCATTCAGTCTCTCACAGTTTAGTATAGACCTGCCACAAACCTTCTTCATTTCATTCAATCTCTCACAGTTAAGTATAGACATGCCACAAACCTTCTTCATTTCATTCAGTCTCTCACAGTTTAGTATAGACCTGCCACAAACCTTCTTCATTTCATTCAGTCTCTCACAGTTTAGTATAGACATGCCACAAACCTTCTTCATTTCATTCAGTCTCTCACAGTTTAGTATAGACATGCCACAAACATTCTTCATTTCATTCAGTCTCTCACAGTTTAGTATAGACCTGCCACAAACCTTCTTCATTTCATTCAGTCTCTCACAGTTTAGTATAGACATGCCACAAACCTTCTTCATTTCATTCAGTCTCTCACAGTTTAGTATAGACATGCCACAAACATTCTTCATTTCATTCAGTCTCTCACAGTTTAGTATAGACATGCCACAAACCTTCTTCATTTCATTCAGTCTCTCACAGTTTAGTATAGACCTGCCACAAACCTTCTTCATTTCATTCAGTCTCTCACAGTTTAGTTTAGACCTGCCATAAACCTTCTTCATTTCATTCAATCTCTCACAGTTTAGTATAGACATGCCACAAACCTTCTTCATTTCATTCAGTCTCTCACAGTTTAGTATAGACCTGCCACAAACCTTCTTCATTTCATTCAATCTCTCACAGTTAAGTATAGACATGCCACAAACCTTCTTCATTTCATTCAGTCTCTCACAGTTTAGTATAGACCTGCCACAAACCTTCTTCATTTCATTCAGTCTCTCACAGTTTAGTATAGACATGCCACAAACCTTCTTCATTTCATTCAGTCTCTCACAGTTTAGTATAGACATGCCACAAACATTCTTCATTTCATTCAGTCTCTCACAGTTTAGTATAGACCTGCCACAAACCTTCTTCATTTCATTCAGTCTCTCACAGTTTAGTATAGACATGCCACAAACCTTCTTCATTTCATTCAGTCTCTCACAGTTTAGTATAGACATGCCACAAACATTCTTCATTTCATTCAGTCTCTCACAGTTTAGTATAGACATGCCACAAACCTTCTTCATTTCATTCAGTCTCTCACAGTTTAGTATAGACCTGCCACAAACCTTCATTTCATTCAGTCTCTCACAGTTTAGTATAGACATGCCACAAACCTTCTTCATTTCATTCAGTCTCTCACAGTTTAGTATAGACATGCCACAAACCTTCTTCATTTCATTCAGTCTCTCACAGTTTAGTATAGACATGCCACAAACCTTCTTCATTTCATTCAGTCTCTCACAGTTTAGTATAGACATGCCACAAACCTTCTTCATTTCATTCAGTCTCTCACAGTTTAGTATAGACATGCCACAAACCTTCTTCATTTCATTCAGTCTCTCACAGTTTAGTATAGACCTGCCACAAACCTTCTTCATTTCATTCAGTCTCTCACAGTTTAGTTTAGACCTGCCACAAACCTTCTTCATTTCATTCAGTCTCTCACAGTTTAGTATAGAGCTGCCACAAACCTTCTTCATTTCATTCAGTCTCTCACATTTTAGTATAGACATGCCACAAACCTTCTTCATTTCATTCAGTCTCTTACAGTTTAGTATAGACATGCCACAAACCTTCTTCATTTCATTCAGTCTGTCACAGTTTAGTATAGACATGCCACAAACCTTCTTCATTTCATTCAGTCTCTCACAGTTCAGTATAGACCTGCCACACACCTTCTTCATTTCATTCAGTCTCTCACAGTTTAGTATAGACATGCCACAAACCTTCTTTATTTCATTCAGTCTGTCACAGTTTCGTATATACCTGCTACAAACCTTCTTCATTTCATTCAGTCTCTCACAGTTTAGTATAGACATGCCACAAACCTTCTTCATTTCATTAAGTCTGTCACAGTTTAGTATAGACCTGCCACAAACCTTCTTCATTTCATTCAGTCTCTCACAGTTTAGTATAGACCTGCCACAAACCTTCTTCATTTCATTCAGTCTCTCACAGTTTAGTTTAGACATGCCACAAACCTTCTTCATTTCATTCAGTCTCTCACAGTTTAGTATAGACCTGCCACAAACCTTCTTCATTTCATTCAGTCTCTCACAGTTTAGTATAGACATGCCACAAACCTTCATTTCATTCAGTCTCTCACAGTTTAGTATAGACATGCCACAAACCTTCTTCATTTCATTCAGTCTCTCACAGTTTAGTATAGACCTGCCACAAACCTTCTTCATTTCATTCAGTCTCTTACAGTTTAGTATAGACATGCCACAAACCTTCTTCATTTCATTCAGTCTGTCACAGTTTAGTATAGACCTGCCACAAACCTTCTTCATTTCATTCAGTCTGTCACAGTTTAGTATAGACCTGCCACAAACCTTCTTCATTTCATTCAGTCTCTCACAGTTTAGTATAGACCTGCCACACACCTTCTTCATTTCATTCAGTCTCTCACAGTTTAGTATAAACATGCCACAAACCTTCTTCATTTCATTCAGTCTCTCACAGTTTAGTATAGACCTGCCACAAACCTTCTTCATTTCATTTAATCTCTCACAGTTTAGTATAGACATGCCACAAACCTTCTTCATTTCATTCAGTCTCTCACAGTTTAGTATAGACATGCCACAAACCTTCTTCATTTCATTCAGTCTCTCACAGTTTAGTATAGACCTGCCACAAACCTTCTTCATTTCATTCAGTCTCTCACAGTTTAGTATAGACCTGCCACAAACCTTCATTTCATTCAGTCTCTCACAGTTTAGTATAGACATGCCACAAACATTCTTCATTTCATTCAGTCTCTCACAGTTTAGTATAGACATGCCACAAACCTTCTTCATTTCATTCAGTCTCTCACAGTTTAGTATAGACCTGCCAAAAACCTTCATTTCATTCAGTCTCTCACAGTTTAGTATAGACATGCCACAAACCTTCTTCATTTCATTCAGTCCCTCACAGTTTAGTATAGACCTGCCTTAAACCTTCTTCATTTCATTCAGTCTCTCACACTTTTGTATAGACATGCCACAAACCTTCTTCATTTCATTCAGTCTCTCACAGTTTAGTATAGACATGCCACAAACCTTCTTCATTTCATTCAGTCTCTCACAGTTTAGTATAGACCTGCCACAAACCTTCTTCATTTCATTCAGTCTCTCACATTTTAGTATAGACATGCCACAAACCTTCTTCATTTCATTCAGTCTCTCACAGTTTAGTATAGACATGCCACAAACCTTCTTCATTTCATTCAGTCTGTCACAGTTTAGTATAGACATGCCACAAACCTTCTTCATTTCATTCAGTCTCTCACAGTTCAGTATAGACCTGCCACACACCTTCTTCATTTCATTCAGTCTCTCACAGTTTAGTATAGACATGCCACAAACCTTCTTCATTTCATTCAGTCTGTCACAGTTTCGTATATACCTGCTACAAACCTTCTTCATTTCATTCAGTCTCTCACAGTTTAGTATGGACATGCCACAAACCTTCTTCATTTCATTAAGTCTCTCACAGTTTAGTATAGACCTGCCACAAACCTTCTTCATTTCATTCAGTCTCTCACAGTTTAGTATAGACCTGCCACAAACCTTCTTCATTTCATTCAGTCTCTCACAGTTTAGTTTAGACATGCCACAAACCTTCTTCATTTCATTCAGTCTCTCACAGTTTAGTATAGACCTGCCACAAACCTTCTTCATTTCATTCAGTCTCTCACAGTTTAGTATAGACATGCCACAAACCTTCATTTCATTCAGTCTCTCACAGTTTAGTATAGACATGCCACAAACCTTCTTCATTTCATTCAGTCTCTCACAGTTTAGTATAGACCTGCCACAAACCTTCTTCATTTCATTCAGTCTCTTACAGTTTAGTATAGACATGCCACAAACCTTCTTCATTTCATTCAGTCTGTCACAGTTTAGTATAGACCTGCCACAAACCTTCTTCATTTCATTCAGTCTCTCACAGTTTAGTTGAGACATGCCATAAACCTTCTTCATTTCATTCAGTCTCTCACAGTTTAGTATAGACCTGCCACACACCTTCTTCATTTCATTCAGTCTCTCACAGTTTAGTATAAACATGCCACAAACCTTCTTCATTTCATTCAGTCTCTCACAGTTTAGTATAGACATGCCACAAACCTTCTTCATTTCATTCAGTCTCTCACAGTTTAGTATAGACATGCCACAAACCTTCTTCATTTCATTAAGTCTCTTACATTTTAGTATAGACCTGCCACAAACCTTCTTCATTTCATTCAGTCTCTCACAGTTTAGTATAGACATGCCACAAACCTTCTTCATTTCATCATTCTCTTACAGTTTAGTATAGACCTGCCACAAACCTTCTTCATTTCATTCAGTCTCTCACAGTTTAGTATAGACCTGCCACAAACCTTCATTTCATTCAGTCTCTCACAGTTTAGTATAGACATGCCACAATCCTTCTTCATTTCATTCAGTCTCTCACAGTTTAGTATAGACATGCCACAAACCTTCTTCATTTCATTCAGTCTCTCACAGTTTAGGTTAGACATGCCACAAACCTTCTTCATTTCATTCAGTCTCTCACAGTTTAGTATAGACATGCCACAAACCTTCTTCATTTCATTCAGTATCTCACAGTTCAGTATAGACCTGCCACAAACTTCTTCATTTAATTCAGTTTCTCACAGTTTAGTATAGACATGCCACAAACCTTCTTCATTTCATTCAGTCTCTCACAGTTTAGTATAGACCTGCCACAAACCTTCTTCATTTCATTCAATCTCTCACAGTTTAGTATAGACCTGCCACAAACCTTCTTCATTTCATTCAGTCTCTCACAGTTTAGTATAGACCTGCCACAAACCTTCTTCATTTCGTTCAGTCTCTTACATTTTAGTATAGACATGCCACAAACCTTCTTCATTTCATTCAGTCTCTCACAGTTTAGTATAGACATGCCACAAACCTTCTTCATTTCATTCAGTCTCTCACAGTTTAGTATAGACATGCCACAAACCTTCTTCATTTCATTCAGTCTCTCACAGTTTAGTATAGACCTGCCACAAACCTTCTTCATTTCATTCAGTCTCTCACAGTTTAGTATAGACCTGCCACAAACCTTCTTCATTTCGTTCAGTCTCTCACATTTTAGTATAGACATGCCACAAACCTTCTTCATTTCATTCAGTCTCTTACAGTTTAGTATAGACCTGCTACAAACCTTCTTCATTTCATTCAGTCTCTCACAGTTTAGTTTAGACCTGCCACAAACCTTCTTCATTTCATTCAGTCTCTCACAGTTTAGTTTAGACCTGCCACAAACCTTCTTCATTTCATTCAATCTCTCACAGTTTAGTATAGACATGCCACAAACCTTCTTCATTTCATTCAGTCTCTCACAGTTTAGTATAGACCTGCCACAAACCTTCTTCATTTCATTCAGTCTCTCACAGTTTAGTTTAGACCTGCCACAAACCTTCTTCATTTCATTCAATCTCTCACAGTTTAGTATAGACCTGCCACAAACCTTCTTCATTTCATTCAGTCTCTCACATTTTAGTATAGACATGCCACAAACCTTCTTCATTTCATTCAGTCTCTCACAGTTTAGTATAGACCTGCCACAAACCTTCTTCATTTCATTCAGTCTCTCACAGTTTAGTTTAGACCTGCCATAAACCTTCTTCATTTCATTCAATCTCTCACAGTTTAGTATAGACATGCCACAAACCTTCTTCATTTCATTCAGTCTCTCACAGTTTAGTATAGACCTGCCACAAACCTTCTTCATTTCATTCAATCTCTCACAGTTAAGTATAGACATGCCACAAACCTTCTTCATTTCATTCAGTCTCTCACAGTTTAGTATAGACCTGCCACAAACCTTCTTCATTTCATTCAGTCTCTCACAGTTTAGTATAGACATGCCACAAACCTTCTTCATTTCATTCAGTCTCTCACAGTTTAGTATAGACATGCCACAAACATTCTTCATTTCATTCAGTCTCTCACAGTTTAGTATAGACCTGCCACAAACCTTCTTCATTTCATTCAGTCTCTCACAGTTTAGTATAGACATGCCACAAACCTTCTTCATTTCATTCAGTCTCTCACAGTTTAGTATAGACATGCCACAAACATTCTTCATTTCATTCAGTCTCTCACAGTTTAGTATAGACATGCCACAAACCTTCTTCATTTCATTCAGTCTCTCACAGTTTAGTATAGACCTGCCACAAACCTTCATTTCATTCAGTCTCTCACAGTTTAGTATAGACATGCCACAAACCTTCTTCATTTGATTCAGTCTCTCACAGTTTAGTATAGACATGCCACAAACCTTCTTCATTTTATTCAGTCTCTCACAGTTTAGTATAGACCTGCCACAAACCTTCTTCATTTCATTCAGTCTCTCACATTTTAGTATAGACATGCCACAAACCTTCTTCATTTCATTCAGTCTCTCACAGTTTAGTATAGACATGCCACAAACCTTCATTTCATTCAGTCTCTCACAGTTTAGTATAGACATGCCACAAACCTTCTTCATTTCATTCAGTCTCTCACAGTTTAGTATAGACATGCCACAAACCTTCTTCATTTCATTCAGTCTCTCACAGTTTAGTATAGACCTGCCACAAACCTTCTTCATTTCGTTCAGTCTCTCACATTTTAGTATAGACATGCCACAAACCTTCTTCATTTCATTCAGTCTCTTACAGTTTAGTATAGACCTGCTACAAACCTTCTTCATTTCATTCAGTCTCTCACAGTTTAGTTTAGACCTGCCACAAACCTTCTTCATTTCATTCAGTCTCTCACAGTTTAGTTTAGACCTGCCACAAACCTTCTTCATTTCATTCAATCTCTCACAGTTTAGTATAGACATGCCACAAACCTTCTTCATTTCATTCAGTCTCTCACAGTTTAGTATAGACCTGCCACAAACCTTCTTCATTTCATTCAGTCTCTCACAGTTTAGTTTAGACCTGCCACAAACCTTCTTCATTTCATTCAATCTCTCACAGTTTAGTATAGACCTGCCACAAACCTTCTTCATTTCATTCAGTCTCTCACATTTTAGTATAGACATGCCACAAACCTTCTTCATTTCATTCAGTCTCTCACAGTTTAGTATAGACCTGCCACAAACCTTCTTCATTTCATTCAGTCTCTCACAGTTTAGTTTAGACCTGCCATAAACCTTCTTCATTTCATTCAATCTCTCACAGTTTAGTATAGACATGCCACAAACCTTCTTCATTTCATTCAGTCTCTCACAGTTTAGTATAGACCTGCCACAAACCTTCTTCATTTCATTCAATCTCTCACAGTTAAGTATAGACATGCCACAAACCTTCTTCATTTCATTCAGTCTCTCACAGTTTAGTATAGACCTGCCACAAACCTTCTTCATTTCATTCAGTCTCTCACAGTTTAGTATAGACATGCCACAAACCTTCTTCATTTCATTCAGTCTCTCACAGTTTAGTATAGACATGCCACAAACATTCTTCATTTCATTCAGTCTCTCACAGTTTAGTATAGACCTGCCACAAACCTTCTTCATTTCATTCAGTCTCTCACAGTTTAGTATAGACATGCCACAAACCTTCTTCATTTCATTCAGTCTCTCACAGTTTAGTATAGACATGCCACAAACATTCTTCATTTCATTCAGTCTCTCACAGTTTAGTATAGACATGCCACAAACCTTCTTCATTTCATTCAGTCTCTCACAGTTTAGTATAGACCTGCCACAAACCTTCATTTCATTCAGTCTCTCACAGTTTAGTATAGACATGCCACAAACCTTCTTCATTTGATTCAGTCTCTCACAGTTTAGTATAGACATGCCACAAACCTTCTTCATTTTATTCAGTCTCTCACAGTTTAGTATAGACCTGCCACAAACCTTCTTCATTTCATTCAGTCTCTTTCATTTTAGTATAGACATGCCACAAACCTTCTTCATTTCATTCAGTCTCTCACAGTTTAGTATAGACATGCCACAAACCTTCATTTCATTCAGTCTCTCACAGTTTAGTATAGACATGCCACAAACCTTCTTCATTTCATTCAGTCTCTCACAGTTTAGTATAGACATGCCACAAACCTTCTTCATTTCATTCAGTCTCTCACAGTTTAGTATAGACCTGCCACAAACCTTCTTCATTTCATTCAATCTCTCACAGTTTAGTATAGACATGCCACAAACCTTCTTCATTTCATTCAGTCTCTCACAGTTTAGTATAGACCTGCCACAAACCTTCTTCATTTCATTCAGTCTCTCACAGTTTAGTATAGACATGCCACAAACCTTCTTCATTTCATTCAGTCTCTCACAGTTTAGTATAGACATGCCACAAACATTCTTCATTTCATTCAGTCTCTCACAGTTTAGTATAGACCTGCCACAAACCTTCTTCATTTCATTCAGTCTCTCACAGTTTAGTATAGACATGCCACAAACCTTCTTCATTTCATTCAGTCTCTCACAGTTTAGTATAGACATGCCACAAACATTCTTCATTTCATTCAGTCTCTCACAGTTTAGTATAGACCTGCCACAAACCTTCTTCATTTCATTCAGTCTGTCACAGTTTCGTATATACCTGCTACAAACCTTCTTCATTTCATTCAGTCTCTCACAGTTTAGTATAGACATGCCACAAACCTTCTTCATTTCATTCAATCTCTCACAGTTTAGTATAGACATGCCACAAACCTTCTTCATTTCATTCAGTCTCTCACAGTTTAGTATAGACCTGCCACACACCTTCTTCATTTCATTCAGTCTCTCACAGTTTAGTATAAACATGCCACAAACCTTCTTCATTTCATTCAGTCTCTCACAGTTTAGTATAGACATGCCACAAACCTTCTTCATTTCATTCAGTCTCTCACAGTTTAGTATAGACATGCCACAAACCTTCTTCATTTCATTAAGTCTCTTACATTTTAGTATAGACCTGCCACAAACCTTCTTCATTTCATTCAGTCTCTCACAGTTTAGTATAGACATGCCACAAACCTTCTTCATTTCATCATTCTCTTACAGTTTAGTATAGACCTGCCAGAAACCTTCTTCATTTCATTCAGTCTCTCACAGTTTAGTATAGACCTGCCACAAACCTTCATTTCATTCAGTCTCTCACAGTTTAGTATAGACATGCCACAATCCTTCTTCATTTCATTCAGTCTCTCACAGTTTAGTATAGACATGCCACAAACCTTCTTCATTTCATTCAGTCTCTCACAGTTTAGGTTAGACATGCCACAAACCTTCTTCATTTCATTCAGTCTCTCACAGTTTAGTATAGACATGCCACAAACCTTCTTCATTTCATTCAGTATCTCACAGTTCAGTATAGACCTGCCACAAACTTCTTCATTTAATTCAGTTTCTCACAGTTTAGTATAGACATGCCACAAACCTTCTTCATTTCATTCAGTCTCTCACAGTTTAGTATAGACATGCCACAAACATTCTTCATTTCATTCAGTCTCTTCTCACAGTTTAGTATAGACATGCCACAAACCTTCTTCATTTCATTCAGTCTCTCACAGTTTAGTATAGACATGCCACAAACCTTCTTCATTTCATTCAGTCTCTCACAGTTTAGTATAGACCTGCCACAAACCTTCTTCATTTCATTCAGTCTCTCACAGTTTAGTATAGACCTGCCATAAACCTTCTTCATTTCGTTCAGTCTCTTACATTTTAGTATAGACATGCCACAAACCTTCTTCATTTCATTCAGTCTCTCACAGTTTAGTATAGACATGCCACAAACCTTCTTCATTTCATTCAGACTCTCACAGATTAGTATAGACATGCCACAAACCTTCTTCATTTCATTCAGTCTCTCACAGTTTAGTATAGACCTGCCACAAACCTTCTTCATTTCATTCAGTCTCTCACAGTTTAGTATAGACCTGCCACAAACCTTCTTCATTTCGTTCAGTCTCTCACATTTTAGTATAGACATGCCACAAACCTTCTTCATTTCATTCAGTCTCTTACAGTTTAGTATAGACCTGCTACAAACCTTCTTCATTTCATTCAGTCTCTCACAGTTTAGTTTAGACCTGCCACAAACCTTCTTCATTTCATTCAGTCTCTCACAGTTTAGTTTAGACCTGCCACAAACCTTCTTCATTTCATTCAATCTCTCACAGTTTAGTATAGACATGCCACAAACCTTCTTCATTTCATTCAGTCTCTCACAGTTTAGTATAGACCTGCCACAAACCTTCTTCATTTCATTCAGTCTCTCACAGTTTAGTTTAGACCTGCCACAAACCTTCTTCATTTCATTCAATCTCTCACAGTTTAGTATAGACCTGCCACAAACCTTCTTCATTTCATTCAGTCTCTCACATTTTAGTATAGACATGCCACAAACCTTCTTCATTTCATTCAGTCTCTCACAGTTTAGTATAGACCTGCCACAAACCTTCTTCATTTCATTCAGTCTCTCACAGTTTAGTTTAGACCTGCCATAAACCTTCTTCATTTCATTCAATCTCTCACAGTTTAGTATAGACATGCCACAAACCTTCTTCATTTCATTCAGTCTCTCACAGTTTAGTATAGACCTGCCACAAACCTTCTTCATTTCATTCAATCTCTCACAGTTAAGTATAGACATGCCACAAACCTTCTTCATTTCATTCAGTCTCTCACAGTTTAGTATAGACCTGCCACAAACCTTCTTCATTTCATTCAGTCTCTCACAGTTTAGTATAGACATGCCACAAACCTTCTTCATTTCATTCAGTCTCTCACAGTTTAGTATAGACATGCCACAAACATTCTTCATTTCATTCAGTCTCTCACAGTTTAGTATAGACCTGCCACAAACCTTCTTCATTTCATTCAGTCTCTCACAGTTTAGTATAGACATGCCACAAACCTTCTTCATTTCATTCAGTCTCTCACAGTTTAGTATAGACATGCCACAAACATTCTTCATTTCATTCAGTCTCTCACAGTTTAGTATAGACATGCCACAAACCTTCTTCATTTCATTCAGTCTCTCACAGTTTAGTATAGACCTGCCACAAACCTTCATTTCATTCAGTCTCTCACAGTTTAGTATAGACATGCCACAAACCTTCTTCATTTTATTCAGTCTCTCACAGTTTAGTATAGACCTGCCACAAACCTTCTTCATT
This sequence comes from Biomphalaria sudanica, assembly GCA_036873155.1. Classification (NCBI taxonomy): domain Eukaryota; kingdom Metazoa; phylum Mollusca; class Gastropoda; family Planorbidae; genus Biomphalaria; species Biomphalaria sudanica. The sequence goes on from JAZGLO010006675.1 coordinate 175,742, forward strand.
TCATTCAGTCTCTCACATTTTAGTATAGACATGCCACAAACCTTCTTCATTTCATTCAGTCTCTCACAGTTTAGTATAGACATGCCACAAACCTTCATTTCATTCAGTCTCTCACAGTTTAGTATAGACATGCCACAAACCTTCTTCATTTCATTCAGTCTCTCACAGTTTAGTATAGACATGCCACAAACCTTCTTCATTTCATTCAGTCTCTCACAGTTTAGTATAGACCTGCCACAAAACTTCATTTCATTCAGTCTCTCACAGTTTAGTATAGACATGCCACAAACCTTCTTCATTTTATTCAGTCTCTCACAGTTTAGTATAGACCTGCCACAAACCTTCTTCATTTCATTCAGTCTCTCACATTTTAGTATAGACATGCCACAAACCTTCTTCATTTCATTCAGTCTCTCACAGTTTAGTATAGACATGCCACAAACCTTCATTTCATTCAGTCTCTCACAGTTTAGTATAGACATGCCACAAACCTTCTTCATTTCATTCAGTCTCTCACAGTTTAGTATAGACATGCCACAAACCTTCTTCATTTCATTCAGTCTCTCACAGTTTAGTATAGACCTGCCAGAAACCTTCTTCATTTCATTCAATCTCTCACAGTTTAGTATAGACATGCCACAAACCTTCTTCATTTCATTCAGTCTCTCACAGTTTAGTATAGACCTGCCACAAACCTTCTTCATTTCATTCAGTCTCTCACAGTTTAGTATAGACATGCCACAAACCTTCTTCATTTCATTCAGTCTCTCACAGTTTAGTATAGACATGCCACAAACATTCTTCATTTCATTCAGTCTCTCACAGTTTAGTATAGACCTGCCACAAACCTTCTTCATTTCATTCAGTCTCTCACAGTTTAGTATAGACATGCCACAAACCTTCTTCATTTCATTCAGTCTCTCACAGTTTAGTATAGACATGCCACAAACATTCTTCATTTCATTCAGTCTCTCACAGTTTAGTATAGACATGCCACAAACGTTCTTCATTTCATTCAGTCTCTCACAGTTTAGTATAGACCTGCCACAAACCTTCATTTCATTCAGTCTCTCACAGTTTAGTATAGACATGCCACAAACCTTCTTCATTTGATTCAGTCTCTCACAGTTTAGTATAGACATGCCACAAACCTTCTTCATTTCATTCAGTCTCTCACAGTTTAGTATAGACCTGCCACAAACCTTCTTCATTTCATTCAGTCTCTTACATTTTAGTATAGACATGCCACAAACCTTCTTCATTTCATTCAGTCTCTCACAGTTTAGTATAGACATGCCACAAACCTTCATTTCATTCAGTCTCTCACAGTTTAGTATAGACATGCCACAAACCTTCTTCATTTCATTCAGTCTCTCACAGTTTAGTATAGACATGCCACAAACCTTCTTCATTTCATTCAGTCTCTCACAGTTTAGTATAGACCTGCCACAAACCTTCATTTCATTCAGTCTCTCACAGTTTAGTATAGACATGCCACAAACCTTCTTCATTTCATTCAGTCTCTCACAGTTTAGTATAGACCTGCCACAAACCTTCATTTCATTCAGTCTCTCACAGTTTAGTATAGACATGCCACAATCCTTCTTCATTTGATTCAGTCTCTCACAGTTTAGTATAGACATGCCACAAACCTTCTTCATTTCATTCAGTCTCTCACATTTTAGTATAGACATGCCACAAACCTTCTTCATTTCATTCAGTCTCTCACAGTTTAGTATAGACATGCCACAAACCTTCATTTCATTCAGTCTCTCACAGTTTAGTATAGACATGCCACAAACCTTCTTCATTTCATTCAGTCTCTCACAGTTTAGTATAGACATGCCACAAACCTTCTTCATTTCATTCAGTCTCTCACAGTTTAGTATAGACCTGCCACAAACCTTCTTCATTTCATTCAATCTCTCACAGTTTAGTATAGACATGCCACAAACCTTCTTCATTTCATTCAGTCTCTCACAGTTTAGTATAGACCTGCCACAAACCTTCTTCATTTCATTCAGTCTCTCACAGTTTAGTATAGACATGCCACAAACCTTCTTTATTTCATTCAGTCTCTCACAGTTTAGTATAGACATGCCACAAACATTCTTCATTTCATTCAGTCTCTCACAGTTTAGTATAGACCTGCCACAAACCTTCTTCATTTCATTCAGTCTCTCACAGTTTAGTATAGACATGCCACAAACCTTCTTCATTTCATTCAGTCTCTCACAGTTTAGTATAGACATGCCACAAACATTCTTCATTTCATTCAGTCTCTCACAGTTTAGTATAGACATGCCACAAACCTTCTTCATTTCATTCAGTCTCTCACAGTTTAGTATAGACCTGCCACAAACCTTCATTTCATTCAGTCTCTCACAGTTTAGTATAGACATGCCACAAACCTTCTTCATTTCATTCAGTCTCTCACAGTTTAGTATAGACCTGCCACAAACCTTCATTTCATTCAGTCTCTCACAGTTTAGTATAGACATGCCACAAACCTTCTTCATTTGATTCAGTCTCTAACAGTTTAGTATAGACATGCCACAAACCTTCTTCATTTCATTCAGTCTCTCACATTTTAGTATAGACATGCCACAAACCTTCTTCATTTCATTCAGTCTCTCACAGTTTAGTATAGACATGCCACAAACCTTCATTTCATTCAGTCTCTCACAGTTTAGTATAGACATGCCACAAACCTTCTTCATTTCATTCAGTCTCTCACAGTTTAGTATAGACATGCCACAAACCTTCTTCATTTCATTCAGTCTCTCACAGTTTAGTATAGACCTGCCACAAACCTTCTTCATTTCATTCAATCTCTCACAGTTTAGTATAGACATGCCACAAACCTTCTTCATTTCATTCAGTCTCTCACAGTTTAGTATAGACCTGCCACAAACCTTCTTCATTTCATTCAGTCTCTCACAGTTTAGTATAGACATGCCACAAACCTTCTTCATTTCATTCAGTCTCTCACAGTTTAGTATAGACATGCCACAAACATTCTTCATTTCATTCAGTCTCTCACAGTTTAGTATAGACCTGCCACAAACCTTCTTCATTTCATTCAGTCTCTCACAGTTTAGTATAGACATGCCACAAACCTTCTTCATTTCATTCAGTCTCTCACAGTTTAGTATAGACATGCCACAAACATTCTTCATTTCATTCAGTCTCTCACAGTTTAGTATAGACATGCCACAAACCTTCTTCATTTCATTCAGTCTCTCACAGTTTAGTATAGACCTGCCACAAACCTTCATTTCATTCAGTCTCTCACAGTTTAGTATAGACATGCCACAAACCTTCTTCATTTGATTCAGTCTCTCACAGTTTAGTATAGACATGCCACAAACCTTCTTCATTTCATTCAGTCTCTCACAGTTTAGTATAGACCTGCCACAAACCTTCTTCATTTCATTCAGTCTCTCACATTTTAGTATAGACATGCCACAAACCTTCTTCATTTCATTCAGTCTCTCACAGTTTAGTATAGACATGCCACAAACCTTCATTTCATTCAGTCTTTCACAGTTTAGTATAGACATGCCACAAACCTTCTTCATTTCATTCAGTCTCTCACAGTTTAGTATAGACCTGCCACAAACCTTCTTCATTTCGTTCAGTCTCTCACATTTTAGTATAGACATGCCACAAACCTTCTTCATTTCATTCAGTCTCTCACAGTTTAGCATAGACATGCCACAAACCTTCTTCATTTCATTCAGTCTCTCACAGTTTAGTATAGACCTGCCACAAACCTTCTTCATTTCATTCAGTCTCTCACATTTTAGTATAGACATGCCACAAACCTTCTTCATTTCATTCAGTCTCTCACAGTTTAGTTTAGACCTGCCACAAACCTTCTTCATTTCATTCAATCTCTCACAGTTTAGTATAGACCTGCCACAAACCTTCATTTCATTCAGTCTCTCACAGTTTAGTATAGACATGCCACAAACCTTCTTCATTTCATTCAGTCCCTCACAGTTTAGTATAGACCTGCCTTAAACCTTCTTCATTTCATTCAGTCTCTCACACTTTTGTATAGACATGCCACAAACCTTCTTCATTTCATTCAGTCTCTCACAGTTTAGTATAGACATGCCACAAACCTTCTTCATTTCATTCAGTCTCTCACAGTTTAGTATAGACCTGCCACAAACCTTCTTCATTTCATTCAGTCTCTCACATTTTAGTATAGACATGCCACAAACCTTCTTCATTTTATTCAGTCTCTCACAGTTTAGTATAGACATGCCACAAACCTTCTTCATTTCATTCAGTCTGTCACAGTTTAGTATAGACATGCCACAAACCTTCTTCATTTCATTCAGTCTCTCACAGTTCAGTATAGACCTGCCACACACCTTCTTCATTTCATTCAGTCTCTCACAGTTTAGTATAGACATGCCACAAACCTTCTTCATTTCATTCAGTCTGTCACAGTTTCGTATATACCTGCCACAAACCTTCTTCATTTCATTCAGTCTCTCACAGTTTAGTATAGACATGCCACAAACCTTCTTCATTTCATTCAGTCTCTCACAGTTTAGTATAGACCTGCCACAAACCTTCTTCATTTCATTCAGTCTCTCACAGTTTAGTATAGACCTGCCACAAACCTTCTTCATTTCATTCAGTCTCTCACAGTTTAGTTTAGACATGCCACAAACCTTCTTCATTTCATTCAGTCTCTCACAGTTTAGTATAGACCTGCCACAAACCTTCTTCATTTCATTCAGTCTCTTACAGTTTAGTATAGACATGCCACAAACCTTCATTTCATTCAGTCTCTCACAGTTTAGTATAGACATGCCACAAACCTTCTTCATTTCATTCAGTCTCTCACAGTTTAGTATAGACCTGCCACAAACCTTCTTCATTTCATTCAGTCTTTCACAGTTTAGTTTAGACATGCCACAAACCTTCTTCATTTCATTCAGTCTCTCACAGTTTAGTATAGACCTGCCACAAACCTTCTTCATTTCATTCAGTCTCTCACAGTTTAGTATAGACATGCCACAAACCTTCATTTCATTCAGTCTCTCACAGTTTAGTATAGACATGCCACAAACCTTCTTCATTTCATCAGTCTCTTACAGTTTAGTATAGACCTGCCACAAACCTTCTTCATTTCATTCAGTCTCTCACAGTTTAGTATAGACCTGCCACAAACCTTCATTTCATTCAGTCTCTCACAGTTTAGTATAGACATGCCACAATCCTTCTTCATTTCATTCAGTCTCTCACAGTTTAGTATAGACATGCCACAAACCTTCTTCATTTCATTCAGTCCCTCACAGTTTAGTATAGACCTGCCTTAAACCTTCTTCATTTCATTCAGTCTCTCACACTTTTGTATAGACATGCCACAAACCTTCTTCATTTCATTCAGTCTCTCACAGTTTAGTATAGACATGCCACAAACCTTCTTCATTTCATTCAGTCTCTCACAGTTTAGTATAGACCTGCCACAAACCTTCTTCATTTCATTCAGTCTCTCACATTTTAGTATAGACATGCCACAAACCTTCTTCATTTCATTCAGTCTCTCACAGTTTAGTATAGACATGCCACAAACCTTCTATTTTATTTTATTCAGTCTGTCACAGTTTAGAATAGACCTGCCACAAACCTTCTTCATTTCATTCAGTCTCTCACAGTTTAGTTTAGACATGCCACAAACCTTCTTCATTTCATTCAGTCTCTCACAGTTTAGTATAGACCTGCCACAAACCTTCTTCATTTCATTCAGTCTCTCACAGTTTAGTATAGACATGCCACAAACCTTCATTTCATTCAGTCTCTCACAGTTTAGTATAGACATGCCACAAACCTTCTTCATTTCATCAGTCTCTTACAGTTTAGTATAGACCTGCCACAAACCTTCTTCATTTCATTTAGTCTCTCACAGTTTAGTATAGACCTGCCACAAACCTTCATTTCATTCAGTCTCTCACAGTTTAGTATAGACATGCCACAATCCTTCTTCATTTCATTCAGTCTCTCACAGTTTAGTATAGACATGCCACAAACCTTCTTCATTTCATTCAGTCTCTCACAGTTTAGGTTAGACATGCCACAAACCTTCTTCATTTCATTCAGTCTCTCACAGTTTAGTATAGACATGCCACAAACCTTCTTCATTTCATTCAGTATCTCACAGTTCAGTATAGACCTGCCACAAACTTCTTCATTTCATTCAGTTTCTCACAGTTTAGTATAGACATGCCACAAACCTTCTTCATTTCATTCAGTCTCTCACAGTTTAGTATAGACATGCCACAAATATTCTTCATTTCATTCAGTCTCTCACAGTTTAGTATAGACATGCCACAAACCTTCTTCATTTCATTCAGTCTCTCACAGTTTAGTATAGACATGCCACAAACCTTCTTCATTTCATTCAGTCTCTCACAGTTTAGTATAGACCTGCCACAAACCTTCTTCATTTCATTCAGTCTCTCACAGTTTAGTATAGACCTGCCACAAACCTTCTTCATTTCGTTCAGTCTCTCACATTTTAGTATAGACATGCCACAAACCTTCATTTCATTCAGTCTCTCACAGTTTAGTATAGACATGCCACAAACCTTCTTCATTTCATTCAGTCTCTCACAGTTTAGCATAGACATGCCACAAACCTTCTTCATTTCATTCAGTCTCTCACAGTTTAGTATAGACCTGCCACAAACCTTCTTCATTTCATTCAGTCTCTCACAGTTTAGTATAGACCTGCCACAAACCTTCTTCATTTCGTTCAGTCTCTCACATTTTAGTATAGACATGCCACAAACCTTCTTCATTTCATTCAGTCTCTTACAGTTTAGTATAGACCTGCTACAAACCTTCTTCATTTCATTCAGTCTCTCACAGTTTAGTTTAGACCTGTCACAAACCTTCATCATTTCATTCAGTCTCTCACAGTTTAGTTTAGACCTGCCACAAACCTTCTTCATTTCATTCAATCTCTCACAGTTTAGTATAGACATGCCACAAACCTTCTTCATTTCATTCAGTCTCTCACAGTTTAGTATAGACCTGCCACAAACCTTCTTCATTTCATTCCGTCTCTCACAGTTTAGTTTAGACCTGCCACAAACCTTCTTCATTTCATTCAATCTCTCACAGTTTAGTATAGACCTGCCACAAACCTTCTTCATTTCATTCAGTCTCTCACATTTTAGTATAGACATGCCACAAACCTTCTTCATTTCATTCAGTCTCTCACAGTTTAGTATAGACCTGCCACAAACCTTCTTCATTTCATTCAGTCTCTCACAGTTTAGTTTAGACCTGCCACAAACCTTCTTCATTTCATTCAATCTCTCACAGTTTAGTATAGACATGCCACAAACCTTCTTCATTTCATTCAGTCTCTCACAGTTTAGTATAGACCTGCCACAAACCTTCTTCATTTCATTCAATCTCTCACAGTTTAGTATAGACCTGCCACAAACCTTCATTTCATTCAGTCTCTCACAGTTTAGTATAGACATGCCACAAACCTTCTTCATTTCATTCAGTCCCTCACAGTTTAGTATAGACCTGCCTTAAACCTTCTTCATTTCATTCAGTCTCTCACACTTTTGTATAGACATGCCACAAACCTTCTTCATTTCATTCAGTCTCTCACAGTTTAGTATAGACATGCCACAAACCTTCTTCATTTCATTCAGTCTCTCACAGTTTAGTATAGACCTGCCACAAACCTTCTTCATTTCATTCAGTCTCTCACATTTTAGTATAGACATGCCACAAACCTTCTTCATTTCATTCAGTCTCTCACAGTTTAGTATAGACATGCCACAAACCTTCTTCATTTCATTCAGTCTGTCACAGTTTAGTATAGACATGCCACAAACCTTCTTCATTTCATTCAGTCTCTCACAGTTCAGTATAGACCTGCCACACACCTTCTTCATTTCATTCAGTCTCTCACAGTTTAGTATAGACATGCCACAAACCTTCTTCATTTCATTCAGTCTGTCACAGTTTCGTATATACCTGCTACAATCCTTCTTCATTTCATTCAGTCTCTCACAGTTTAGTATAGACATGCCACAAACCTTCTTCATTTCATTCAGTCTCTCACAGTTTAGTATAGACCTGCCACAAACCTTCTTCATTTCATTCAGTCTCTCACAGTTTAGTATAGACATGCCACAAACCTTCTTCATTTCATTCAGTCTCTCACAGTTTAGTTTAGACATGCCACAAACCTTCTTCATTTCATTCAGTCTCTCACAGTTTAGTATAGACCTGCCACAAACCTTCTTCATTTCATTCAGTCTCTCACAGTTTAGTATAGACATGCCACAAACCTTCATTTCATTCAGTCTCTCACAGTTTAGTATAGACATGCCACAAACCTTCTTCATTTCATTCAGTCTCTCACAGTTTAGTATAGACCTGCCACAAACCTTCTTCATTTCATTCAGTCTCTCACAGTTTAGTTTAGACATGCCACAAACCTTCTTCATTTCATTCAGTCTCTCACAGTTTAGTATAGACCTGCCACAAACCTTCTTCATTTCATTCAGTCTCTCACAGTTTAGTATAGACATGCCACAAACCTTCATTTCATTCAGTCTCTCACAGTTTAGTATAGACATGCCACAAACCTTCTTCATTTCATCAGTCTCTTACAGTTTAGTATAGACCTGCCACAAACCTTCTTCATTTCATTCAGTCTCTCACAGTTTAGTATAGACCTGCCACAAACCTTCATTTCATTCAGTCTCTCACAGTTTAGTATAGACATGCCACAATCCTTCTTCATTTCATTCAGTCTCTCACAGTTTAGTATAGACATGCCACAAACCTTCTTTATTTCATTCAGTCCCTCACAGTTTAGTATAGACCTGCCTTAAACCTTCTTCATTTCATTCAGTCTCTCACAGTTTAGTATAGACATGCCACAAACCTTCTTCATTTCATTCAGTCTCTCACAGTTTAGTATAGACATGCCACAAACCTTCTTCATTTCATTCAGTCTCTCACATTTTAGTATAGACATGCCACAAACCTTCTTCATTTCATTCAGTCTCTCACAGTTTAGTATAGACATGCCACAAACCTTCTTCATTTCATTCAGTCTGTCACAGTTTAGTATAGACATGCCACAAACCTTCTTCATTTCATTCAGTCTCTCACAGTTTAATACATACATATATTAAACATAAATGAATAACAGCACCAGGGACCAAGTTTTTAAGTGAGAAAGTAGTGAATTAAAATGCTACGAAAATAAGGGCATGCGCCGACCGAGGCTCGAACCTGTGACTCCGGATTCGACACCACCGCCTAGCGATAACGCACCAAGCGAAACTAACCTCTAGACCATCGGAATGTCCAAAAAAAACATTCTTCTGATCCAGAGTCATTTCGCCCGTATGCAAATTACCACCCCAGTGGTCAAAGGTCACAAGCCCCAGCTAGCCCCTCCCCCACCCTCGCAGCATCCGTTCACTAACAATTTCGATAGAGCCTACACAGACAGCCGTTAGGCATGTATTAGACAAACGATGGCTCTATCTAATTGTATATCTCTCACAAAGACAAGTGGACAACATAAACACATTACATATAGAAGCTTCAGTGGGTACGAGCAATAATGCTGTAAATGTAAACATAGAGTTGAAGCTAGGTGCTGAAACAAATGATACATACATATATTAAACATAAATGAATAACAGCACCAGGGACCAAGTTTTTAAGTGAGAAAGTAGTGAATTAAAATGATACGAAAATAAGGGCATGCGCCGACCGAGGCTCGAACCTGTGACTCCGGATTCGACACCACCGCCTAGCGATAACGCACCAAGCGAAACTAACCTCTAGACCATCGGAATGTCCAAAAAAAACATTCTTCTGATCCAGAGTCATTTCGCCCGTATGCAAATTACCACCCCAGTGGTCAAAGGTCACAAGCCCCAGCTAGCCCCTCCCCCACCCTCGCAGCATCCGTTCACTAACAATTTCGATAGAGCCTACACAGACAGCCGTTAGGCATGTATTAGACAAACGATGGCTCTATCTAATTGTATATCTCTCACAAAGACAAGTGGACAACATAAACACATTACATATAGAAGCTTCAGTGGGTACGAGCAATAATGCTGTAAATGTAAACATAGAGTTGAAGCTAGGTGCTGAAACAAATGATACATACATATATTAAACATAAATGAATAACAGCACCAGGGACCAAGTTTTTAAGTGAGAAAGTAGTGAATTAAAATGCTACGAAAATAAGGGCATGCGCCGACCGAGGCTCGAACCTGTGACTCCGGATTCGACACCACCGCCTAGCGATAACGCACCAAGCGAAACTAACCTCTAGACCATCGGAATGTCCAAAAAAAAACATTCTTCTGATCCAGAGTCATTTCGCCCGTATGCAAATTACCACCCCAGTGGTCAAAGGTCACAAGCCCCAGCTAGCCCCTCCCCCACCCTCGCAGCATCCGTTCACTAACAATTTCGATAGAGCCTACACAGACAGCCGTTAGGCATGTATTAGACAAACGATGGCTCTATCTAATTGTATATCTCTCACAAAGACAAGTGGACAACATAAACACATTACATATAGAAGCTTCAGTGGGTACGAGCAATAATGCTGTAAATGTAAACATAGAGTTGAAGCTAGGTGCTGAAACAAATGATACATACATATATTAAACATAAATGAATAACAGCACCAGGGACCAAGTTTTTAAGTGAGAAAGTAGTGAATTAAAATGCTACGAAAATAAGGGCATGCGCCGACCGAGGCTCGAACCTGTGACTCCGGATTCGACACCACCGCCTAGCGATAACGCACCAAGCGAAACTAACCTCTAGACCATCGGAATGTCCAAAAAAAACATTCTTCTGATCCAGAGTCATTTCGCCCGTATGCAAATTACCACCCCAGTGGTCAAAGGTCACAAGCCCCAGCTAGCCCCTCCCCCACCCTCGCAGCATCCGTTCACTAACAATTTCGATAGAGCCTACACAGACAGCCGTTAGGCATGTATTAGACAAACGATGGCTCTATCTAATTGTATATCTCTCACAAAGACAAGTGGACAACATAAACACATTACATATAGAAGCTTCAGTGGGTACGAGCAATAATGCTGTAAATGTAAACATAGAGTTGAAGCTAGGTGCTGAAACAAATGATACATACATATATTAAACATAAATGAATAACAGCACCAGGGACCAAGTTTTTAAGTGAGAAAGTAGTGAATTAAAATGCTACGAAAATAAGGGCATGCGCCGACCGAGGCTCGAACCTGTGACTCCGGATTCGACACCACCGCCTAGCGATAACGCACCAAGCGAAACTAACCTCTAGACCATCGGAATGTCCAAAAAAAACATTCTTCTGATCCAGAGTCATTTCGCCCGTATGCAAATTACCACCCCAGTGGTCAAAGGTCACAAGCCCCAGCTAGCCCCTCCCCCACCCTCGCAGCATCCGTTCACTAACAATTTCGATAGAGCCTACACAGACAGCCGTTAGGCATGTATTAGACAAACGATGGCTCTATCTAATTGTATATCTCTCACAAAGACAAGTGGACAACATAAACACATTACATATAGAAGCTTCAGTGGGTACGAGCAATAATGCTGTAAATGTAAACATAGAGTTGAAGCTAGGTGCTGAAACAAATGATACATACATATATTAAACATAAATGAATAACAGCACCAGGGACCAAGTTTTTAAGTGAGAAAGTAGTGAATTAAAATGCTACGAAAATAAGGGCATGCGCCGACCGAGGCTCGAACCTGTGACTCCGGATTCGACACCACCGCCTAGCGATAACGCACCAAGCGAAACTAACCTCTAGACCATCGGAATGTCCAAAAAAAACATTCTTCTGATCCAGAGTCATTTCGCCCGTATGCAAATTACCACCCCAGTGGTCAAAGGTCACAAGCCCCAGCTAGCCCCTCCCCCACCCTCGCAGCATCCGTTCACTAACAATTTCGATAGAGCCTACACAGACAGCCGTTAGGCATGTATTAGACAAACGATGGCTCTATCTAATTGTATATCTCTCACAAAGACAAGTGGACAACATAAACACATTACATATAGAAGCTTCAGTGGGTACGAGCAATAATGCTGTAAATGTAAACATAGAGTTGAAGCTAGGTGCTGAAACAAATGATACATACATATATTAAACATAAATGAATAACAGCACCAGGGACCAAGTTTTTAAGTGAGAAAGTAGTGAATTAAAATGCTACGAAAATAAGGGCATGCGCCGACCGAGGCTCGAACCTGTGACTCCGGATTCGACACCACCGCCTAGCGATAACGCACCAAGCGAAACTAACCTCTAGACCATCGGAATGTCCAAAAAAAACATTCTTCTGATCCAGAGTCATTTCGCCCGTATGCAAATTACCACCCCAGTGGTCAAAGGTCACAAGCCCCAGCTAGCCCCTCCCCCACCCTCGCAGCATCCGTTCACTAACAATTTCGATAGAGCCTACACAGACAGCCGTTAGGCATGTATTAGACAAACGATGGCTCTATCTAATTGTATATCTCTCACAAAGACAAGTGGACAACATAAACACATTACATATAGAAGCTTCAGTGGGTACGAGCAATAATGCTGTAAATGTAAACATAGAGTTGAAGCTAGGTGCTGAAACAAATGATACATACATATATTAAACATAAATGAATAACAGCACCAGGGACCAAGTTTTTAAGTGAGAAAGTAGTGAATTAAAATGCTACGAAAATAAGGGCATGCGCCGACCGAGGCTCGAACCTGTGACTCCGGATTCGACACCACCGCCTAGCGATAACGCACCAAGCGAAACTAACCTCTAGACCATCGGAATGTCCAAAAAAAAACATTCTTCTGATCCAGAGTCATTTCGCCCGTATGCAAATTACCACCCCAGTGGTCAAAGGTCACAAGCCCCAGCTAGCCCCTCCCCCACCCTCGCAGCATCCGTTCACTAACAATTTCGATAGAGCCTACACAGACAGCCGTTAGGCATGTATTAGACAAACGATGGCTCTATCTAATTGTATATCTCTCACAAAGACAAGTGGACAACATAAACACATTACATATAGAAGCTTCAGTGGGTACGAGCAATAATGCTGTAAATGTAAACATAGAGTTGAAGCTAGGTGCTGAAACAAATGATACATACATATATTAAACATAAATGAATAACAGCACCAGGGACCAAGTTTTTAAGTGAGAAAGTAGTGAATTAAAATGCTACGAAAATAAGGGCATGCGCCGACCGAGGCTCGAACCTGTGACTCCGGATTCGACACCACCGCCTAGCGATAACGCACCAAGCGAAACTAACCTCTAGACCATCGGAATGTCCAAAAAAAACATTCTTCTGATCCAGAGTCATTTCGCCCGTATGCAAATTACCACCCCAGTGGTCAAAGGTCACAAGCCCCAGCTAGCCCCTCCCCCACCCTCGCAGCATCCGTTCACTAACAATTTCGATAGAGCCTACACAGACAGCCGTTAGGCATGTATTAGACAAACGATGGCTCTATCTAATTGTATATCTCTCACAAAGACAAGTGGACAACATAAACACATTACATATAGAAGCTTCAGTGGGTACGAGCAATAATGCTGTAAATGTAAACATAGAGTTGAAGCTAGGTGCTGAAACAAATGATACATACATATATTAAACATAAATGAATAACAGCACCAGGGACCAAGTTTTTAAGTGAGAAAGTAGTGAATTAAAATGCTACGAAAATAAGGGCATGCGCCGACCGAGGCTCGAACCTGTGACTCCGGATTCGACACCACCGCCTAGCGATAACGCACCAAGCGAAACTAACCTCTAGACCATCGGAATGTCCAAAAAAAACATTCTTCTGATCCAGAGTCATTTCGCCCGTATGCAAATTACCACCCCAGTGGTCAAAGGTCACAAGCCCCAGCTAGCCCCTCCCCCACCCTCGCAGCATCCGTTCACTAACAATTTCGATAGAGCCTACACAGACAGCCGTTAGGCATGTATTAGACAAACGATGGCTCTATCTAATTGTATATCTCTCACAAAGACAAGTGGACAACATAAACACATTACATATAGAAGCTTCAGTGGGTACGAGCAATAATGCTGTAAATGTAAACATAGAGTTGAAGCTAGGTGCTGAAACAAATGATACATACATATATTAAACATAAATGAATAACAGCACCAGGGACCAAGTTTTTAAGTGAGAAAGTAGTGAATTAAAATGCTACGAAAATAAGGGCATGCGCCGACCGAGGCTCGAACCTGTGACTCCGGATTCGACACCACCGCCTATTTTCGTAGCATTTCATTTCATTCAGTCTCTCACAGTTTAGTTTAGACATGCCACAAACCTTCTTCATTTCATTCAGTCTCTCACAGTTTAGTATAGACCTGCCACAAACCTTCTTCATTTCATTCAGTCTCTCACAGTTTAGTATAGACATGCCACAAACCTTCATTTCATTCAGTCTCTCACAGTTTAGTATAGACATGCCACAAACCTTCTTCATTTCATCAGTCTCTTACAGTTTAGTATAGACCTGCCACAAACCTTCTTCATTTCATTCAGTCTCTCACAGTTTAGTATAGACATGCCACAAACCTTCTTCATTTCATTCAGTCTCTCACAGTTTAGTATAGACCTGCCACAAACCTTCTTCATTTCATTCAGTCTCTCACAGTTTAGTTTAGACATGCCACAAACCTTCTTCATTTCATTCAGTCTCTCACAGTTTAGTATAGACCTGCCACAAACCTTCTTCATTTCATTCAGTCTCTCACAGTTTAGTATAGACATGCCACAAACCTTCATTTCATTCAGTCTCTCACAGTTTAGTTTAGACCTGCCACAAACCTTCTTCATTTCATTCAGTCTCTCACAGTTTAGTTTAGACCTGCCACAAACCTTCTTCATTTCATTCAATCTCTCACAGTTTAGTATAGACATGCCACAAACCTTCTTCATTTCATTCAGTCTCTCACAGTTTAGTATAGACCTGCCACAAACCTTCTTCATTTCATTCCGTCTCTCACAGTTTAGTTTAGACCTGCCACAAACCTTCTTCATTTCATTCAATCTCTCACAGTTTAGTATAGACCTGCCACAAACCTTCTTCATTTCATTCAGTCTCTCACATTTTAGTATAGACATGCCACAAACCTTCTTCATTTCATTCAGTCTCTCACAGTTTAGTATAGACCTGCCACAAACCTTCTTCATTTCATTCAGTCTCTCACAGTTTAGTTTAGACCTGCCACAAACCTTCTTCATTTCATTCAATCTCTCACAGTTTAGTATAGACATGCCACAAACCTTCTTCATTTCATTCAGTCTCTCACAGTTTAGTATAGACCTGCCACAAACCTTCTTCATTTCATTCAATCTCTCACAGTTTAGTATAGACCTGCCACAAACCTTCATTTCATTCAGTCTCTCACAGTTTAGTATAGACATGCCACAAACCTTCTTCATTTCATTCAGTCCCTCACAGTTTAGTATAGACCTGCCTTAAACCTTCTTCATTTCATTCAGTCTCTCACACTTTTGTATAGACATGCCACAAACCTTCTTCATTTCATTCAGTCTCTCACAGTTTAGTATAGACATGCCACAAACCTTCTTCATTTCATTCAGTCTCTCACAGTTTAGTATAGACCTGCCACAAACCTTCTTCATTTCATTCAGTCTCTCACATTTTAGTATAGACATGCCACAAACCTTCTTCATTTCATTCAGTCTCTCACAGTTTAGTATAGACATGCCACAAACCTTCTTCATTTCATTCAGTCTGTCACAGTTTAGTATAGACATGCCACAAACCTTCTTCATTTCATTCAGTCTCTCACAGTTCAGTATAGACCTGCCACACACCTTCTTCATTTCATTCAGTCTCTCACAGTTTAGTATAGACATGCCACAAACCTTCTTCATTTCATTCAGTCTGTCACAGTTTCGTATATACCTGCTACAAACCTTCTTCATTTCATTCAGTCTCTCACAGTTTAGTATAGACATGCCACAAACCTTCTTCATTTCATTCAGTCTCTCACAGTTTAGTATAGACCTGCCACAAACCTTCTTCATTTCATTCAGTCTCTCACAGTTTAGTATAGACCTGCCACAAACCTTCTTCATTTCATTCAGTCTCTCACAGTTTAGTTTAGACATGCCACAAACCTTCTTCATTTCATTCAGTCTCTCACAGTTTAGTATAGACCTGCCACAAACCTTCTTCATTTCATTCAGTCTCTCACAGTTTAGTATAGACATGCCACAAACCTTCATTTCATTCAGTCTCTCACAGTTTAGTATAGACATGCCACAAACCTTCTTCATTTCATTCAGTCTCTCACAGTTTAGTATAGACCTGCCACAAACCTTCTTCATTTCATTCAGTCTCTCACAGTTTAGTTTAGACATGCCACAAACCTTCTTCATTTCATTCAGTCTCTCACAGTTTAGTATAGACCTGCCACAAACCTTCTTCATTTCATTCAGTCTCTCACAGTTTAGTATAGACATGCCACAAACCTTCATTTCATTCAGTCTCTCACAGTTTAGTATAGACATGCCACAAACCTTCTTCATTTCATCAGTCTCTTACAGTTTAGTATAGACCTGCCACAAACCTTCTTCATTTCATTCAGTCTCTCACAGTTTAGTATAGACCTGCCACAAACCTTCATTTCATTCAGTCTCTCACAGTTTAGTATAGACATGCCACAATCCTTCTTCATTTCATTCAGTCTCTCACAGTTTAGTATAGACATGCCACAAACCTTCTTCATTTCATTCAGTCCCTCACAGTTTAGTATAGACATGCCACAAACCTTCTTCATTTCATTCAGTCTCTCACAGTTTAGTATAGACATGCCACAAACCTTCTTCATTTCATTCAGTCTGTCACAGTTTAGTATAGACATGCCACAAACCTTCTTCATTTCATTCAGTCTCTCACAGTTTAGTATAGACCTGCCACAAACCTTCTTCATTTCATTCAGTCTCTCACAGTTTAGTTTAGACATGCCACAAACCTTCTTCATTTCATTCAGTCTCTCACAGTTTAGTATAGACCTGCCACAAACCTTCTTCATTTCATTCAGTCTCTCACAGTTTAGTATAGACATGCCACAAACCTTCATTTCATTCAGTCTCTCACAGTTTAGTATAGACCTGCCACAAACCTTCTTCATTTCATTCAGTCTCTCACAGTTTAGTTTAGACCTGCCACAAACCTTCTTCATTTCATTCAATCTCTCACAGTTTAGGATAGACATGCCACAAACCTTCTTCATTTCATTCAGTCTCTCACAGTTTAGTATAGACCTGCCACAAACCTTCTTCATTTCATTCAATCTCTCACAGTTTAGTATAGACATGCCACAAACCTTCTTCATTTCATTCAGTCTCTCACAGTTTAGTATAGACCTGCCACAAACCTTCTTCATTTCATTCAGTCTCTCACAGTTTAGTATAGACCTGCCATAAACCTTCATTTCATTCAGTCTCTCACAGTTTAGTATAGACCTGCCACAAACTTCTTCATTTCATTCAGTTTCTCACAGTTTAGTATAGACATGCCACAAACCTTCTTCATTTCATTCAGTCTCTCACAGTTTAGTATAGACATGCCACAAACATTCTTCATTTCATTCAGTCTCTCACAGTTTAGTATAGACATGCCACAAACCTTCTTCATTTCATTCAGTCTCTCACAGTTTAGTATAGACATGCCACAAACCTTCTTCATTTCATTCAGTCTCTCACAGTTTAGTATAGACATGCCACAAACCTTCTTCATTTCATTCAGTCTCTCACAGTTTAGTATAGACCTGCCACAAACCTTCTTCATTTCATTCAGTCTCTCACAGTTTAGTATAGACCTGCCACAAACCTTCTTCATTTCGTTCAGTCTCTCACATTTTAGTATAGACATGCCACAAACCTTCTTCATTTCATTCAGTCTCTCACAGTTTAGTATAGACATGCCACAAACCTTCTTCATTTCATTCAGTCTCTAAAAGTTTAGCATAGACATGCCACAAACCTTCTTCATTTCATTCAGTCTCTCACAGTTTAGTATAGACCTGCCACAAACCTTCTTCATTTCATTCAGTCTCTCACAGTTTAGTATAGACCTGCCACAAACCTTCTTCATTTCGTTCAGTCTCTCACATTTTAGTATAGACATGCCACAAACCTTCTTCATTTCATTCAGTCTCTTACAGTTTAGTATAGACCTGCTACAAACCTTCTTCATTTCATTCAGTCTCTCACAGTTTAGTTTAGACCTGCCACAAACCTTCTTCATTTCATTCAGTCTCTCACAGTTTAGTTTAGACCTGCCACAAACCTTCTTCATTTCATTCAGTCTCTCACAGTTTAGTATAGACATGCCACAAACCTTGTTCATTTCATTCAGTCTCTCACAGTTTAGTTGAGACATGCCACAAACATTCTTCATTTCATTCAGTCTCTCACAGTTTAGTATAGACCTGCCACAAACCTTCTTCATTTCATTCAGTCTCTCACAGTTTAGTATAGACATGCCACAAACCTTCTTCATTTCATTCAGTCTCTCACAGTTTAGTATAGACATGCCACAAACATTCTTCATTTCATTCAGTCTCTCACAGTTTAGTATAGACATGCCACAAACCTTCTTCATTTCATTCAGTCTCTCACAGTTTAGTATAGACCTGCCACAAACCTTCATTTCATTCAGTCTCTCACAGTTTAGTATAGACATGCCACAAACCTTCTTCATTTGATTCAGTCTCTCACAGTTTAGTATAGACATGCCACAAACCTTCTTCATTTCATTCAGTCTCTCACAGTTTAGTATAGACCTGCCACAAACCTTCTTCATTTCATTCAGTCTCTCACATTTTAGTATAGACATTCCACAAACCTTCTTCATTTCATTCAGTCTCTCACAGTTTAGTATAGACATGCCACAAACCTTCATTTCATTCAGTCTCTCACAGTTTAGTATAGACATGCCACAAACCTTCTTCATTTCATTCAGTCTCTCACAGTTTAGTATAGACCTGCCACAAACCTTCTTCATTTCATTCAGTCTCTCACAGTTTAGTATAGACCTGCCACAAACCTTCATTTCATTCAGTCTCTCACAGTTTAGTATAGACATGCCACAAACCTTATTCATTTCATTCAGTCTCTCACAGTTTAGTATAGACCTGCCACAAACCTTCTTCATTTCATTCAGTCTCTCACATTTTAGTATAGACATGCCACAAACCTTCTTCATTTCATTCAGTCTCTCACAGTTTAGTATAGACATGCCACAAACCTTCTTCATTTCATTCAGTCTGTCACAGTTTAGTATAGACATGCCACAAACCTTCTTCATTTCATTCAGTCTCTCACAGTTCAGTATAGACCTGCCACACACCTTCTTCATTTCATTCAGTCTCTCACAGTTTAGTATAGACATGCCACAAACCTTCTTCATTTCATTCAGTCTGTCACAGTTTCGTATATACCTGCTACAAACCTTCTTTATTTCATTCAGTCTTTCACAGTTTAGTATAGACATGCCACAAACCTTCTTCATTTCATTCAGTCTGTCACAGTTTAGTATAGACCTGCCACAAACCTTCTTCATTTCATTCAGTCTC
Organism: Biomphalaria sudanica; assembly: GCA_036873155.1. NCBI lineage: Eukaryota > Metazoa > Mollusca > Gastropoda > Planorbidae > Biomphalaria > Biomphalaria sudanica. Next base: position 195,440 of record JAZGLO010006675.1, read on the forward strand.
TCACAGTTTAGTATAGACCTGCCACAAACCTTCTTCATTTCATTCAGTCTCTCACAGTTTAGTATAGACCTGCCACAAACCTTCTTCATTTCATTCAGTCTCTCACAGTTTAGTATAGACATGCCACAAACCTTCATTTCATTCAGTCTCTCACAGTTTAGTATAGACATGCCAGAAACCTTCTTCATTTCATTCAGTCTCTCACAGTTTAGTATAGACATGCCACAAACCTTCTTCATTTCATTCAGTCTCTTACAGTTTAGTATAGACATGCCACAAACCTTCTTCATTTCATTCAGTCTGTCACAGTTTAGTATAGACCTGCCACAAACCTTCTTCATTTCATTCAGTCTCTCACAGTTTAGTTGAGACATGCCACAAACCTTCTTCATTTCATTCAGTCTCTCACAGTTTAGTATAGACCTGCCACACACCTTCTTCATTTCATTCAGTCTCTCACAGTTTAGTATAGACATGCCACAAACCTTCTTCATTTCATTCAGTCTGTCACAGTTTCGTATATACCTGCTACAAACCTTCTTCATTTCATTCAGTCTCTCACAGTTTAGTATAGACATGCCACAAACCTTCTTCATTTCATTCAGTTTCTCACAGTTTAGTATAGACATGCCACAAACCTTCTTCATTTCATTCAGTCTCTCACAGTTTAGTATAGACATGCCACAAACATTCTTCATTTCATTCAGTCTCTCACAGTTTAGTATAGACATGCCACAAACCTTCTTCATTTCATTCAGTCTCTCACAGTTTAGTATAGACATGCCACAAACCTTCTTCATTTCATTCAGTCTCTCACAGTTTAGTATAGACCTGCCACAAACCTTCTTCATTTCATTCAGTCTCTCACAGTTTAGTATAGACCTGCCACAAACCTTCTTCATTTCGTTCAGTCTCTCACATTTTAGTATAGACATGCCACAAACCTTCTTCATTTCATTCAGTCTCTCACAGTTTAGCATAGACATGCCACAAACCTTCTTCATTTCATTCAGTCTCTCACAGTTTAGCATAGACATGCCACAAACCTTCTTCATTTCATTCAGTCTCTCACAGTTTAGTATAGACCTGCCACAAACCTTCTTCATTTCATTCAGTCTCTCACAGTTTAGTATAGACCTGCCACAAACCTTCTTCATTTCGTTCAGTCTCTCACATTTTAGTATAGACATGCCACAAACCTTCTTCATTTCATTCAGTCTCTTACAGTTTAGTATAGACCTGCTACAAACCTTCTTCATTTCATTCAGTCTCTCACAGTTTAGTTTAGACCTGCCACAAACCTTCTTCATTTCATTCAGTCTCTCACAGTTTAGTTTAGACCTGCCACAAACCTTCTTCATTTCATTCAATCTCTTACAGTTTAGTATAGACATGCCACAAACCTTCTTCATTTCATTCAGTCTCTCACAGTTTAGTATAGACCTGCCACAAACCTTCTTCATTTCATTCAGTCTCTCACAGTTTAGTTTAGACCTGCCACAAACCTTCTTCATTTCATTCAATCTCTCACAGTTTAGTATAGACCTGCCACAAACCTTCTTCATTTCATTCAGTCTCTCACATTTTAGTATAGACATGCCACAAACCTTCTTCATTTCATTCAGTCTCTCACAGTTTAGTATAGACCTGCCACAAACCTTCTTCATTTCATTCAGTCTCTCACAGTTTAGTTTAGACCTGCCACAAACCTTCTTCATTTCATTCAATCTCTCACAGTTTAGTATAGACATGCCACAAACCTTCTTCATTTCATTCAGTCTCTCACAGTTTAGTATAGACCTGCCACAAACCTTCTTCATTTCATTCAATCTCTCACAGTTTAGTATAGACATGCCACAAACCTTCTTCATTTCATTCAGTCTCTCACAGTTTAGTATAGACCTGCCACAAACCTTCTTCATTTCATTCAGTCTCTCACAGTTTAGTATAGACCTGCCACAAACCTTCATTTCATTCAGTCTCTCACAGTTTAGTATAGACATGCCACAATCCTTCTTCATTTCATTCAGTCTCTCACAGTTTAGTATAGACATGCCACAAACCTTCTTCATTTCATTCAGTCTCTCACAGTTTTGGTTAGACATGCCACAAACCTTCTTCATTTCATTCAGTCTCTCACAGTTTAGTATAGACATGCCACAAACCTTCTTCATTTCATTCAGTATCTCACAGTTCAGTATAGACCTGCCACAAACTTCTTCATTTCATTCAGTTTCTCACAGTTTAGTATAGACATGCCACAAACCTTCTTCATTTCATTCAGTCTCTCACAGTTTAGTATAGACATGCCACAAACATTCTTCATTTCATTCAGTCTCTCACAGTTTAGTATAGACATGCCACAAACCTTCTTCATTTCATTCAGTCTCTCACAGTTTAGTATAGACATGCCACAAACCTTCTTCATTTCATTCAGTCTCTCACAGTTTAGTATAGACCTGCCACAAACCTTCTTCATTTCATTCAGTCTCTCACAGTTTAGTATAGACCTGCCACAAACCTTCTTCATTTCGTTCAGTCTCTCACATTTTAGTATAGACATGCCACAAACCTTCTTCATTTCATTCAGTCTCTCACAGTTTAGTATAGACATGCCACAAACCTTCTTCATTTCATTCAGTCTCTAAAAGTTTAGCATAGACATGCCACAAACCTTCTTCATTTCATTCAGTCTCTCACAGTTTAGTATAGACCTGCCACAAACCTTCTTCATTTCATTCAGTCTCTCACAGTTTAGTATAGACCTGCCACAAACCTTCTTCATTTCGTTCAGTCTCTCACATTTTAGTATAGACATGCCACAAACCTTCTTCATTTCATTCAGTCTCTTACAGTTTAGTATAGACCTGCTACAAACCTTCTTCATTTCATTCAGTCTCTCACAGTTTAGTTTAGACCTGCCACAAACCTTCTTCATTTCATTCAGTCTCTCACAGTTTAGTTTAGACCTGCCACAAACCTTCTTCATTTCATTCAGTCTCTCACAGTTTAGTATAGACATGCCACAAACCTTGTTCATTTCATTCAGTCTCTCACAGTTTAGTTGAGACATGCCACAAACATTCTTCATTTCATTCAGTCTCTCACAGTTTAGTATAGACCTGCCACAAACCTTCTTCATTTCATTCAGTCTCTCACAGTTTAGTATAGACATGCCACAAACCTTCTTCATTTCATTCAGTCTCTCACAGTTTAGTATAGACATGCCACAAACATTCTTCATTTCATTCAGTCTCTCACAGTTTAGTATAGACATGCCACAAACCTTCTTCATTTCATTCAGTCTCTAAAAGTTTAGCATAGACATGCCACAAACCTTCTTCATTTCATTCAGTCTCTCACAGTTTAGTATAGACCTGCCACAAACCTTCTTCATTTCATTCAGTCTCTCACAGTTTAGTATAGACCTGCCACAAACCTTCTTCATTTCGTTCAGTCTCTCACATTTTAGTATAGACATTCCACAAACCTTCTTCATTTCATTCAGTCTCTTACAGTTTAGTATAGACCTGCTACAAACCTTCTTCATTTCATTCAGTCTCTCACAGTTTAGTTTAGACCTGCCACAAACCTTCTTCATTTCATTCAGTCTCTCACAGTTTAGTTTAGACCTGCCACAAACCTTCTTCATTTCATTCAGTCTCTCACAGTTTAGTATAGACATGCCACAAACCTTGTTCATTTCATTCAGTCTCTCACAGTTTAGTTGAGACATGCCAGAAACATTCTTCATTTCATTCAGTCTCTCACAGTTTAGTATAGACCTGCCACAAACCTTCTTCATTTCATTCAGTCTCTCACAGTTTAGTATAGACATGCCACAAACCTTCTTCATTTCATTCAGTCTCTCACAGTTTAGTATAGACATGCCACAAACATTCTTCATTTCATTCAGTCTCTCACAGTTTAGTATAGACATGCCACAAACCTTCTTCATTTCATTCAGTCTCTCACAGTTTAGTATAGACCTGCCACAAACCTTCATTTCATTCAGTCTCTCACAGTTTAGTATAGACATGCCACAAACCTTCTTCATTTGATTCAGTCTCTCACAGTTTAGTATAGACATGCCACAAACCTTCTTCATTTCATTCAGTCTCTCACAGTTTAGTATAGACCTGCCACAAACCTTCTTCATTTCATTCAGTCTCTCACATTTTAGTATAGACATTCCACAAACCTTCTTCATTTCATTCAGTCTCTCACAGTTTAGTATAGACATGCCACAAACCTTCATTTCATTCAGTCTCTCACAGTTTAGTATAGACATGCCACAAACCTTCTTCATTTCATTCAGTCTCTCACAGTTTAGTATAGACCTGCCACAAACCTTCTTCATTTCATTCAGTCTCTCACAGTTTAGTATAGACCTGCCACAAACCTTCATTTCATTCAGTCTCTCACAGTTTAGTATAGACATGCCACAAACCTTCTTCATTTCATTCAGTCTCTCACAGTTTAGTATAGACCTGCCACAAACCTTCTTCATTTCATTCAGTCTCTCACATTTTAGTATAGACATGCCACAAACCTTCTTCATTTCATTCAGTCTCTCACAGTTTAGTATAGACATGCCACAAACCTTCTTCATTTCATTCAGTCTGTCACAGTTTAGTATAGACATGCCACAAACCTTCTTCATTTCATTCAGTCTCTCACAGTTCAGTATACACCTGCCACACACCTTCTTCATTTCATTCAGTCTCTCACAGTTTAGTATAGACATGCCACAAACCTTCTTCATTTCATTCAGTCTGTCACAGTTTCGTATATACCTGCTACAAACCTTCTTTATTTCATTCAGTCTTTCAGAGTTTAGTATAGACATGCCACAAACCTTCTTCATTTCATTCAGTCTGTCACAGTTTAGTATAGACCTGCCACAAACCTTCTTCATTTCATTCAGTCTCTCACAGTTTAGTATAGACCTGCCACAAACCTTCTTCATTTCATTCAGTCTCTCACAGTTTAGTTTAGACATGCCACAAACCTTCTTCATTTCATTCAGTCTCTCACAGTTTAGTATAGACCTGCCACAAACCTTCTTCATTTCATTCAGTCTCTCACAGTTTAGTATAGACATGCCACAAACCTTCATTTCATTCAGTCTCTCACAGTTTAGTATAGACATGCCACAAACCTTCTTCATTTCATTCAGTCTCTCACAGTTTAGTATAGACATGCCACAAACCTTCTTAATTTCATTCAGTCTCTTACAGTTTAGTATAGACATGCCACAAACCTTCTTCATTTCATTCAGTCTGTCACAGTTTAGTATAGACCTGCCACAAACCTTCTTCATTTCATTCAGTCTCTCACAGTTTAGTTGAGACATGCCACAAACCTTCTTCATTTCATTCAGTCTCTCACAGTTTAGTATAGACCTGCCACACACCTTCTTCATTTCATTCAGTCTCTCACAGTTTAGTATAGACATGCCACAAACCTTCTTCATTTCATTCAGTCTCTCACAGTTTAGTATAGACATGCCACAAACCTTCTTCATTTCATTCAGTCTCTCACAGTTTAGTATAGACCTGCCACAAACCTTCTTCATTTCATTCAGTCTCTCACAGTTTAGTATAGACCTGCCACAAACCTTCTTCATTTCGTTCAGTCTCTCACATTTTAGTATAGACATGCCACAAACCTTCTTCATTTCATTCAGTCTCTCACAGTTTAGTATAGACATGCCACAAACCTTCTTCATTTCATTCAGTCTCTAAAAGTTTAGCATAGACATGCCACAAACCTTCTTCATTTCATTCAGTCTCTCACAGTTTAGTATAGACCTGCCACAAACCTTCTTCATTTCATTCAGTCTCTCACAGTTTAGTATAGACCTGCCACAAACCTTCTTCATTTCGTTCAGTCTCTCACATTTTAGTATAGACATGCCACAAACCTTCTTCATTTCATTCAGTCTCTTACAGTTTAGTATAGACCTGCTACAAACCTTCTTCATTTCATTCAGTCTCTCACAGTTTAGTTTAGACCTGCCACAAACCTTCTTCATTTCATTCAGTCTCTCACAGTTTAGTTTAGACCTGCCACAAACCTTCTTCATTTCATTCAGTCTCTCACAGTTTAGTATAGACATGCCACAAACCTTGTTCATTTCATTCAGTCTCTCACAGTTTAGTTGAGACATGCCACAAACATTCTTCATTTCATTCAGTCTCTCACAGTTTAGTATAGACCTGCCACAAACCTTCTTCATTTCATTCAGTCTCTCACAGTTTAGTATAGACATGCCACAAACCTTCTTCATTTCATTCAGTCTCTCACAGTTTAGTATAGACATGCCACAAACATTCTTCATTTCATTCAGTCTCTCACAGTTTAGTATAGACATGCCACAAACCTTCTTCATTTCATTCAGTCTCTAAAAGTTTAGCATAGACATGCCACAAACCTTCTTCATTTCATTCAGTCTCTCACAGTTTAGTATAGACCTGCCACAAACCTTCTTCATTTCATTCAGTCTCTCACAGTTTAGTATAGACCTGCCACAAACCTTCTTCATTTCGTTCAGTCTCTCACATTTTAGTATAGACATGCCACAAACCTTCTTCATTTCATTCAGTCTCTTACAGTTTAGTATAGACCTGCTACAAACCTTCTTCATTTCATTCAGTCTCTCACAGTTTAGTTTAGACCTGCCACAAACCTTCTTCATTTCATTCAGTCTCTCACAGTTTAGTTTAGACCTGCCACAAACCTTCTTCATTTCATTCAGTCTCTCACAGTTTAGTATAGACATGCCACAAACCTTGTTCATTTCATTCAGTCTCTCACAGTTTAGTTGAGACATGCCAGAAACATTCTTCATTTCATTCAGTCTCTCACAGTTTAGTATAGACCTGCCACAAACCTTCTTCATTTCATTCAGTCTCTCACAGTTTAGTATAGACATGCCACAAACCTTCTTCATTTCATTCAGTCTCTCACAGTTTAGTATAGACATGCCACAAACATTCTTCATTTCATTCAGTCTCTCACAGTTTAGTATAGACATGCCACAAACCTTCTTCATTTCATTCAGTCTCTCACAGTTTAGTATAGACCTGCCACAAACCTTCATTTCATTCAGTCTCTCACAGTTTAGTATAGACATGCCACAAACCTTCTTCATTTGATTCAGTCTCTCACAGTTTAGTATAGACATGCCACAAACCTTCTTCATTTCATTCAGTCTCTCACAGTTTAGTATAGACCTGCCACAAACCTTCTTCATTTCATTCAGTCTCTCACATTTTAGTATAGACATTCCACAAACCTTCTTCATTTCATTCAGTCTCTCACAGTTTAGTATAGACATGCCACAAACCTTCATTTCATTCAGTCTCTCACAGTTTAGTATAGACATGCCACAAACCTTCTTCATTTCATTCAGTCTCTCACAGTTTAGTATAGACCTGCCACAAACCTTCTTCATTTCATTCAGTCTCTCACAGTTTAGTATAGACCTGCCACAAACCTTCATTTCATTCAGTCTCTCACAGTTTAGTATAGACATGCCACAAACCTTCTTCATTTCATTCAGTCTCTCACAGTTTAGTATAGACCTGCCACAAACCTTCTTCATTTCATTCAGTCTCTCACATTTTAGTATAGACATGCCACAAACCTTCTTCATTTCATTCAGTCTCTCACAGTTTAGTATAGACATGCCACAAACCTTCTTCATTTCATTCAGTCTGTCACAGTTTAGTATAGACATGCCACAAACCTTCTTCATTTCATTCAGTCTCTCACAGTTCAGTATACACCTGCCACACACCTTCTTCATTTCATTCAGTCTCTCACAGTTTAGTATAGACATGCCACAAACCTTCTTCATTTCATTCAGTCTGTCACAGTTTCGTATATACCTGCTACAAACCTTCTTTATTTCATTCAGTCTTTCAGAGTTTAGTATAGACATGCCACAAACCTTCTTCATTTCATTCAGTCTGTCACAGTTTAGTATAGACCTGCCACAAACCTTCTTCATTTCATTCAGTCTCTCACAGTTTAGTATAGACCTGCCACAAACCTTCTTCATTTCATTCAGTCTCTCACAGTTTAGTTTAGACATGCCACAAACCTTCTTCATTTCATTCAGTCTCTCACAGTTTAGTATAGACCTGCCACAAACCTTCTTCATTTCATTCAGTCTCTCACAGTTTAGTATAGACATGCCACAAACCTTCATTTCATTCAGTCTCTCACAGTTTAGTATAGACATGCCACAAACCTTCTTCATTTCATTCAGTCTCTCACAGTTTAGTATAGACATGCCACAAACCTTCTTAATTTCATTCAGTCTCTTACAGTTTAGTATAGACATGCCACAAACCTTCTTCATTTCATTCAGTCTGTCACAGTTTAGTATAGACCTGCCACAAACCTTCTTCATTTCATTCAGTCTCTCACAGTTTAGTTGAGACATGCCACAAACCTTCTTCATTTCATTCAGTCTCTCACAGTTTAGTATAGACCTGCCACACACCTTCTTCATTTCATTCAGTCTCTCACAGTTTAGTATAGACATGCCACAAACCTTCTTCATTTCATTCAGTCTGTCACAGTTTCGTATATACCTGCTACAAACCTTCTTCATTTCATTCAGTCTCTCACAGTTTAGTATAGACATGCCACAAACCTTCTTCATTTCATTCAGTCTGTCACAGTTTAGTATAGACCTGCCACAAACCTTCTTCATTTCATTCAGTCTCTCACAGTTTAGTATAGACCTGCCACAAACCTTCTTCATTTCATTCAGTCTGTCACAGTTTCGTATATACCTGCTACAAACCTTCTTCATTTCATTCAGTCTCTCACAGTTTAGTATAGACATGCCACAAACCTTCTTCATTTCATTCAATCTCTCACAGTTTAGTATAGACATGCCACAAACCTTCTTCATTTCATTCAGTCTCTCACAGTTTAGTATAGACCTGCCACAAACCTTCTTCATTTCATTCAATCTCTCACAGTTTAGTATAGACATGCCACAAACCTTCTTCATTTCATTCAGTCTGTCACAGTTTACTATAGACCTGCCACAAACCTTCTTCATTTCATTCAATCTCTCACAGTTTAGTATAGACATGCCACAAACCTTCTTCATTTCATTCAGTCTCTCACAGTTTAGTATAGACCTGCCACAAACCTTCTTCATTTCATTCAGTCTCTCACAGTTTAGTATAGACATGCCACAAATCTTCTTCATTTCATTCAGTCTCTCACAGTTTAGTATAGACATGCCACAAACATTCTTCATTTCATTCAGTCTCTCACAGTTTAGTATAGACCTGCCACAAACCTTCTTCATTTCATTCAGTCTCTCACAGTTTAGTATAGACATGCCACAAACCTTCTTCATTTCATTCAGTCTCTCACAGTTTAGTATAGACATGCCACAAACATTCTTCATTTCATTCAGTCTCTCACAGTTTAGTATAGACATGCCACAAACCTTCTTCATTTCATTCAGTCTCTCACAGTTTAGTATAGACATGCCACAAACCTTCATTTCATTCAGTCTCTCACAGTTTAGTATAGACATGCCACAAACCTTCTTCATTTCATTCAGTCTCTCACAGTTTAGTATAGACATGCCACAAACCTTCTTCATCTCCTTCAGTCTCTCACAGTTTAGTATAGACCTGCCACAAACCTTCTTCATTTCATTCAGTCTCTCACAGTTTAGTATAGACCTGCCACAAACCTTCATTTCATTCAGTCTCTCACAGTTTAGTATAGACATGCCACAAACCTTCTTCATTTCATTCAGTCTCTCACAGTTTAGTATAGACCTGCCACAAACCTTCTTCATTTCATTCAGTCTCTCACATTTTAGTATAGACATGCCACAAACCTTCTTCATTTCATTCAGTCTCTCACAGTTTAGTATAGACATGCCACAAACCTTCTTCATTTCATTCAGTCTGTCACAGTTTAGTATAGACATGCCACAAACCTTCTTCATTTCATTCAGTCTCTCACAGTTCAGTATAGACCTGCCACAAACCTTCTTCATTTCATTCAGTCTCTCACAGTTTAGTATAGACCTGCCACAAACCTTCTTCATTTCATTCAGTCTGTCACAGTTTCGTATATACCTGCTACAAACCTTCTTCATTTCATTCAGTCTCTCACAGTTTAGTATAGACATGCCACAAACCTTCTTCATTTCATTCAGTCTCTTACAGTTTAGTATAGACATGCCACAAACCTTCTTCATTTCATTCAGTCTGTCACAGTTTAGTTGAGACATGCCACAAACCTTCTTCATTTCATTCAGTCTCTCACAGTTTAGTATAGACCTGCCACACACCTTCTTCATTTCATTCAGTCTCTCACAGTTTAGTATAGACATGCCACAAACCTTCTTCATTTCATTCAGTCTGTCACAGTTTCGTATATACCTGCTACAAACCTTCTTCATTTCATTCAGTCTCTCACAGTTTAGTATAGACATGCCACAAACCTTCTTCATTTCATTCAGTCTGTCACAGTTTAGTATAGACCTGCCACAAACCTTCTTCATTTCATTCAGTCTCTCACAGTTTAGTATAGACCTGCCACAAACCTTCTTCATTTCATTCAGTCTCTCACAGTTTAGTTTAGACATGCCACAAACCTTCTTCATTTCATTCAGTCTCTCACAGTTTAGTATAGACCTGCCACAAACCTTCTTCATTTCATTCAGTCTCTCACAGTTTAGTATAGACATGCCACAAACCTTCATTTCATTCAGTCTCTCACAGTTTAGTATAGACATGCCACAAACCTTCTTCATTTTATTCAGTCTCTCACAGTTTAGTATAGACCTGCCACAAACCTTCTTCATTTCATTCAGTCTCTTACAGTTTAGTATAGACATGCCACAAACCTTCTTCATTTCATTCAGTCTGTCACAGTTTAGTATAGACCTGCCACAAACCTTCTTCATTTCATTCAGTCTCTCACAGTTTAGTTGAGACATGCCACAAACCTTCTTCATTTCATTCAGTCTCTCACAGTTTAGTATAGACCTGCCACAAACCTTCTTCATTTCATTCAGTCTCTCACAGTTTAGTATAGACATGCCACAAACCTTCATTTTATTCAGTCTCTCACAGTTTAGTATAGACATGCCACAAACCTTCTTCATTTCATTCAGTCTCTCACAGTTTAGTATAGACATGCCACAAACCTTCTTCATTTCATTCAGTCTCTTACAGTTTAGTATAGACATGCCACAAACCTTCTTCATTTCATTCAGTCTGTCACAGTTTAGTATAGACCTGCCACAAACCTTCTTCATTTCATTCAGTCTCTCACAGTTTAGTTGAGACATGCCACAAACCTTCTTCATTTCATTCAGTCTCTCACAGTTTAGTATAGACCTGCCACACACCTTCTTCATTTCATTCAGTCTCTCACAGTTTAGTATAGACATGCCACAAACCTTCTTCATTTCATTCAGTCTGTCACAGTTTCGTATATACCTGCTACAAACCTTCTTTATTTCATTCAGTCTTTCACAGTTTAGTATAGACATGCCACAAACCTTCTTCATTTCATTCAGTCTCTCACAGTTTAGTATAGACCTGCCACAAACCTTCTTCATTTCATTCAGTCTCTCACAGTTTAGTATAGACCTGCCACAAACCTTCTTCATTTCATTCAGTCTCTCACAGTTTAGTTTAGACATGCCACAAACCTTCTTCATTTCATTCAGTCTCTCACAGTTTAGTATAGACCTGCCACAAACCTTCTTCATTTCATTCAGTCTCTCACAGTTTAGTATAGACATGCCACAAACCTTCATTTCATTCAGTCTCTCACAGTTTAGTATAGACATGCCACAAACCTTCTTCATTTCATTCAGTCTCTCACAGTTTAGTATAGACATGCCACAAACCTTCTTCATTTCATTAAGTCTCTTACAGTTTAGTATAGACATGCCACAAACCTTCTTCATTTCATTCAGTCTGTCACAGTTTAGTATAGACCTGCCACAAACCTTCTTCATTTCATTCAGTCTCTCACAGTTTAGTTGAGACATGCCACAAACCTTCTTCATTTCATTCAGTCTGTCACAGTTTAGTATAGACCTGCCACAAACCTTCTTCATTTCATTCAGTCTCTCACAGTTTAGTATAGACCTGCCACAAACCTTCTTCATTTCATTCAGTCTGTCACAGTTTCGTATATACCTGCTACAAACCTTCTTCATTTCATTCAGTCTCTCACAGTTTAGTATAGACATGCCACAAACCTTCTTCATTTCATTCAATCTCTCACAGTTTAGTATAGACATGCCACAAACCTTCTTCATTTCATTCAGTCTCTCACAGTTTAGTATAGACCTGCCACAAACCTTCTTCATTTCATTCAATCTCTCACAGTTTAGTATAGACATGCCACAAACCTTCTTCATTTCATTCAGTCTGTCACAGTTTACTATAGACCTGCCACAAACCTTCTTCATTTCATTCAATCTCTCACAGTTTAGTATAGACATGCCACAAACCTTCTTCATTTCATTCAGTCTCTCACAGTTTAGTATAGACCTGCCACAAACCTTCTTCATTTCATTCAGTCTCTCACAGTTTAGTATAGACATGCCACAAACCTTCTTCATTTCATTCAGTCTCTCACAGTTTAGTATAGACATGCCACAAACATTCTTCATTTCATTCAGTCTCTCACAGTTTAGTATAGACCTGCCACAAACCTTCTTCATTTCATTCAGTCTCTCACAGTTTAGTATAGACATGCCACAAACCTTCTTCATTTCATTCAGTCTCTCACAGTTTAGTATAGACATGCCACAAACATTCTTCATTTCATTCAGTCTCTCACAGTTTAGTATAGACATGCCACAAACCTTCTTCATTTCATTCAGTCTCTCACAGTTTAGTATAGACATGCCACAAACCTTCATTTCATTCAGTCTCTCACAGTTTAGTATAGACATGCCACAAACCTTCTTCATTTCATTCAGTCTCTCACAGTTTAGTATAGACATGCCACAAACCTTCTTCATCTCCTTCAGTCTCTCACAGTTTAGTATAGACCTGCCACAAACCTTCTTCATTTCATTCAGTCTCTCACAGTTTAGTATAGACCTGCCACAAACCTTCATTTCATTCAGTCTCTCACAGTTTAGTATAGACATGCCACAAACCTTCTTCATTTCATTCAGTCTCTCACAGTTTAGTATAGACCTGCCACAAACCTTCTTCATTTCATTCAGTCTCTCACATTTTAGTATAGACATGCCACAAACCTTCTTCATTTCATTCAGTCTCTCACAGTTTAGTATAGACATGCCACAAACCTTCTTCATTTCATTCAGTCTGTCACAGTTTAGTATAGACATGCCACAAACCTTCTTCATTTCATTCAGTCTCTCACAGTTCAGTATAGACCTGCCACACACCTTCTTCATTTCATTCAGTCTCTCACAGTTTAGTATAGACATGCCACAAACCTTCTTCATTTCATTCAGTCTGTCACAGTTTCGTATATACCTGCTACAAACCTTCTTCATTTCATTCAGTCTCTCACAGTTTAGTATAGACATGCCACAAACCTTCTTCATTTCATTCAGTCTGTCACAGTTTAGTATAGACCTGCCACAAACCTTCTTCATTTCATTCAGTCTCTCACAGTTTAGTATAGACCTGCCACAAACCTTCTTCATTTCATTCAGTCTCTCACAGTTTAGTATAGACATGCCACAAACCTTCATTTCATTCAGTCTCTCACAGTTTAGTATAGACATGCCACAAACCTTCTTCATTTCATTCAGTCTCTCACAGTTTAGTATAGACCTGCCACAAACCTTCTTCATTTCATTCAGTCTCTTACAGTTTAGTATAGACATGCCACAAACCTTCTTCATTTCATTCAGTCTGTCACAGTTTAGTATAGACCTGCCACAAACCTTCTTCATTTCATTCAGTCTCTCACAGTTTAGTTGAGACATGCCACAAACCTTCTTCATTTCATTCAGTCTCTCACAGTTTAGTATAGACCTGCCACACACCTTCTTCATTTCATTCAGTCTCTCACAGTTTAGTATAGACATGCCACAAACCTTCTTCATTTCATTCAGTCTGTCACAGTTTCGTATATACCTGCTACAAACCTTCTTCATTTCATTCAGTCTCTCACAGTTTAGTATAGACATGCCACAAACCTTCTTCATTTCATTCAGTCTGTCACAGTTTAGTATAGACCTGCCACAAACCTTCTTCATTTCATTCAGTCTCTCACAGTTTAGTATAGACCTGCCACAAACCTTCTTCATTTCATTCAGTCTCTCACAGTTTAGTTTAGACATGCCACAAACCTTCTTCATTTCATTCAGTCTCTCACAGTTTAGTATAGACCTGCCACAAACCTTCTTCATTTCATTCAGTCTCTCACAGTTTAGTATAGACATGCCACAAACCTTCATTTCATTCAGTCTCTCACAGTTTAGTATAGACATGCCACAAACCTTCTTCATTTCATTCAGTCTCTCACAGTTTAGTATAGACCTGCCACAAACCTTCTTCATTTCATTCAGTCTCTTACAGTTTAGTATAGACATGCCACAAACCTTCTTCATTTCATTCAGTCTGTCACAGTTTAGTATAGACCTGCCACAAACCTTCTTCATTTCATTCAGTCTCTCACAGTTTAGTTGAGACATGCCACAAACCTTCTTCATTTCATTCAGTCTCTCACAGTTTAGTATAGACCTGCCACAAACCTTCTTCATTTCATTCAGTCTCTCACAGTTTAGTATAGACATGCCACAAACCTTCATTTCATTCAGTCTCTCACAGTTTAGTATAGACATGCCACAAACCTTCTTCATTTCATTCAGTCTCTCACAGTTTAGTATAGACATGCCACAAACCTTCTTCATTTCATTCAGTCTCTTACAGTTTAGTATAGACATGCCACAAACCTTCTTCATTTCATTCAGTCTGTCACAGTTTAGTATAGACCTGCCACAAACCTTCTTCATTTCATTCAGTCTCTCACAGTTTAGTTGAGACATGCCACAAACCTTCTTCATTTCATTCAGTCTCTCACAGTTTAGTATAGACCTGCCACACACCTTCTTCATTTCATTCAGTCTCTCACAGTTTAGTATAGACATGCCACAAACCTTCTTCATTTCATTCAGTCTGTCACAGTTTCGTATATACCTGCTACAAACCTTCTTTATTTCATTCAGTCTTTCACAGTTTAGTATAGACATGCGACAAACCTTCTTCATTTCATTCAGTCTGTCACAGTTTAGTATAGACCTGCCACAAACCTTCTTCATTTCATTCAGTCTCTCACAGTTTAGTATAGACCTGCCACAAACCTTCTTCATTTCATTCAGTCTCTCACAGTTTAGTTTAGACATGCCACAAACCTTCTTCATTTCATTCAGTCTCTCACAGTTTAGTATAGACCTGCCACAAACCTTCTTCATTTCATTCAGTCTCTCACAGTTTAGTATAGACATGCCACAAACCTTCATTTCATTCAGTCTCTCACAGTTTAGTATAGACATGCCACAAACCTTCTTCATTTCATTCAGTCTCTCACAGTTTAGTATAGACATGCCACAAACCTTCTTCATTTCATTCAGTCTCTTACAGTTTAGTATAGACATGCCACAAACCTTCTTCATTTCATTCAGTCTGTCAAAGTTTAGTATAGACCTGCCACAAACCTTCTTCATTTCATTCAGTCTCTCACAGTTTAGTTGAGACATGCCACAAACCTTCTTCATTTCATTCAGTCTCTCACAGTTTAGTATAGACCTGCCACACACCTTCTTCATTTCATTCAGTCTCTCACAGTTTAGTATAGACATGCCACAAACCTTCTTCATTTCATTCAGTCTGTCACAGTTTCGTATATACCTGCTACAAACCTTCTTCATTTCATTCAGTCTCTCACAGTTTAGTATAGACATGCCACAAAACTTCTTCATTTCATTCAGTCTGTCACAGTTTAGTATAGACCTGCCACAAACCTTCTTCATTTCATTCAGTCTCTCACAGTTTAGTATAGACCTGCCACAAACCTTCTTCATTTCATTCAGTCTGTCACAGTTTCGTATATACCTGCTACAAACCTTCTTCATTTCATTCAGTTTTTCACAGTTTAGTATAGACATGCCACAAACCTTCTTCATTTCATTCAATCTCTCACAGTTTAGTATAGACATGCCACAAACCTTCTTCATTTCATTCAGTCTCTCACAGTTTAGTATAGACCTGCCACAAACCTTCTTCATTTCATTCAATCTCTCACAGTTTAGTATAGACATGCCACAAACCTTCTTCATTTCATTCAGTCTGTCACAGTTTACTATAGACCTGCCACAAACCTTCTTCATTTCATTCAATCTCTCACAGTTTAGTATAGACATGCCACAAACCTTCTTCATTTCATTCAGTCTCTCACAGTTTAGTATAGACCTGCCACAAACCTTCTTCATTTCATTCAGTCTCTCACAGTTTAGTATAGACATGCCACAAACCTTCTTCATTTCATTCAGTCTCTCACAGTTTAGTATAGACATGCCACAAACATTCTTCATTTCATTCAGTCTCTCACAGTTTAGTATAGACCTGCCACAAACCTTCTTCATTTCATTCAGTCTCTCACAGTTTAGTATAGACATGCCACAAACCTTCTTCATTTCATTCAGTCTCTCACAGTTTAGTATAGACATGCCACAAACCTTCATTTCATTCAGTCTCTCACAGTTTAGTATAGACATGCCACAAACCTTCTTCATTTCATTCAGTCTCTCACAGTTTAGTATAGACATGCCACAAACCTTCTTCATCTCCTTCAGTCTCTCACAGTTTAGTATAGACCTGCCACAAACCTTCTTCATTTCATTCAGTCTCTCACAGTTTAGTATAGACCTGCCACAAACCTTCATTTCATTCAGTCTCTCACAGTTTAGTATAGACATGCCACAAACCTTCTTCATTTCATTCAGTCTCTCACAGTTTAGTATAGACCTGCCACAAACCTTCTTCATTTCATTCAGTCTCTCACATTTTAGTATAGACATGCCACAAACCTTCTTCATTTCATTCAGTCTCTCACAGTTTAGTATAGACATGCCACAAACCTTCTTCATTTCATTCAGTCTGTCACAATTTAGTATAGACATGCCACAAACCTTCTTCATTTCATTCAGTCTCTCACAGTTCAGTATAGACCTGCCACACACCTTCTTCATTTCATTCAGTCTCTCACAGTTTAGTATAGACATGCCACAAACCTTCTTCATTTCATTCAGTCTGTCACAGTTTCGTATATACCTGCTACAAACCTTCTTCATTTCATTTAGACTCTCACAGTTTAGTATAGACATGCCACAAACCTTCTTCATTTCATTCAGTCTGTCACAGTTTAGTATAGACCTGCCACAAACCTTCTTCATTTCATTCAGTCTCTCACAGTTTAGTATAGACCTGCCACAAACCTTCTTCATTTCATTCAGTCTCTCACAGTTTAGTATAGACATGCCACAAACCTTCATTTCATTCAGTCTCTCACAGTTTAGTATAGACATGCCACAAACCTTCTTCATTTCATTCAGTCTCTCACAGTTTAGTATAGACCTGCCACAAACCTTCTTCATTTCATTCAGTCTCTCACAGTTTAGTATAGACATGCCACAAACCTTCTTCATTTCATTCAGTCTGTCACAGTTTAGTATAGACCTGCCACAAACCTTCTTCATTTCATTCAGTCTCTCACAGTTTAGTTGAGACATGCCACAAACCTTCTTCATTTCATTCAGTCTCTCACAGTTTAGTATAGACCTGCCACACACCTTCTTCATTTTATTCAGTCTCTCACAGTTTAGTATAGACATGCCACAAACCTTCTTCATTTTTTTCAGTCTCTCACAGTTTAGTATAGACATGCCACAAACCTTCTTCATTTCATTCAGTCTGTCACAGTTTCGTATATACCTGCTACAAACCTTCTTCATTTCATTCAGTCTCTCACAGTTTAGTATAGACATGCCACAAACCTTCTTCATTTCATTCAGTCTGTCACAGTTTAGTATAGACCTGCCACAAACCTTCTTCATTTCATTCAGTCTCTCACAGTTTAGTATAGACCTGCCACAAACCTTCTTCATTTCATTCAGTCTCTCACAGTTTAGTTTAGACATGCCACAAACCTTCTTCATTTCATTCAGTCTCTCACAGTTTAGTATAGACCTGCCACAAACCTTCTTCATTTCATTCAGTCTCTCACAGTTTAGTATAGACATGCCACAAACCTTCATTTCATTCAGTCTCTCACAGTTTAGTATAGACATGCCACAAACCTTCTTCATTTCATTCAGTCTCTCACAGTTTAGTATAGACCTGCCACAAACCTTCTTCATTTCATTCAGTCTCTTACAGTTTAGTATAGACATGCCACAAACCTTCTTCATTTCATTCAGTCTGTCACAGTTTAGTATAGACCTGCCACAAACCTTCTTCATTTCATTCAGTCTCTCACAGTTTAGTTGAGACATGCCACAAACCTTCTTCATTTCATTCAGTCTCTCACAGTTTAGTATAGACCTGCCACACACCTTCTTCATTTCATTCAGTCTCTCACAGTTTAGTATAAACATGCCACAAACCTTCATTTCATTCAGTCTCTCACAGTTTAGTATAGACATGCCACAAACCTTCTTCATTTCATTCAGTCTCTCACAGTTTAGTATAGACATGCCACAAACCTTCTTTATTTCATTCAGTCTCTCACAGTAGTATAGACATGCCACAAACCTTCTTCATTTCATTCAGTCTCTCACACTTTTGTATAGACATGCCACAAACCTTCTTCATTTCATTCAGTCTCTCACAGTTTAGTATAGACATGCCACAAACCTTCTTCATTTCATTCAGTCTCTCACAGTTTAGTATAGACCTGCCACAAACCTTCTTCATTTCATTCAGTCTCTCACACTTTTGTATAGACATGCCACAAACCTTCTTCATTTAATTCAGTCTCTCACAGTTTAGTATAGACATGCCACAAACATTCTTCATTTTATTCAGTCTCTCACAGTTTTTTATAGACATGCCACAAACCTTCTTCATTTCATTCAGTCTCTCACAGTTTAGTATAGACATGCCACAAACCTTCTTCATTTTATTCAGTCTTTCACAGTTTAGTAAAGACCTGCCACAAACCTTCTTCATTTCATTCAGTCTTTCACAGTTTAGTATAGACCTGCCACAAACCTTCTTCATTTCATTCAGTCTCTTACAGTTTAGTATAGACATGCCACAAACCTTCTTCATTTCATTCAGTCTCTCACAGTTTAGTATAGACATGCCACAAACCTTCATTTCATTCAGTCTCTCACAGTTTAGTATAGACATGCCACAAACCTTCTTCATTTCATTCAGTCTCTCACAGTTTAGTATAGACCTGCCACAAACCTTCATTTCATTCAGTTTCTTACAGTTTAGTATAGACATGCCACAAACCTTCTTCATTTTATTCAGTCTGTCACAGTTTAGTATAGACCTGCCACAAACCTTCTTCATTTCATTCAGTCTCTCACAGTTTAGTTTAGACATGCCACAAACCTTCTTCATTTCATTCAGTCTCTCACAGTTTAGTATAGACCTGCCACAAACCTTCTTCATTTTATTCAGTCTCTCACAGTTTAGTATAGACCTGCCACAAACCTTCTTCATTTCATTCAGTCTGTCACAGTTTCGTATATACCTGCTACAAACCTTCTTCATTTCATTCAGTCTCTCACAGTTTAGTATAGACATGCCACAAACCTTCTTTATTTCATTCAGTCTCTTACAGTTTAGTATAGACATGCCACATACCTTCTTCATTTCATTCAGTCTGTCACAGTTTAGTATAGACCTGCCACAAACCTTCTTCATTTCATTCAGTCTCTCACAGTTTAGTTGAGACATGCCACAAACCTTCTTCATTTCATTCAGTCTCTCACAGTTTAGTATAGACCTGCCACACACCTTCTTCATTTCATTCAGTCTCTCACAGTTTAGTATAAACATGCCACAAACCTTCATTTCATTCAGTCTCTCACAGTTTAGTATAGACATGCCACAAACCTTCTTCATTTCATTCAGTCTCTCACAGTTTAGTATAGACATGCCACAAATCTTCTTTATTTCATTCAGTCTCTCACAGTAGTATAGACATGCCACAAACCTTCTTCATTTCATTCAGTCTCTCACACTTTTGTATAGACATGCCACAAACCTTCTTCATTTCATTCAGTCTCTCACAGTTTAGTATAGACATGCCACAAACCTTCTTCATTTCATTCAGTCTCTCACAGTTTAGTATAGACCTGCCACAAACCTTCTTCATTTCATTCAGTCTCTCACACTTTTGTATAGACATGCCACAAACCTTCTTCATTTAATTCAGTCTTTTACAGTTTAGTATAGACATGCCACAAACATTCTTCATTTTATTCAGTCTCTCACAGTTTAGTATAGACATGCCACAAACCTTCTTCATTTTTTTCAGTCTCTCACAGTTTAGTATAGACATGCCACAAACCTTCTTCATTTCATTCAGTCTCTCACAGTTTAGTATAGACATGCCACAAACCTTCTTCATTTTATTCAGTCTTTCACAGTTTAGTAAAGACCTGCCACAAACCTTCTTCATTTCATTCAGTCTTTCACAGTTTAGTATAGACCTGCCACAAACCTTCTTCATTTCATTCAGTCTCTTACAGTTTAGTATAGACATGCCACAAACCTTCTTCATTTCATTCAGTCTCTCACAGTTTAGTATAGACATGCCACAAACCTTCATTTCATTCAGTCTCTCACAGTTTAGTATAGACATGCCACAAACCTTCTTCATTTCATTCAGTCTCTCACAGTTTAGTATAGACATGCCACAAATCTTCTTTATTTCATTCAGTCTCTCACAGTAGTATAGACATGCCACAAACCTTCTTCATTTCATTCAGTCTCTCACACTTTTGTATAGACATGCCACAAACCTTCTTCATTTCATTCAGTCTCTCACAGTTTAGTATAGACATGCCACAAACCTTCTTCATTTCATTCAGTCTCTCACAGTTTAGTATAGACCTGCCACAAACCTTCTTCATTTCATTCAGTCTCTCACACTTTTGTATAGACATGCCACAAACCTTCTTCATTTAATTCAGTCTTTTACAGTTTAGTATAGACATGCCACAAACATTCTTCATTTTATTCAGTCTCTCACAGTTTAGTATAGACATGCCACAAACCTTCTTCATTTTTTTCAGTCTCTCACAGTTTAGTATAGACATGCCACAAACCTTCTTCATTTCATTCAGTCTCTCACAGTTTAGTATAGACATGCCACAAACCTTCTTCATTTCATTCAGTCTCTCACAGTTTAGTATAGACATGCCACAAACCTTCATTTCATTCAGTCTCTCACAGTTTAGTATAGACATGCCACAAACCTTCTTCATTTTATTCAGTCTCTCACAGTTTAGTATAGACCTGCCACAAACCTTCATTTCATTCAGTCTCTTACAGTTTAGTATAGACATGCCACAAACCTTCTTCATTTTATTCAGTCTGTCACAGTTTAGTATAGACCTGCCACAAACCTTCTTCATTTCATTCAGTCTCTCACAGTTTAGTTTAGACATGCCACAAACCTTCTTCATTTCATTCAGTCTCTCACAGTTTAGTATAGACCTGCCACAAACCTTCTTCATTTCATTCAGTCTCTCACAGTTTAGTATAGACATGCCACAAACCTTCATTTCATTCAGTCTCTCACAGTTTAGTATAGACATGCGACAAACCTTCTTCATTTCATTCAGTCTCTCACAGTTTAGTATAGACCTGCCACAAACCTTCTTCATTTCATTCAGTCTCTCACAGTTTAGTATAGACCTGCCACAAACCTTCTTCATTTCATTCAGTCTCTCACACTTTTGTATAGACATGCCACAAACCTTCTTCATTTCATTCAGTCTCTCACAGTTTAGTATAGACATGCCACAAACCTTCTTCATTTCATTCAGTCTCTCACAGTTTAGTATAGACATGCCACAAACCTTCTTTATTTTATTCAGTCTCTCACAGTTTAGTATAGACCTGCCACAAACCTTCTTCATTTCATTCAGTCTCTCACACTTTTGTATAGACATGCCACAAACCTTCTTCATTTAATTCAGTCTCTCACAGTTTAGTATAGACATGCGACAAACCTTCTTCATTTCATTCAGTCTCTCACAGTTTAGTATAGACATGCCACAAACCTTCTTTATTTCATTCAGTCTCTCACAGTTTAGTATAGACCTGCCACAAACCTTCTTCATTTCATTCAGTCTCTCACAGTTTAGTATAGACCTGCCACAAACCTTCTTCATTTCATTCAGTCTCTCACACTTTTGTATAGACATGCCACAAACCTTCTTCATTTCATTCAGTCTCTCACAGTTTAGTATAGACATGCCACAAACCTTCTTCAATTCATTCAGTCTCTCACAGTTTAGTATAGACATGCCACAAACCTTCTTTATTTTATTCAGTCTCTCACAGTTTAGTATAGACATGCCACAAACCTTCTTCATTTCATTCAGTCTCTCACAGTTTAGTATAGACATGCCACAAACCTTCTTCATTTTATTCAGTCTTTCACAGTTTAGTAAAGACCTGCCACAAACCTTCTTCATTTCATTCAGTCTTTCACAGTTTAGTATAGACCTGCCACAAACCTTCTTCATTTCATTCAGTCTCTTACAGTTTAGTATAGACATGCCACAAACCTTCTTCATTTCATTCAGTCTCTCACAGTTTAGTATAGACATGCCACAAACCTTCATTTCATTCAGTCTCTCACAGTTTAGTATAGACATGCCACAAACCTTCTTCATTTCATTCAGTCTCTCACAGTTTAGTATAGACCTGCCACAAACCTTCATTTCATTCAGTCTCTTACAGTTTAGTATAGACATGCCACAAACCTTCTTCATTTTATTCAGTCTGTCACAGTTTAGTATAGACCTGCCACAAACCTTCTTCATTTCATTCAGTCTCTCACAGTTTAGTTTAGACATGCCACAAACCTTCTTCATTTCATTCAGTCTCTCACAGTTTAGTATAGACCTGCCACAAACCTTCTTCATTTCATTCAGTCTCTCACAGTTTAGTATAGACATGCCACAAACCTTCATTTCATTCAGTCTCTCACAGTTTAGTATAGACATGCGACAAACCTTCTTCATTTCATTCAGTCTCTCACAGTTTAGTATAGACATGCCACAAACCTTCTTTATTTCATTCAGTCTCTCACAGTTTAGTATAGACCTGCCACAAACCTTCTTCATTTCATTCAGTCTCTCACAGTTTAGTATAGACCTGCCACAAACCTTCTTCATTTCATTCAGTCTCTCACACTTTTGTATAGACATGCCACAAACCTTCTTCATTTCATTCAGTCTCTCACAGTTTAGTATAGACATGCCACAAACCTTCTTCATTTCATTCAGTCTCTCACAGTTTAGTATAGACATGCCACAAACCTTCTTTATTTTATTCAGTCTCTCACAGTTTAGTATAGACATGCCACAAACCTTCTTCATTTCATTCAGTCTCTCACAGTTTAGTATAGACATGCCACAAACCTTCTTCATTTCATTCAGTCTTTCACAGTTTAGTATAGACATGCCACAAACCTTCTTCATTTCATTCAGTCTTTCACAGTTTAGTATAGACATGCCACAAACCTTCTTCATTTCATTCAGTCACTCACAGTTTAGTATAGACCTGCCACAAACCTTCTTCATTTCATTCAGTCTCTCACACTTTTGTATAGACATGCCACAAACCTTCTTCATTTCATTCAGTCTCTCACAGTTTAGTATAGACATGCCACAAACCTTCTTCATTTCATTCAGTCTCTCACAGTTTAGTATAGACATGCCACAAACCTTCTTTATTTTATTCAGTCTCTCACAGTTTAGTATAGACCTGCCACAAACCTTCTTCATTTCATTCAGTCTCTCACACTTTTGTATAGACATGCCACAAACCTTCTTCATTTAATTCAGTCTTTTACAGTTTAGTATAGACATGCCACAAACATTCTTCATTTTATTCAGTCTCTCACAGTTTAGTATAGACATGCCACAAACCTTCTTCAT
This sequence comes from Biomphalaria sudanica, assembly GCA_036873155.1. Lineage (NCBI taxonomy): Eukaryota > Metazoa > Mollusca > Gastropoda > Planorbidae > Biomphalaria > Biomphalaria sudanica. The sequence continues at coordinate 219,639 of JAZGLO010006675.1, forward strand.
TTTTTTCAGTCTCTCACAGTTTAGTATAGACATGCCACAAACCTTCTTCATTTCATTCAGTCTCTCACAGTTTAGTATAGACATGCCACAAACCTTCTTCATTTTATTCAGTCTTTCACAGTTTAGTAAAGACCTGCCACAAACCTTCTTCATTTCATTCAGTCTTTCACAGTTTAGTATAGACCTGCCACAAACCTTCTTCATTTCATTCAGTCTCTTACAGTTTAGTATAGACATGCCACAAACCTTCTTCATTTCATTCAGTCTCTCACAGTTTAGTATAGACATGCCACAAACCTTCATTTCATTCAGTCTCTCACAGTTTAGTATAGACATGCCACAAACCTTCTTCATTTCATTCAGTCTCTCACAGTTTAGTATAGACCTGCCACAAACCTTCATTTCATTCAGTCTCTTACAGTTTAGTATAGACATGCCACAAACCTTCTTCATTTTATTCAGTCTGTCACAGTTTAGTATAGACCTGCCACAAACCTTCTTCATTTCATTCAGTCTCTCACAGTTTAGTTTAGACATGCCACAAACCTTCTTCATTTCATTCAGTCTCTCACAGTTTAGTATAGACCTGCCACAAACCTTCTTCATTTCATTCAGTCTCTCACAGTTTAGTATAGACATGCCACAAACCTTCATTTCATTCAGTCTCTCACAGTTTAGTATAGACATGCGACAAACCTTCTTCATTTCATTCAGTCTCTCACAGTTTAGTATAGACATGCCACAAACCTTCTTTATTTCATTCAGTCTCTCACAGTTTAGTATAGACCTGCCACAAACCTTCTTCATTTCATTCAGTCTCTCACAGTTTAGTATAGACCTGCCACAAACCTTCTTCATTTCATTCAGTCTCTCACACTTTTGTATAGACATGCCACAAACCTTCTTCATTTCATTCAGTCTCTCACAGTTTAGTATAGACATGCCACAAACCTTCTTCATTTCATTCAGTCTCTCACAGTTTAGTATAGACATGCCACAAACCTTCTTTATTTTATTCAGTCTCTCACAGTTTAGTATAGACATGCCACAAACCTTCTTCATTTCATTCAGTCTCTCACAGTTTAGTATAGACATGCCACAAACCTTCTTCATTTCATTCAGTCTTTCACAGTTTAGTATAGACATGCCACAAACCTTCTTCATTTCATTCAGTCTTTCACAGTTTAGTATAGACATGCCACAAACCTTCTTCATTTCATTCAGTCACTCACAGTTTAGTATAGACATGCCACAAACCTTCTTCATTTCATTCTATTGGACTTGGAATCTTCCTATTAAGAGAAAATTAGTGCATTGTAGATGCTAGGAGAAAGAGTTTCTGAAGCTCAGAAATGAAGAAAATCGCATAGCGCCCGGGACTTCGCTTCGGAAAACTCAAGTGAGCATAAGGCGCACCCCCTAACATCTAATCTTAGCAGTTGAGTGGTGAATTAACTTTTTTTAAAATGTTGAGAAACACATATCTTCTTTTTTGAAGTAACGTCTGTATTTTGTAAGAAGAGGAAGAACAACTTAGGCATAAGTCCCTCGCGCGCCACTCGACGCATAGAGCTGAAAGCTCTCTCCACAGAAATGAGTCTAAGGTGACTTTCACAGCCACTTCCCAGCTGGTGCCCACGAAATTCATGACTTCTACAAAGGTGTGACGCCATGTTAGACGTGGGCGGCCATGTTTTTACGTTCCTTATGTTAAGGCTGACTTTGCTAAACGTGCTTCGTCATGTCTAATGGTAAGTCTCACAAATGTCCATCAACGTTCAGTCGCCACTTCATTTTAGACGGCGAATGCCTGTGCGGAAAAATATTTCTCTATTGGCATTATCTCGGTATGTCATTTGTTGAATCCTTCTCAGCAATCACTGCTCTTCCTCTTTCAATCTTCCACGTCTCTAGCGAAGGTGGCCGTTGAGATAAGGATTGTATGGAGTAGGTGGATTTTAATATCCAGGCTAATTGATCTGTTTGTTCAGATAGACCATCATGATATGCTTCTCCATCGCTTGAGATAACACTGCCTGAATAGGTTAACTTTTCTATTAGTTCAAGATCTGTATGACCAATGTTGATGGCTGTACTTGGTAACCTGCACCGAATATGCATAACTTTGAGGGCGCTTTATCCGTCATTTCGTGTATAAATATAATTGTATATTAAAGTAATGCTGTCGTCTACATAATCCAACTCAGTTTGGTTTACGCAATGGGAACCCGTATTTTTATGACATCTACAAAAAAGAGAAATGGGGATAAACCCTAATCTCATATCCGTCTCGATGTTGAAGAAATCCAGCGTCTGTTGTGACACACCAGCTTGATTTGCTTTAGACATGTCGCTGAATAAACTCTTGTGATATGCCTTATTCTCTTGCTATTTTCCTGAGTGATTCCAATGGACGGTACCGGTATCATTTTTTAAAAAATCTACAAAACTGATCAACATCCTTTGTTGGTATTCCAGGCTTTGTTCGACAATGTTTCGCAGTACGTAAGCCTGTTCAGTGCGTGCATTGCCTTTTCGGAAGCAGCTGAGAAACACTAGTAGGCTATAATTTAAAACCTTTTCCGCAAGGAGCTCTTAAATAGTCTCTGAGGTTTCTCAATTTTATATTTGTACATTTTTAATTTATGTAATAACTTTTGATAAAATATATATATATAAAAACACCCGACATTTTAAAATATAAATGACCATCAATTAATTAGTTTACAGTTTTATTGTTCAACATAAAGAAACAAAATAAACGATAGCTGTTTGTTATTTAGGGGGGGGGGGGGTAACACCACTAGCTTACAGGAACGGGTGACACCGACCCTAGTGACGCCACAGTTTAAGACCAAAATTAAAATTACTGCCGAGGACAGGCCAAGACGGTAAAAAACTTAGACTATCACCGGCAGGCAACGATTATGTTTGTTCTGGATATGTTATAATATTTAGATGACAGAACTGCGCAGCCACGTAAACTATTGCACCCCCCCCCCTCCATAATGTTCGGACTCAAAGACAAGCTTTATAATTAATAATAATACATTGTTTCATGTTATTAGCTAAGCACTGACTCACACATCACTAATTCTAACACTTAATTAAGGGCGCTAAAAAAATAAATTTGCAGTTATTCCTCTATGTGTTGGCTTGGAATAACTATAATTCTTATTTATTACGAAGCTTATATCAACTCATCTGTCTGGTTAAAAAGTTTGTACACGTTATTTCTCCCACACCCTATTTCGGATCAAGCTGAAACTTTGCACAATTATTTCTTTGACATGCCAATAACGCAAGAATCAATAAAAAATTTAACCAATTAGTCAATTAACTATTGGTATTGTTTTGTTTGGTATCTCGAACAAGAGAAAGAAATTTTACTTAACTGATAAGGTGGTATAAATTGAATTAGTCCCCCTTTCTTGTTAGTAGAATGAAAAGTTTGTAAATAACTATGAAACCTTATCTTCATTTTTGAAGTAACATCTGTAATATAAAAGATATGTTAAGGTATTTTCATAAGTTACTCCCTGGCACTGTGGTTACCATATTGGCTTGAGGTTGGCAAGACCCTGTATAGCCCTCTAGTTCGAATTCAGATCGCTCGCTTTTTAAAAATAAATGCATTTAAAAAGCGATCACTCACATACCCCTTCTTTCTGCCCACTCTACCCATTTCCAACCATCAAGTGATAGGATTATAGCGTATTGGGAAAGCTAAAAGCATCAAAATTGCGCTAAACAAAAACAATTGTTAAAAATATTTCTAATCGCGAAGACTGGTTGGGGGTGTGTTTCTTTTAATGCCTTTCTTTTGTGTCAATTACATAACTGTTAATGTTGACAGTAAATCGATGAAAGTGAAGCTGCAATTGCTACATTACAAATTAGCATGCCACAATGTAGGCCTACTTGTAATGTTTTGTATGTAGGAGTCTGCAGCAACGGTGTTGACCGGCAACACCGTTGCCCGGTCAACACCGTTGCTGCAGACTCCTTAGCCTGCAAAGGACGGGCTAACACCACCTACCGAGCAGCCTGTGAGAAAAAAAAAAACCCAGTCTGAGTGCTGGGAAAGGTAGGTCACAAAAAGCCTTCCGAGTCTGAGAGCATATGAAGTGGTAGATGTGGCCCAGGCTAGTATCACAAAGTGCAGTACGGGCCACTGTCCAGTTGGTCCATATTTCGCACGGTCCCCCCCCACCCCAGGTGGAAGAGGAAACTGTCTCATTTCTTTTCGACTTGCTGATTTCCTTATGGACAGGTCTGGGAAGCCACACAAGTTCTTGACCTGTATGGTGGGTGACATGTGCATTATACACAACAGCAAACGTCTTTGAATTTGTTCACTCTTTGATGATATATATGGTTTGGTGCTGTTGCCAAAATGCTGCATTACCTTTCCATATATCTTTTCCTGAAACTTATGTGTGAACCATAGCAAATGTTTGATTTTATTTTCCAAAATTTGTTAATTAATAATATTAATAATAATAAAACACATGACAGACATAAAAAGTAAACACATTATAAACAATTATTACAAATTATTTTTTTATTACAGTGAGTCAAATATAAAATATGGCTGCAAGTTTCATCAATTACCTTCCCTTGCTTCGCCTTAATTCCAAGCTAATTATCTGTTTAAAAAAATTAATTAAAAACAAATCACATGACCATAATTGCAGAACTGATATTGAAATTTATCAAATGATACAAGAAATAAAAAAAAAAATTGAAGTTAAAAAATAAAAGAGTTCCTAACAAAATAAGTTTTACATTTCCTAGATTTTCTTGGATTGAATATATTCAATGATGATAGTGGATCCAACATGCCAAGCCAAATGGAATACTAAGAAAACAGAATTTGCCGATCTCGCTAACGAATTAGGTGACAATGTTAACAATTCATAATACAAATTCTTTATGTGATACTTTTAAACTATTGAGTTTTCTGAGTATAAATAAAAGAATACTTATCTATAGCATAGAGATACTTTTACAATGGAGGAGAACAGTTACCTGATCAACTTGAGCACAAACCACATTTTTCATTTCTTCGGTCAGATTTCTAGATGAGGTGAAGGTCTGCCAAAAGAACAATTGACAAGATGACATTGCTTTTACACAAGCTTGTAGTACCCAGCAGATTATTTTTTTTAAGTGACCTTGAGTTAACTGAGACCATTATCATCATTAAAAAAAGAAAAATCAATATATTTGTTGACTTCTTTAGTACCATTGTGTGATTCATCCATACAAGCTATAAAATAACATAAACTGCCTTTTTAAAATTTCGCTACATAAATTGGTTTATATGTATATGCCTACAGTATGCATACTTAATTTGAAAAAAAAAAAGGATAAGCTATTGCATCCATTTTAATTATTATTGAATATGGTAGTTAAATAATTTTTATTAAATTTTCAATGGATGAATGTCATTTCTGAGATGAAACACTGCTTAACATAAATTACCCTTTAAATTTTGTTTTAAAAATTGGTTTAAAAGTATGTTGGTAAAGTAAGAAATTAAAAAAAAAAAGATCAGAAGAATATTGCTTTTGAATAATATGATTGTAGAATAGTCTTTCAGTACAAACACTTTAACAAGCCAAGAGTAAACTTGTCTTTTGTATAAAGACAGGGTTAGATAAAAGTGGTTAAGATTCCAAATTGACTCTGAATGTCTAACTAGGTCAAGTGAAGCTATTTGGTTATTGTGCCAGGCACAGAAACAGGTGAGCTACACATCATATGACTATTAGGTCTTAATGTGACACTATGCACAATGATAATAAAAGAAAAATTGCAACACTAACCTTTAATAAGACCAAGCTCACATTGAACAAGTTCCTGGCACATGAATCAAATATTTTGTCCCCTTTTTTCACACCTTTCTCATTCAAAACATTGTCAACAATAGCCTGAAGTTTCTGGAAAACAGAATTAGTAAATAGGATTCCTCAGAATATTCACGAATCAGTCATATAATTCAAATATTAGATACCAGACTATCGGTTCAGTTATTTTGGGTTAACAACTTTTAATTGAAGCTGCACTGAACAAGGAGCTTACATTTACCCATACCACTAAAACAGCTGAAGTAAAAAGTCAAGTAATGTTTTTGGATGATATACAAAACAAACAAAAAAACAATTGTTATTGTTATATTAACAAATTGACAACTTGCCAATTTATGTCTTTGAGATCTTTTCATTCTGTCACACTTTTTCTGGTCATTCTTCTCTGTAGTACTATTTGATGCACCAGGGGATTCTTGGGTACTGCTACTATTCTCACTTTGTGCATCTGGCCTTACTCCTAAATCTTTAGTACCACTTCTACTTCTGCTCTGTACAGCTGGAGTTACACCCAGATCTCTGTTACTGCTCCTACTTTTGCTATGTACAGCTGGAGTTAAACCTAGATCTCTGTTACTGCTCCTACTTCTGCTCTGTACAACTGGAGTTAAACCCAGATCTCTGTTACTGCTCTTACTTCTGCTTGTGTCACTGATTCTTTTTGTTTGTGCTTCTGACATCACAGCTTGATTTTTCGTGCAGTTTTTTTGTCTGCTTTCAACATCTAACAAAACTGAAAAAAAAGTTAAGAAGAAATAATTATTTTAAAGTGCTGCAAGTCTTAGTGAATATTGGGGAAATTATTTTTTTTTATAAATCTCAGCTAAGGGTTATAGAATGAATTACCTTAAGACACTAACAATAACAGCTAAAGACAGGCTGTCTATGTTTCTAAAATATGTATCAAAACGAAGTTTGAAAACTAAAAAAAAACAACCCAACTACGTGACAAAAAAAAAAAGTGGAAACGACTACAAAAAGATCAATGATTAGTTGGATAGAAGATGTAGAAGTATTAAAAAGTAGTGGTAATTGCAATGATCTCAATGATGAGAAAACATAAAAAAAAAAAATGTTGAATAGAGGTATCAAACAATAGTTCCTTTAAAAAAAAATTGATTCAAGATTTTATTTATTTATTTATTTTTAATTCGTGAAATAAAAATGAAACAAAATGAAACAAACCAGTTGAGCTTGCTGATTTTGTTAATGCCAGTTTCCTTGGTGAGACTCGAAGTGGTTGTGTGAAGCTTTCTGTTCTCTTAAATCTTTCAATCCCAGTCTCTTTTCTGGGCCTTTTCTCTACAGCTGACTGAGAGGGCTGACAATTCTCCTGTGTGGAATCTGAATTCTCCATGGGAGCTCCGACATGTTTTGAGTGTGTGAAACTAAACAGACTTGGTGAGCTGAAGGATATTTCTTTGCTAGGGAGGAAGTTGAAAAGACTTTGGTAAACTAAGAGAAATCAGAAAGATTGAGTATTAAGTAGCATTTAATTTGTATACATAAATATATCAGAATGTAGTGTTCTAAGCCTGTGTACATATGATTCAATAAAGCAACAAAAGTAAATACAATTTAGCAACAAAACTTTATCTTTCTAAAATTGAAAAGAAGAATATGTGTTTGTATGTTAAAGTATACATTTTTAGAAGTGTTAATACTTTAAATAAAAAAAAAATTACTTGATAAAATCTCTCAGAACTGATTTCACATCAGCTCCTTAAAACTTTTGATCATTAAAAAAAATCAAGTGATTCTTGGTAAACTTATGAACATTTCAGCAGGTTCAGATTGGTCATAAAGGTATTAACAAAGACATACACATTTTTTAATACAGCATTGTTTAAAAAATCATCAACAGTTAAACCTTAACATTTCAAACTGCATTAGTAGAATTAACTATTGATTTCAGATGGGAGAAAGGATCAAAGAATCAATTTTTAAAACATCTAATTTTTTTTATTTAGAGAGGTTTAATTTAAAATTGATATAAAAGACATTATCCACAATATCATACCACCTTCTTTTAATCGTCTTTCTAATCCAATAGTTATGTCTCCAGCTCAAGAATATATCTAATCAGAAAACTGATTTGGGCAATCCTTATCCATTGACAAAATTATGATTTATTATTTATATCTTCCTTTGTAAAAACTATGCTTCAAGGTGTACATGTAAAAAAATATGTGTAATCATTTCCACCACACCAAATCCAATTTAAAATGTATTAATTTTAGAGTATTGACCAATATCACATGGAATATATACATGTAATTATAATAATAATTGTCCAACTAATAGGATTTACCTTACTAGAAGTTAAAATATCTCAAACAAACTTTTCAACCCCTAAGAGCATATTTTCTTCTAGATTCCTAGTAACAAAGTGATCTGATGCTAATCTGTTTCTTTATAACCTTTAACATAATCCAGCACTTAGTCTAGGTCCTAATTACAACCTATGTGTGTTTATGTGAGTTGTAAGGTGGGGAAAAACAGTTTCTCTCAAGTAAAGCAGCACTACATGAGGAGCATACGCAAGAAATCCAAGACCCAAAGTAAACAAGAAATGTAAATTATGAGTGAGTATGGTGTGAATGTATTATATTTTGGTTTTCTATAATTCTAATGTTTTGTTTGGTGTAATGCACAAATTGTAAGACAAATTGCCTTATGAATAATAAAGATTATTATTATTACTATTCAATTAACATAAACAATATATATAGAAATAGAAAAAAACAACAACATTAGACACCTTTTAGTATTGCCCTTGATATGACAAGAAGAGCTTCTAAGCGATGAGCTAATTACTGCTGTTTTTCTGGTTTTCTTTTTTAGTGGAGAAATAAAAGAGGAGCCAGTATCAACATCATTAGACCTGTCTCTGATCTTGGCATACATTCTTTCAAACAGAAGATCATTTTCATCCCTGTAATAACTGTAACAGAAAATATGTTCCACCTTAACAAATCCAAAATGTTAATTTACTTTTATTTACTGTCATAAAATCAATTGATAAACTTTTGACATATATATCAGACATATCATTATATATTTCAATGTTCATTTGAATGTGATATATATAATATAAAATGTAATATGATGTTCATTTGAATTTAATAGATATAATATAAAATGTAATCATTAAACTTTTGACATATATATCAGACATATGATTATATATTTTTTTGTTCATTTGAATGTAATATATATAATATAAAATGTAATATGATGTTCATTTGAATGTAATATATATATATAATAAAATGTAATATGATAACATTTTACTTTTGGAAATCACTTTTAATTATAATTTTTTAAAAGAGCAACATTTTTAATAAGCCAATACGCTTTATTAAAACAGAGTTTTTTTTTTTTTGTAATGCAGCATTTTTATTGTTGTTGTTTTTTTTTAATTCTGTATTTTTAAAAATTTTTTTTGTTGTTGTTGTAATTCTGTATTTGTGTTGATTCTGTGAGAAACACTAAAGAAACATATTTACGCATGTTTATACATAGAGCAAAGGTATTAACTTACTAGATATCAGGGGCCAATAAATGTTGACTGTTTGGCCAAGACAAAGAATAATCTGGATGGCTTTCATAACGACACAAACCCCTTCCTTTCTGGAAAGGAAAACATAAAAAAATAACTTATTCATAAAAAAAAACTATTTACAGAAAAGAATTCAAAATTTATTTATTCTCAATGGAATCCAACCATTCTCACCATTCTATGAGGCTCTTGGCTAACCAGGTTTACTAAGCTGTGTTTTAAAACAATGTTTATGAAGCAATGTTTTATTTCAAGATATTTATCTCTCACAGTTTCTCTGATATGTACATTCACACAATTATTGGTTACATGGAAAATTCAGTAGGTTACCGTATTAAGATAAGATAAAATAAGATAATTTTTATTGATCCAATCTAATGGAAATTCAGTTTGACTACAATTGACGAGCTCAGCGAAACTACTGTACAAAAACAATATTGATTAAAACTTCGAACAACATTCACACACAAAAACACACATTCACAACCAGCGCTTTATGAATTTTGACTTCTATGTATTCTCGATGACTACAGCTGATCTTGTAACACTCTGACCGAAAGTAGTAAAAGTTGATAAATTGTGTAGATGTTGAAAGAATTATATAAGTTTATGACCAAACTTCAGAGGTCAATAGGATAGTCTTAAAATTGAACATTACTGGCGAGCACTTTTTGTAATGACACCTTCCTTTAAAAATCTCTTTCAGACCTTGCAATGTATAGGGCAGATGATATAAAGCTCATGTTTATACGGCAAAGGATTAGTGAGGGTGTCATGAGGCCATCACAATGACAAACAGCCTTCACTTTCCCCAATTAATGTCTGGCACCCATTATAGTTGGGCAGATTCAGGGTCGTCTTAAAAATTCCAGTCTTCACTGATCCAAGAAGCCAAGTGCTTTACCTCTCAGCTACCACCACACCCCATCACCCTACATTCAACTCAACCAAATAGATTGCCTTTGGCGTATGGCCACCCACACTACGGAACAGGTGTGTCAGAGAAGTTGATGATCACTATATATTGATGGCTCATAAGTATTGTGAAACTGATTTAGATTGGTTTATTAAGTTTCTCTTTCTTTTTCCCCTCACTGTTAGCTTTTCTTTTGCCTCAAAGCCAAAAACTCCATCTTACAATTTAACACAAAGACAATTGAACTTGTACTAAAATTTCCAACTCAAACCATGCAATAGATAGATAGTGTTATTGAGCAATAGTAAGAGTTTTTTTGTAAGGAAAAGTTACACATTTTATAAAAAATATTTCAAGGTCTAATAAACTTTGAATTTGATAGATGCAATATTGTTTCAACTTATTATAAATTCTCAACACAACTTAACATTAAATTAGAACATCAATGACACAGCAGTGCTTCAAAGCTAAGTAAAAGGCAAGACTCACCACTTTGATTGGAGCAACAGGAGTTGACGACTCTAGATAATGGTATCGTTGCAGAAGATCAAGAACATTAAAATCCCAAGAATCTATAAAAAAAAAAATGGGATACATTTTTTTGTTAAAAAAACAACAACAACAAAAGTTGTTAAATTACCTGATATGATAATTTTCCTTGTCTCAAACAAAGAAATACTATGCCAAACTGGGACTCAACCACTTAATTAGGTTTGCAGGACATGTCCACTGACAAAATGAATTATGCATACCAAGAGTTGCAATGACAATACCAAGAAATCGCAAACAGATATATCCTCATTTAACTTGGTGCAATACTTTCAATGAGAATCTCAAAGCAGTGAACACCAGATGGGAAGAGGCTTCCGAAGCTGCCAGTGACAAATCTTTATGGAGACAGCTTTCCACCAAATGCGCCAAAAGGCATGGAAGGATCTAATTCACAGTCCTAAAAAAAGACACAGCAGCACAAAGCAAATCCTGAACCATAAGATCAAAATATAAACTAACAAAACATGCCCCTGTAGAATGAAAACTGAGAGTGTCCTTCAAGCTTGCATTCAACAAACCTGGTTGAGTCCCTGACAATGAGATATGATTTTCAAGGATAAACTCTATTTGAAAACTGGCAGATGTAGAAACCACCCCAAAGTTCTCTTAGATATATGACATATTATTTAACTCTCTAATTTTACTGATCAGAAAAGAGAAGTCTTCTAAGGTTGGTATTAATATTCAACTATTAACAATATACAAGCAATATTTCATTCTTTAAAAAAAAACAACAGAATGATATCTAAAACAAACCTTTAAATAACTAAAAAGTGTAACAACTGCTTTGTTCCCTGCATGTTTTACTGTTAATGTAATGGATACGCTTTTAGAAATACAAAATACATTTTGATTCTATTTATCCAAGTAAAAACAAATAAAAGTTCATGGTATTTATAATATAACTGAGATAATTACCTATGTTTTTGTCACTGTCATCTCTAGAGGCAGATGACTGTACACTATCATACTTCTGGGAATTGGTTCTAACCGATTCCCTTGCTTCAAGTATACGTCTCTCATGGGACATGGAAGACTCTATGATTGTTAAAAAAATATAAGCATGAAGAAAGGAGAAAGAAAATTTATACATTTCACATTTAAATCACAGCAAATAATGTAAACAAAACTACAAAATATGGTAGGGCATGGTGGCTGTCAAACTGAACATCTTGATTTTGAATCCAGAAGAAGGATGGGACTAGTACCTTTTGTGGAGAGTAGATGTTAGTGGTAATAATACAACATCCCACATAAACTTATGGTCATACAACCAAAGTTCTAGTTCTTTCGGCTTATATAACACTAGTTCTGAAAGTGTAACTTGTGTGTCACATTGATATGAAATAGATTAAATTACATAACAGTAGTTAAGAAAACTGTTTTATGTAACAAGTAAAGATTTATATCCCCATCACTATATTTTTTAAACAAATGAAACAATTAGAAAATAGTGATTCTGTCATTTATCAGTGGTTTCATGCAGTTAACTTTTTATAGTTTGTGCAGCTAAGCCTGAAGTATTGATCAGTTGCAGTCTCATGGCTTTTTCACCCATAACACTTACTGAATGTCAACTGGCTATGACCACACCTAGTTAGTGGGTGTGCTCTGTCCTTTTCAATCACAATTAGCTGTAATGGTCATTAAATTTTAACCAGTCATGAGTACTGGTAATAAAAAATCAAAAGTTATAATTAGATATATGAGACACATTTTAGCACATGTACTATCTAATGCACAGTAAGGAATATTATGTCTTCTGACATCTAATGATGTTTTAGATTTGTGATTCCCATATTGGCCACAAAACTTCCAAAAGGTAGCTTATAGTGGCATTTTTTTAATGAGGGGTTGGAGCTTTATTATAAAAGTTAGACATTAGAGTATGCAAAGTGATAACTTATGTTTTTTGTTTATGTTTTATATGCATTTCACAAATGGAAAAAACTATTTAATCCAAATAAAGGAAACAATCTAGAAATTTTGAAAATAACAAACAAAAGAAAAAAGAATAATCTATAAAAAAAAATATTTTAGGGGAAAGAACTGCTAATTACTGCAATTAATTTCAAAATGGCAGAGTTTAGCTTCCTTTCTGTTAAATGAAACAAAATTAATTAATTGCTACTAACTCATTAAAAACTTGGTTAATTTTTTTTATTGATTTGTATACTGTCATTGATAATGAATAATTAGGAAAAAAATCCAACTTGATCTGAGAATGGGAAGTGGGAGAAAAAATGTGATAAAGGAGATAAATCCATATATGCATCCACATCTAAGTAGCACTTATTCCCCTTATTTTGATATCAAACAAAATAATTAATTACTAATAACTAATAGATAAATTGTTTTAATTGATTCAAGTTTTGTTAGGTACAATGACTATTTGTGCAAAGTTTCAACTTAATCTGAAAATGGGAAGTGGAAGAAAACTCATGTTCAAACTTTTTTACCAGACAGACAGAGTGAGTTGATATAAGCTTTGTAAAAACAATTCATAAGACTGAATGATTGGGAAACTGGCATCTTGCTATAATACTGGCTTGAGTGACTAAACTGGCATGAACTGAGTCAGAACTGAATGAATGAGAAGAAGGCCTGTCTTCCCTTGCTAGTTTTATAAATGACTATTCTAAATGAGCTGTTACATTCCAACCTTTCTTACAAGATTTTCTTGACACTGGCCAGTTTAATTTGTTTACATTTTGACTAGTCAAACTCTTATCTGAAGCTTTCTCAAGTAGTCTCCAAGATTTTGGAAGCTCCACCCTCTTGATCAAGCGCATGATAATGCATTTACAAGTAGTGAAAGTTCTTACTAACGGCAATTAGGGATTCAATGTATCCCATTTTTATAATTAATAGCAACATTCATTGAGAATGCATAGTATCTAAACATTTTAAAATATTTTATGTTGTAAAATTTATTATTCAATGGACTGATTTGACTTGCATGCATAAGGTCTAGTACTTCGTAAAGTATACACACAAATTTAGTTTAGCTCCAAGGCTGTCATTTTCTATCAATTATCACTGGCCCTGATTCTTAACATTATACAAGGCCTGAATTGCTAGCCCACAAGTATAATGACCAAATTACATTTATATTTTCAGATTTGCTTTTTTATATTTTTATCTCTTACTTTTCTGAGTAGTTTTGTGAGGTGTTGGCATGTCTAGGTTGTAATTTTAAATGATCTGTACTTGCGCATTAAGTTAACAACTGGACAGGCATATTACAGGTAATAGCAAAAGGTAAATTTATATACATTATTTGTTTAGATGAAATGAAAAGAGAGGGGATAAAATTGCAATGAGACGTGAATAAAAGAAAAGAATGACATGATTTAGTTTTAGATTATTATCAAGACTAAATGCGCTGGGCTTATAGTGAGAGTGTCATTAATGCCCTGTTTCTTATTGACCATATTCAAGCAGCTGGTTGCACTGATAGAGGTGCTCTGATAATTGCTCAACTGGGACAGCTGGCTGTTGTTGAAGAAGATTGTCTACAGGAGTGATACACTGTGAGCTGTGACTGGTGACAGGTGGGGTGGATCGGCACAAAAGGCAATGCAATAGTGTAGCACTCAGTAGTTGCAATGAGGCAGTTACCTATGGGAGATATCTGACACTGATCCAAAGATAGGAGATAATTGAATGAACTAAACAGAGGATATACTCACTGCTCTGCTCAAAAGACTGGAGAAGTGACCAAGAATAAACTAAGTGCTCTTTTGAAGTAAACAAAAAGATGATGGAGAGGGAAGGGGTGACTACAAGATGGTACAGTGGGTAGGTGCATGGAAATAAACATTTCTTTGACAATTAGTAAAATGTCCCTTTGATCATGGAAGAAACAGTTGGAGCTGAGAAAGACATAACATCCTAATGTGAACCTATGGAAACAGGGAGCTGAGATGTGTTGCACAATCAGTGAACCCAGGGAAACAGTCCCATAATGTAGTTAAGTGGAAAATTCATAGACGTATGTAGTGATAGAAAAAATCCTTTAAAGAAGTAGAAAATCAAACATATGGACAAAACAGTCAATAAAATCTATTAGTACATGGAGAGGAAGTTTGTGGACATCAGGTGCAGAATATTCATGGAGGTTGAGTGAGATCAGTTCCAGAAGTTGAGGGGCAAAGTGCATTAACCATGAAGTGACCCAATCATATGTTGCCATTTTCTCAGTTATTAATGATAAGAGTACAAAGTATTCAGGTAAGCTAGACACAACTGAGAAAGTATTGTTCAAAGATTAAATCATTTCATAGATTTCATATGCCCTAAAAAAAACGTTTTCTGTTGATATAAAAATGCATCTCCTGTTTTAACACAAAATTGCCATAAATGTTGAGGATTTTTAGTTGTTGCTAGAGTTTGAAGAATTAGAAACAAGTTTAAAAAAATTAAACTCAAGAAATATTGCTTAAATTCAACCCAGGGAATTTCAGTTCAGGCTTTGACTCCTACAGTCACACCTTTTCTCCATTATTCCTTCACTTACACTTTCTCCTAGCATACAGCAATGCCTTTGAAATTGAATGAAATTGAAATCTTTGAGAAAAAAAAAAAATAGTAAAAAGTCTGTTTTAGTACTACCTCGTATCCAACTGCTGTCATCACACTTATAAGGTATCTTCTTGTCGCAAAATGGTTCTATCTGTTCTTTGGGAATGCTTGACAAAACATCTGTAACATTAGAATTGTAAGAGAAACTCTAGAAGGATTTTGAAAAACGTTTAAAAAGCATAGGATTTTGTTCCTCATGAACTGCCACAAAGAGCAATGTTGTTGAGAAATTAAGATATACTTAAAGAAACACAATTTTCTGCTTGTATTAAGAAATCAAAGTTTTAACTATTGATAACTGTAAGACAAATATTTATCCTGTTTCAATGAGTAGTCAAAAACTCACCTTGAGTGTATTTCAGTGAATCAGGATTTTTGGTAAAAAACTCTAAGAGCTGTACAAACTTGTCAGGCTGAAATTGGTGGAAAATTATAAAAAAAATTCTTTAGACTTTGGATGCAACCTTTCTGTCATAAATTAGAAACATATTATTAAAAGTACTAAGATTTTAAAGAAATTTTTAATTTGTGTTTGTTTAATTACGTTTTGGAGTGTTTGCAAGAATCAGTTGACATATTTTCAATCTAAATAAGTAATAATAAATGAATCCAATGGAAAGAAATGGCATACAAAGATGCCTCCTTATTCCAATAAACTGCAACAGAATTTTTAATTTTAATTTGGAAAGAAGAAGAGAAAAGAGCATAATATGTGACATTGTGATATGTTAGACACCTTATTTAGAGTATTAGTTATTTAGCGACGCACCATAGAAGACGTATATTGAACGGGACTAGTGACGTTTGGGATATGTTGGGTTAGAGACCGGAAAATCAGTTAGCGATAGAATTCTCTAGGGTAAAGACGTGTTTATTTTGACAGAGACTTTTACTGCGGCCTTTTCTTGGAATAAACATCTGTTATATTGTTCATCAGTGTTGACCACATCTCTTCACTAGTTAAATCGATGTATTGTTTAGTTTGTTAATTGATCAACTACACGGAATACACCCGAACAATAAAACTCAAACGCTTGCAGAGTAATTGGATGAAATCCAACAGTCATCGTTAGTTGACCTCAAGACAGTCTGCACATCACAGTGGCGACCCCGAACCTCGAAAGCCGAACCTTGAACTGGACCTCGAAGCTGAACGTTTGCTCAGGTGAGGGTCGTGCACTCGAAGATATAAAGTTTTATCGGAGTACGGCTGAACACAGCATCATCGCAGAGTGACTTTGTCTAGACTTTGTCGTCAGTTTCACATGCAGTCGTCGCCTACTCGATCGCACGTTCAACGAGCCGTTAACTCAGGTTGACCTTCGTCAGGACAGTGACCATCTCAACGTCTGGTTTACTCAACGAGTGTATTAGCAACGCCTGATCTTCGTATGCTGAATCGACCTGAAGCTAGAGGAACCGTTCATTCATAACGGGTGAGAGTTTGTCAGTAAACCTGTTGGACATATTTTTTCTTCGTCGTAGGAGCCACATAGGCATATCAAGTTTACCAAGGCAGTTGAAAAGGACAGTTTGCCCGCTGTAAGAAGTATTGTGAGTACTACAAGTTTGTTAGCTAACTAAATCGCTCTGTCAAACCCTTTGAGAGATTCTTGTGGAGCAGTTTGATCATTGAACCAGTTGATTGCCACTTTTATAATGGTCACTGCGTTTAACCTTTGGAAGGTTAGTGAAGTCACATAAGTCGTTGCTGAATGTTGATCTATTGATTATAAGTTGATCTAGACCATATCGAGACTTGTTAGTGTTGAAGTAGTGGAAACAGCTACATCCACTTGTTTTTTTTGTGAAAACTGTTAATCGTATAACGGAACGTCGTCGGAGGTGACCTTGGTCTCACCTAGTCTACATTGGACACTACGGACATTTTGGTCTAGTGAAGCAGCATACAACAGCAAATTTCGTCGTACTACCATATTAGCAGCAGAAGCAGTGAACTATTTTGGAGAATCATTATTCGTCAGCCCAGATCAAGTCATCGTCAAGAAAGTCGTTTTTCGCTCGCCCAGATCAAGTCATTGTCAAGAAATTCGTTATTCGTCAGTCGCCCTGATCAAGTTGCCGTCAAGAGACTGTTATTTGCCAGTAGTCGTCTACGCAAATCAAGTCGTCAGGAGAACCGTTAACCTATTCGCCAGTAACTGTTTACACAAAGTCGTCGGAACTTTACATACGGTCATCAACAGTCGTCAAAGAAACTGAAACATTTAGCTGTGGCATATCAAGACATCTGGGGCATTACGTGGGATACTCAACACGGATTGTATCCAGTGGCAGTACCGGAGAACAGAGTCAGAACTGGAAGAGAGGCAGTGGAATTTGCTGTAGATCTATCATATTCGAGAATCAGAACATAGGAATCTTTCGAAGCTAAGTGCCATTTTTCTTATTAGTATATGTTTAGATTGCCCTTAGAAATAGATTTTGTCTAAATTTGGTACGTTAGCCTGAGTAAAATCAGGTGGTGCGCCTTAAACCGTCGTGGAAAAGACGTAATTTAGATGAAAAGCTATATTATACGTTTAGGATAGTGATTGTTTTTGTTTGTGTAAACGTCATATCCGTTGTTGCTTGGTTACTTCGTGACGTTATCAATGTGTGCCATATTGTCATATCCCAACCCATAGCGATAGTCTCATTTAATTATTTCATTTGTGTATATTATATTATATTATTTATTTTTATTACTTTAATTAGATCTGTTATTTTTTCACTTAATGATAGAAAGTGCAGGTACGATTCTTTTATTGTGAATCAGACTAAAATACATTTTTAGTTTGAGCGGTTAAAATCAAATATGATTTTGCCATGAGAATAATGCCGAAACTGGCATAATAGTCAAACACTGACGTCTGGCTAATCTTAGATCCACAAATGTTTGTACATTTCGTTTGTACATCTACTGATCTAGACTCTAATTTTGAATATTAATTTCAAAGATGAATGAAGGTAGTACATTCTAGATATATATCTTGTTAAAGATATATTTGATACATATTGTATGGACATATTTATTTCATATGGTTAAATAGAACCATAATTTCTGGATCAGATCTAGATCTACCATTCTATCTAATCTAGACTCTAGACACTTTAGACTTCAAGTCATATCAAATTTGAAATTGGTCTTAGTTATTCATACTCATAGTCATAGTGCTCTTGGTAACTCTGGTTCTAAATGGTACTATTATATATACTGTAATATATTAGATTTAAATTTGTGTGACATTAATATACAGATTTGAATATAACTCAGACTAGATTTACTCGTTTACTGAATCTATAGAGACATAACACTTAAAATTTGTATAAAATTGTGTAAAAACTTAATTATAAAATAAGTTTAAAGTATAGCCATAAACAATATAGGCTAAGAAAATATATATATATATATAAATTTGGGTGAAAATATAATACAATGGCTACATCCTCATATGTGGACCTTAAGGAGGTTAAGGAAGCAGCTATGCAGGATGGAAAGGCCATGGAGTTAAAAGGAAAGGACTTGGCAGCTTATGTACAGCAAGTTGTGAGGGAAGAAATGGAACGTCAAGATAAAATAAGAAGGGAAAAAGAAGAGATAGAGAGACAGAAAGAAGAAAAAAGACAAGAGATAGAGAGACAAGAAGAACGTCAAAGACAAGAGATAGAAAGACAAGAAAGGATCAGAAAGGAAGAATATGAGAAGCAAAAAGAGGACAAAGAAAGGCAGAGAGAGCATGAGGCTAAAATGGAGAAGATGAGATTGGATGCAGCACAAGCCAGAGCTCAAACTACACAGACAACTCAAGAAAATAACACAAATAATTCAAATAATGCTACCACACAAAGAGACAACCCTAATTCGCAAACATGGCTAAAGAGGAAGATACAAAGTTTTGATGAACAGAAAGATGACATTGGTGATTTTCTGAAAAGATATGAGGCAAAAATGTCTACATTTAATATGCCAGAGGAAGAATGGTCTGAAATACTGATAGACTTCGTTCATGGTCAAGCTTTAACAATATGCCAAAATCATGACCATCATATTGATGATAGCTATCAAGTTTTGAAAAGAGAGTTGTTGAATGCCTATGGTCATAATGCTACAACTTTCAGAAAGAAATACTTTGACAATATACCATCATTAGAAGTAGAACCCCAAACTACCATTAATATGGAGAAAGATTTTTTCAATAAATGGGTAAAATTAGAAAAAGTGGGAAATTCTTACGAGGGATTAAAAAATTGTATTCTAGTAGATAACTTTGTGAATAAATGTGATTCCCAATTACAATCTTTTATTAGAGAACGAAACCCAAAAACTATAGATGAAATAACAGAGATAATGAGAATATACAAAAATGCATATCCAAATAAACCATTTTCTGATAGGGATAAGAGCAAAGTAGATTTAATAGGATACACCAAAGAAAATGTGGATAGAAGTAGAAATAGAAACAGATCAAATAGTGGAAATAGAAAAGATGGTGAAATAACCTGTTTTAAATGTCAAGGAAAAGGTCACATAGCATCTAACTGTAGAAGAGGGAATAGTAGGTCTGGAAGAAGAAATAGATACACTGAACAAAATAACAGTAGATATAGGAGTAGAGATAGGAATGACAGGGGAAATCATAGAAATAGGAGTTACAGTAGGGAATACAAAAATAAAGGTACAGATAGAGTATATTTCATGGAAGGAAATAGGAACAATTTTGCAGTGTACCCAGGGTTTGTAGATAGAATTCCGGTGGAATTAATCAGAGATTCAGGTTGTAACACTTTGGCAGTGAAAACTAAATTTGTCAAACCTCATTGGTATAAAGGGTTTACTAGGAAAGTAGAATTAGCAGATGGCACCATAAAGGAATTTAAAGCTATAAGGGTATACATTGAAACTCCATTTTTCACTGGTTATTGTGATGGTATTGCAATACCAGAAATGAGATATGATATGTTAGTAGGAAACATAAGAGGAGTAAAAGAATGTTCAAGAAAAGAATTAGAAGACTGGCAAAACAAATACAAAAACATAACGCATAATCATGAAAACATAGACACACAAAATATAACAAGTATGGTAATAACAAGATCAATGGATAAACAAGATGAGAAACAGGAAAATACAGTAAATGTAATAAATAATGATGAAGAAAAAGAAAACAATAATGTAATACAAATAGAAAATACAGATGTTAAGGAAAGAGAGATAGAAAATGAAACACAAAATAGTCATGAAACACAAATTTCTCAAAGTGAAAAAGGAACATTACCCAAACTTGCATTAGAACAAATGAATGACAATATTATTGGGAAAATATATTCAAGAATATCAGATAAAAACAATAATAATCCAATGGAAAAGTTTTGTAAAGAGAATAAAATATTATTTAGACAAACAAATAATGATAACAAAAAAATAAAACAACTTGTCTTACCACAGAAATATTGGAAAGATGTTTTAATCATGACACATGACAATAATTTAGCAGCACATGGGGGGTAAAGAAATGTTATAGGAATTTGTCTAAACAAGTATTTTGGCCGAAAATGAAAGCAACAATCAATAAATACATAAACTCATGTGACATATGTCAAAAGAGATCTAACAAAAGTTTAGTGAATAAAGCACCCATTCAAGAAATGGATGAACCTACAGAACCATTTCAGAAAATAGCTATTGATTTAATAGGTCCTTTGATTCAAACTGAAAATAATAATAAATATATTTTAACAGTAATAGACATGTTTAGTAGATACCCAGAAGCAATTCCATTATCAAATACAAGTACAGAAAATATCATTAATGCCATAACTCAAAAAGTAATCACAAGACATGGTATACCTAAAATTATATTGAGTGATCAGGGATCTTAGTTTAAGTCAGAACAATTTGAGAAATGGACTAAACAATATAATATACAACACATATACTCGTCAGTTTACCATCCAGAGAGTAACGGTTTATGTGAACGTTATGGTGGTTCACTGAAAAGATCACTGACAAAAATAATTCAGAATAATCAGAATAAATGGGATCATTACATGAACTATGTACTATTTGCTCATAGAAATAACATCCATGAAGCAACACAATTTTCACCATATGAAATAATACATGGAAGAAAACCCAGAGATGAATTAGATGTTTTCAAAGAAAATCTAATAGACAATGAGAATAGATTAAATAAGGACAATGAAACAACAATCACAACAGAATTGAAAGAAATATGGACTCAAGCATATAACAACAATAAGAAGTACAAACAAAGTGCTCATGAGAATATAAATAAGAAAAGACAATTGAAAACACTAGAAGTAGGAAACAATGTATTAATATTAATAAATGACCTGAAAAATAAGATTGGTAAACAATGGAAAGGTCCATTTAAGGTGATAAAACAAATTAGTGATGTAAATTATCAAATTGAAATAAATGGGAAAATTAAAACATCTCACATAAATAATTTGAAACTGTATCATGATAGAGAAGATGAGTTGATACAAAACATTCAGGAGGAAATAGAAAATAAGTTTTCAGAGAGAGAAGAGTGCTTGATGATAATAACAAATGAAACTCACAATGAAAATGACATTAAGGAAATACCTGTAATAGAAACAAAAGAGAATCAAACTTGGCAAAAGATTAATCTTAATAATTTAACTAAGGAAAAGTCAAAAGATATAACTAAAATAATACAGGAATACAAAGAATTTTTTTCCAGCATACCAGGAAAAACAAATATTATTAAACATGACATTAAAGTAACAGATCCAAAACCAATCAAGCTTAAGCCATATAGAATAACTTTACATTTACAAGACAAAGTAAAAAAAGAAATAGACAATTTACTAGAATCAGGTATGATTGAACCATCAACATCACCTTATGCTTCACCAATTGTGATAGCCAAAAAGAAAAACGGAGATATACAGTTATGTATTGACTATAGGAAACTTAACATCACAGAATTTGACCCATATCCAATGCCAAATATAGAGGATATTTTACATAAATTAAATGGAGCAAAGTTTTTTACTAAATTGGATTTAACTAAAGGTTATTGGCAAATACCATTAACAGAAAATGCAAAACCTTACACAGCATTTGTAACACCATATGGTATTTTTCAATGGAATTATATGAGTTTTGGGTTAGTAAATGCACCAGCAACATTTAATAGAATGATGAACATGATAATTGGAAATAAAGAAAATGTTATTTGTTATTTGGATGACATATGTATTTTTAATAATAGTTGGGAAGAACATTTGGTAGATGTAAAAGAAGTGTTCAAAATAATAAAAGAAAGTGGACTTACAATTCAGGCAGAAAAAGTGGAAATAGGATTGGAAGAAATAATTTTCTTAGGACATAAAGTAAATAACAACATGATTAGCCCTATTGAAAAGAACATAAAGAAAGTACTTAATATTGAAATACCTACAACAAAAAGACAAATTAAAAGCATATTAGGAATAGTAAATTATTACAGAAAGTTCATAAAGAACTTAGCAGAAATAGTGAATCCATTAAATGATTTACTTAAAAAAGGAAAACCTCAAAAAGTAGTCTGTAATGAGGAATGTGTGAAAGCTATTGACAGAATTAAAGATATTTTTAGTCATGAATTAATATTGAGACTACCAGATAAAGACAAAATATTTTATGTCACAACTGATGCATCTGGTAATGCTATTGGTGGTTGTTTAATGCAGAACTATGATAACTTACATCCTATATTATATGTAAGTAGAAAATTATCAGAGGCTAAAAAAAAATATAGTGTCATTGAACGGGAAGCATTAGCTGTAATATGGGTAATTACTAAGCTAGAGAGTTACTTAATAGGGAGGAAATTCATATTATTAACTGATCATAAACCTATTCAGTATATACAGCAAAAGAGTATGAAAAACAGTAGTGTATATAGATGGTTCTTAGCACTACAGGAATATAAATTTGAAGTGAAAGCTATTAGTGGATCTATGAATATTGTAGCTGATTTGTTATCTAGAATGACATTGAAATGAAATGAGATAATGCTGTAAATAAATTATGATTATATTTATTATGTAATATATATATTAATATATTGACACAATTTATATGTTATGGAAAAGGGAGATAAGTAAATTTGATGTTAAGCATTTGAAAGTAAGTATGGATATATTTTTGTGAATCATTTCACATATCATTGACAAAAGTTAGGTCGATGGAAAAGGGTGAGTATAAAAGAAAAATGGACGAAAAGCGTATAAAAGGGTGGTAAGAAAAGAAAAAAAAAGTTTATTGAATGTGGAAATAAATTTTATAATTGTTTTGAAATGTTATATTTTGTCAGATTACTGCCAGTGGAGAACATTTGTGAGGTGATATGATATGACGTGCCCATGAGATGCCACATGATAAACTGTTTATTGAACGAAGATGATTTTGGAACTTAACATAAGTGTAATGATACGAACATTGGCAGAAACATCATACACTGTCAAGCCAAGATGAAGATGTCAAGATTTTATGTTTGTTGTCTTCCCCATAGATTGCAAATGCCCTTGTAAGACTTGACAGTAGTAGAAAAATATTGACATATTTTTTTTTCAAGGGGGGGGAGGAATCTGTTAGACACCTTATTTAGAGTATTAGTTATTTAGCGACGCACCATAGAAGACGTATATTGAACGGGACTAGTGACGTTTGGGATATGTTGGGTTAGAGAATCAGTTAGCGATAGAATTCTCTAGGGTAAAGACGTGTTTATTTTGACAGAGACTTTTACTGTGGCCTTTTCTTGGAATAAACATCTGTTACATTGTTCATCAGTGTTGACCACATCTCTTCACTAGTTAAATATGTATTGTTTAGTTTGTTAATTGATCAACTACAAGGAATACACCCGAACAATAAAACTCAAACGCTTGCAGAGTAATTGGATGAAATCCAACAGTCATCGTTAGTTGACCTCAAGACAGTCTGAACAAGCACATCACAGATAACACATATAACTTATAAATCTAGACATGCTTTTTTCCTTCTCTAGCCTATTGTTTAAACAAGTTTACAATATAGTTTGTGTGGAAACACAAACTCAGATTTGGCCCTAGAAGTTGTCCACTCAGGCAGGAAAAAGAGGTAGGTTTCAGTATTTTTCGCATGAATATCAGAAGCTATGAACTACAAACTATCAACAGCTACAACCCTATCTCCTATTGAATAATCAGCTAATTGATGTTTTTTTTAAGGACAATTCAAGGCCTCAGGCAAGAAACTTTTCCCTATGACTAAATGTCTAGTGACAATTGTGAGAGTAGCTCTATACTCTGCTTATATAGTATAAAATTTAATACTTATCTAACTAAATGTAATCTTTCTCTTTAAAAACAAAATTAAAACACTTTCTTTAAAATTGTTATTAGCTCGTATAACAGAAAACAGTTCACTAATTTCACTATTTTTTATAACATTATTTTAGAAAAGAACAAAACCGTTTGTTTTAAAAATATATAAATAATGTCCATTGTTAATATAGTCTCCCCTGTTTTTTACTATTTCATAGTAAATAGTTGTATAAATAGTTTATTTTTATGGGAACAAAAACTGCTTTCATATTTAATTTTAAAAATGAAACCATTCACTTTCAGAAAACAAAAATGTAGAAGTAGCACCAGATCTAAAATATCAAGATATAAGATTTTTAACATCTTTTCTATTGTTTTGGATATAAATGGGATAAATGGACCACACAAAACTATTAGGGGCTATTCCCTTTCAGGTGCCTCTAAAAATGTGAAGTAGTATTTCATCAATAACTAAATATTAACAGTATTAAAATTTTACTTCAAAATGATAATTGATCTTCTAACCTGAATATAGAGTTCATCTTTAGTTTTAAGTAGATCTAAATCTTGGCAATGAGCTGAATTGTTGGAACTATTGCAGAATCTTGTATCTCCAAACATTTCAAAGATGGATTCATTAATTTCATAGGGAGACAACAAAACTTGGGCCATAACAGATAAATGTGATGCATTGTTGGGTGGAGCTTGGGGCAGTAAAATGAAATATAAATACTTGTATTCGTAACCTATGTTGATTTCTTCAGGATCTGGAACACAAACAAAGCAAGAAAAAAAAAATTAATGTGATGCATTGTTGGGTGGAGCTTGGGGCAGTAAAATGAAATATAAATACTTGTATTCGTAACCTATGTTGATTTCTTCAGGATCTGGAACACAAACAAAGCAAGAAAAAAAAATTAATGTGATGCATTGTTGGGTGGAGCTTGGGGCAGTAAAATGAAATATAAATACTTGTATTCGTAACCTATGTTGGTTTCTTCAGGATCTGGAACAAAATCAAATCAAGAAAAAACAAAAAAAAAATAAATGTGATGCATTGTTGGGTGGAGCTTGGGGCAGTAAAATGAAATATAAATACTTGTATTCGTAACCTATGTTGATTTCTTCAGGATTTGGAACAAAATCAAATCAAGAAAAAAACAAAAAACTATAATCCTGCTAGTACATATTTCAAATTTTCAGCACTTTTATATAACTTTGCAAAATCTGGAATTTTGATTGGTGTGGAAATATATACATACATATTCACCTTATAGCCAATACAATGAGCTTTTTAAAACATCTTTGATGATGCTGACCACATACTTTAAGTTTAAGCATACAACAGACCTGGTCAAGCTATCCCACATGAATACAGTTCATCTCAATCAAGGTATTAGTCTCTTGACCCCTCAAATAATGCACAAGAAAATGAAAAAAAAAACAAAACACTAACCAATTAAATGGCAATAATTGGAAATGATTCTCTCTTTCCAGGCTTCAGTTCTTACATTCGGAAGCTCTCCACACAATGGAATTTCTTTGACATCATTGTATATGCGTAGCCTTGCTAGTAAACCAGTCTTAAAAGGAATGAATATTAAGTTCACGTTTATTTAAAACAAAAAAATTGAAACTGAAAATTGTAGTTCAACAAAAGACATTTTCATAAAATCTAATAATTATTGAAAAGTTATAATATAAAATAAAACATTTTTTTTACATCACACAATAACTGTTTTAAATAAACAGTGATAATTTCTTTGTACAAAAAAATTGATACCAACAGCTAATTGCAATAAAAAGCATTACAATAATAATTGGCTTTTGATAGATAGGATGATGGCCACTGAAACGCTGCAACAATGTGAATCTCTAGTTTGTATAATTGTTCAGAGTGAGATTGTAATTTTCCTCAAGATGTTACTACGTCCTTGAGCCCACCAAACAAGCAATTGATTCAGAAATTTAAGGTACTGGGTACATAGTGATTGTACTGGCAAAATGTAGCTCCCTGGTCAAGTGATATGCACTCTGGACTGATCTGAATGGCCCTACCAGCCGCCATTTCCTACTGTCCTGCTGGAGGTTAGGGCTAGGATGTAATAATCTTCAACTCTGAAGGAATGTCCATAACATATAAAAGAAACAAATTCTTAATTGACCAATAAATTAAACTTTACAGCCCAGTCTTCTGCTAGGTTTCTTCAAAGGAAACTAAAACCAAAATGTTTACTAATTAGATGCATTAAGTTCATCTACAAATGAATCAAAATATCTTATTTTTATTTTATTTTTTACCCCTAAAGTGCAGATTAACTAGGGTGAAAATGTATGTTGTAAAATGTTTTACATGTTTCGGATGTTCCTTCAGAGTTGAAGATAATTACTTCCTAGTCCAAACCTCCCGCAGGACGACGGGGGATGGGAGCGGGCAGGGTTTGAACCCGGGACCATCGATAAATCTGAACGACAGTCCAGCGTGCAAAACGCACGACCAGGCAGCCATCCTGGGTAATACATTAATGTGCTGAAAATCGTTACATTTTTCAAATTACCTAGATAATGTGCAAATTACGTATTAAGCACTAGTTAAAATGAAAAAATGGATCTTACACCTGTTACTGCTGAAATACAGAAATCAGTTATTCGAGAAAATATCTTGATATTGTGCAGATTAACTAGGATATGTTATTGTGCCAAAAATTGTTTCATTCATCAAATTACCTAAATAATGTGTAAATTACCTATATACATTGTACACAAACTACTAAGCACTGGGAAATTAAATCTTTAGAAGTGATATTTAAATATTTATTGACAACTAAATAATCAAGTTAATATTAAACAATCATCAAATCAGAATCAAATCAACAATTAAATTAAATTGAAAAACTATAATACAAAGAATAAAATTGTTTACAACATTATGAAAATTTGTAAAAGCAATTTTTGATTTACAAAGACCACAGCTAAAATCGAGCGGGCATCAGTTTTTGTTTTGTCTATGGGTAATTTAATTCTCCCAAAATATTTTTCAAATGAAAATAATGATCAATATTAAAAATAAACAATTTTATATAAACAACTATTTGTGCTGAACAACTGAATAAAAAAAAGCACAATTTGTGTCCTCGTCACAGACTGCAAGAGCCTACAGCTAACTGGCTGGAAGAAGAATACATAAATATATATGTACAAACAAATGTTGTCAAGGCAAATACGAATAAATGAAACTACAGACATAAACAAATTGTAAAGCTACAAGTCAGCACACGCAAGAATACAGAGTGCTAATCTTCTTTGGCCAACTTGTTCTTTCCTTGTCTTTGAGAGGCTTATGACCCCATGTTTAAATTCCCAAATCATAACAGAAACTGATACTTCAATATGCTGCTTTCCAATAAAATGGTGGTTTGATTCCAAATAAGTTGCATGAGCAGACACATTGGCATTTTGACTAAGCCCTTCAGTTCACTTTCTAAGCAGATCCTCTTAGTAGATCCATCTCTCATTAACTAGCTTTATGTATTCCGCTACTAATGGAGACATATGTAGAGATCATTTTTAGTGCTTTAGCTTATTTTGAAAAAGAGACCATAATAAGGCTGCTTCAGGGCAGTGGCTAAGGTTGCAAGATCATGATGAGGAGCAAGGAGAAATAAAAAGTAGCCCAAAACGCCATGTGCATTTCAGGAACAATAGTGAATAAACATAGAGACTTGGTTTATTTTTAGAGAACAATTTTAATTTTAGTTACGGGTGAGTTTTCCGCTGCCATTGAATCCTAGAGTTACTTTTAGAGTGGTTTTTTTTTTACTGTGCCCACCACACTCTGTAATGTTGTGGCCAATTACTTGCCAAAAAGGTTAATACAATGGATTGGACTTGTGGATAGCTTTTATGGTGTTGCTATTATCATCCTACACAACATTCCTGTAGTGCAGCCCAAATGTCTCAATGGAACAGCTAAACATGATAACAGCTGCTTGCTGCTCCATACTGTCACTTAAGCCAGGATGATTTATGTAGCAAAATGGCTTGCTCCTAAACCACAAATTGTTCATTTGTTATAGCTTTATTATTTTTTTTCAGTTTTTTTTTACTGCAAACATGGCATTATTTCAACTACACTTGCAAATCCAATCTGGTTGTCAATTACACATTCAGCACCATTGTTGGACCTGTGCCTTCTTGTCTGACACGTGCCATCATATGATATGTCAGTCAAATGTCAATGTCAATAACACTGTTTCTTTCATGCTAATGGTAAGCTTTTTTGACAATCTGTACTGTTTCACTTAGAACTTTCTTAGTGAAGAGAGCATATTCATAAATTCCCAAAATTTGGAAAATCCACTGTAACTCATAAGGGATGCAGCTAGTGCTTGTATATTGGTGGTATAGACCTATTTTATCAATTTTCAGTGAAGTGTATGTTTGTGTTTTTACTTCAGAACATGCAGCACAAAACACTTTAAGAAGCACTCCAAATCCCGATTTATTTTTTGCATCATGGTGCAGCTGTATGACAAAGGCCTTTGGTTTTTGAGGTTTAAACATAACAGACACATGATAGACACTACAGAGGATGATAAAAATGTATCACAAAGAATGGGCTGAGCAAAATACAAAGTAACAGTTTCAACTTACCAACAGAAAAATTAAACCCAGTTTCATGTGCTGTAATTTAATAACAATTCTTTTTATCTAAATTTTGAATGCAGGTTTGCTAAGATTCATTCAAATCTTTACATACCCAGCATATTTCTAGTGTTAAGTAACTTAGCAGCAATGTTGCACATGTTGCATATAAAATGTATGGATGATGTTGAAGATTAAGATATGTATGTAACACATATATTTATCGCAAACACCCACATGCATAAGTATAGACAAATGAAAAAGTTAACAAATGTTTACTACATACCTGCTGCATCTCTTGAATATAGTTAATGACAGAAGAGGACACACCATCTTTCACAGCTCTTATCAGAGATTAAGAAAATAAATTAATAAGGCAACACCATAAGAAAATAACACATGGATGATGTCAGGGGCAGGTATGGCTTTGTTGCTTTATTGGTATGGAAGAGCTATATTCCTTTGTTTCTATCCCAGGTATGAGTGTGAACAGTATACACGTAATATTTTTGAATGAAAGTTTCCCTTGTATGAGAGAGAGAAATTGGTAGTCAGTTGTTTTCTAAGAGTGGAATAGAACATGTGTCATTATGTCTTTTTTGATTATTAAAGATCTAAGTTTTCCTGGATAGCTGGAGTTTTTTTTATTTGTGTGGAGTTTATTTAGTAGTAATTAGTAGTATTAATCATTCTTAAGTAACCCCTTGAGCCAAGTAAGAAAAGAACCTGATAGATACAGCAAATGAAATTAGACAAGTTGATGTAGTGTTCAACAGTTTCATCCGAATATACTTGGTGTATCAAATTTCTATTTTTTCTGTTTCTTTAAAAAAGTATTCCGACTATTGTCAAAAACAAAATGTATATGATAGTCTAATAATTATGTTTAGATATGAATGATAACATGGTGCAACTACGATGCCCAATACTATTCCAACAATTCCTATAGAAGAGACTCCTATCTCAAAAGCTGCGAAACGTCTGTAGCTACCAGTGAGTCAAAAGGATACAATATTAAAGTCCATTTATCGAATAAAAACAAAGGTACAGTCTGTAGATCCACTTCTTGTAAAATTTCTATACAACGACCTAGAACATGCCGCTTGAGGTCTGAAATTTGTTGGTTCACAAACTTCCTGGTCTGAAAAAATATTGAAATGGAAACACACAATGTTACAAATAATGTTGATAACATCAATAACATTCATGTCCATTTTTAACTATGGGGGGAACTAAGTGGTAAAATACTTGGCCTCTGAAAGCAAGGGGTCTCAGGTTCAAATCTTAGTAAAGGCTGAGATTTTTAATTCAGGACACCCCTGAGTCCATCCAACTCAAATGGGTACCTGACATTAGTTGAGGAAAGTAAAGGTGGTTGGTCATTGTCCTGGCCACATGACACCTTATTAACTATTAGAAACAGATGAACTTTAAATCATTTTCTATATACATTCCAAGGTCTAGAAAAGATATTCGACTAAATAAAAAAAAAAAGTGTCTGTAATAATATTTGATATTGTTATAAATTTTATATCATATAAAAGTCTAGAATTTGTTTACAAGTGATGATGGTTAAAGGAAGCCAAACACATCATATCAGGCTTAGATTTTGGCTATTCTTTCTGGTAATTGGTTGTAAACAATCTGGCAGGAGAAATTCTACACAATTAATTTTAAAGCTTTGGGCCAAAATCTGTTTTAGTTTTATCCTTCTAAAACTACTTATTCTTACATAGAAATGACCTCTCCCGCCCCCTTCCCACCAACCCCACAAAAAAAAAAACAACTTACATTACATCTAGGCTTTTTTGGAAGACATCGCAAGGGAGACAATTTGTACTGTAAGAAGCTCACCCAATCATCACATTCAAGTTCATAACCAGGTAAGACAAAACCTTTTCCTTCCTGTTACATTATTTTAAAACATACAAAATGGCACTATAAGCACAATCAGTAAATTGGATCACAAATTAAAAAGTTGTATAGCCATCTAAAAATAACATTATACTAAAAAAAAATAAATATATATATGATTGGTTTATGATACTAACATTTCAAATGTAATCCTTTTCTTAACCAACTCCTTATAAAGATATTGAAAGATTAGTTAAACAAAAGGTGACTAACAAGGTGCACACTACAATTGGATAGACACAGGAACACCATGAATTGAAATAAAATAGACTTTCTATATTGAAACTGGGTGACTCTCCAGTAGAAGGAGAGCCCTGGAACTGTAATACTTCATCACAAAATCCTAAGAATTGATCCATAGTTTAAATAAACATTAAGAACATGATTTCCCTATCATACCTATACAAGTGTAGAATGACTTTTGCAAAATAAAATTTACATTGTTGAGTTCTGAATGGTCTAGGAGCGATCCAATTATGGAACAAAACACAGGCTAAAAGACATTTACCATTAGAAGTCATGATAATATTAGCTGCTGACAACACAATTTATTTACAAGAGATGGATATTTTAAATTAAAATGATTTTTTTTAAAAATTCATACGCATTTATTCATCAGGACTAGGCTTCCTGCCCATCCCAAAAACGGCCTACTTGGCAAGTTGAGGGTATCTAATAGTCTAAAGTTTCCCATTTCTAAAAGCTTTTGGCCAGTTGCAGGAAGTTGAGATGTTAATTTATTTATGATGACTTCAGCATTGTGCCATTCTGTCAGGCGTTTCAAGGCTCCAGCAATTGATAAAAAGCTGAAAATAAAAACAGTTAATAAAAAGATAATGACATTGTAAATATATAACATATATAAATATATATATATATATAAATCTAGCATCAGGGCCGGATTTAAGTAAGTGGAGGCCCCAGGGCAGAATTTTAGTGGAGCCCCCTACAATTTATTGAATGCTTTAATGCAAAGCCATTTAATATCAATACTTATATCTAAAAGCATGCCATATTTCATAAGAAAGAAATAGAGTGCTTATAAATAAATTTAACATTTTTTCCTCTTTTTTTTTTTTAAATATTAAATATGCATATTTTAGTACAAAAAAAAAGTATATTTTTGGGTTTGTGGAGGGTTATACTCTGGGTTGATGCACTGCCATAAATCCGGATTGCATTTATATATTATGAGCATGCTACAAGCAAACACTTCTTATTCTTAAAGGGAAACTCTGATGGTTTTGACAATTTTTGATACAACATGCGTTTGATTTACAGATAATGAATATATTATTATTTTGTTTTTATTTGCAATAATAACTTAGTAATTGATATTTTTCTGACGTAACTTTCCTGCGCATCCAAAACGGTCAGACTTTCACCGGGTTTCTAAGTGATGTCACGCATGCCTATTAATTTAATCTATTGACTTACTGTATAACGGGAGACCATACAGTAATGTTTAAATTTTCATAAAAGAAATATAACTTCCTCTATGCAGTTAGATCTAGATCTTGTAAGCAAAGAAAAAAATGCGTGTTAAAGAGATTTACATGCTTGACTAACCACGGCAGTGTGTATGTTCTCGCCTGACCACTCAACACACAACAAACACTATTGCTTGGTTGTCTTGTCATGACTGACTACACATAGTCTAGACTAGCCTTACACTGACCAGTTTGTTCAAATCAGTCAGACCTGCTATCTATTTACTTCTAAAGACAGGGAGGGGCTTAGATGAAAATGTTACTTTTTTTCTCGAGTTGGTTGTCCTAATGCTTTTAAATCTATCTATATATATATATAACTGTACCATAGCGCTAGACTAGGCCGTCACTAAGACTAACAGCTACTGTAAGAATGAAACGATACGATTGGTCAAATCTAGTTTGCCTTTCAGTATTGTTGAGGGAAATGACATGCCTAACCCAAAAACAAAATCTCAAAGAACTCCATTTTTTTAAAGATGTCAAGAATTTACTGACTTATTTATTAAATATAAATGTTTCTAAGCATTTAAATAAAAAATGGTAAAATGTTTACTATTACAACTTTTTACGCAGAATTTAAAAGTATATATTAATCTGTTAAACTCTCTTATCCTGATATGCCTGAATTATATTCAAAGAGCCAATAAGTGACTAGAGTTCTTAAGATTATTTTATATTTCCTTTAGCCATAGTTGTGTACTTGGGCCTGCCCTTTTCTCTTATGTCTGTCACATGTCTGACACTATAAAAAAAATCTAATCTTTTACTATACTTGAACAAAACAATATGTCAAACCTTTTACACTGTAAGTCATTTTCTTTCGTAGTTCCAAATATGAAGATTACACTAAGAAGAGTTCCTATTTAAAAAAGAAAATCTTGATTTCAACAGAAATTTGTTATTCCAACTATGCAATTAGTGCTAATACAAATTAAAAGGAACTAAAATATTAATTTGAAAAAAAAACAACACTAAATTACCCAAATATGGCAATGAGTCAGCCATTTTATGTAGTACACTGGATAAATCATGCTGATCACTGGAATATACAGAGAAATAAATAATTTAATGAAATAAAAAATATGTCTTTTATAAGTTACAGATGCTCCTGATAAAAAGAAAATTCTGGCCCTAAATAACTATTTTGAAAAATTCAATGCTCTACAAGTGACTTCTATGATGTAGTTTATTTAACTTCCGAACTTTTCAAAAGTGCAGTTATACCGTAGATCTATTTGTTTATTCTGACTATTATTGATAGGCAGTTAAGTCATAATTGCAAGCCCAATGCCCAATTATATCCACCATATAGGAACATTAAATCCAAAACTCATTCTTTAGTCTTTTTTTTCTTATAAAAGGCTTTTTGGAACTGTAATAATATGCACTGCAATAAAAGAATCAAACTAACAGTATTTAATTATTTGACTGACAAAAAAGCTTATATCTATTTTCTCTCTCTCTCTCTCTCTATATATATATATTAATAAGTCACCTTATTTGATTTGTATTTGTGAAGGAATCATCCAGGGAAGAAATTAAACTTTGTAGCTCTGAAGGAGTTATCCACTCTTTACTGTGAAGTATATTTACTGACTGAAGACAAAAAAAAATGTTTTGAATAAGGATTTTGTTAGATTTTATTTATTCTTTTCAAAATTAAAACCTGACATTATTTCTTTCTCAAGGTCCAAGAGTTTGTTTTCAAAATGGAAGAGCTGAGGAATCTACCATGAAAAAAAAGAAAAAAAAAAGTCAATCTATGGAGCACAGATAATGTAAAGCACATCTGTTTCTGTGGCCCATGGTTAATGAGAGAGTCGTGGCAAGCACAATGACTAACCGCCTGTACTTTTACTCAATTAATGTTAGGTACTCATTAGAACTGAGTGGACTAAGAGGCGACGCAATAAAAAATCATAAGATTCACCAGGATTCGCACCCGAGGACCCAGACCCCCCCACCCCCAGGTCAGAAGCCGAGTGGGCACCCTGATAATCCCAAAGCTCAAAATCACAGTCTTCACTGGGATTCAAACCTGAGAACTCTCGGTTCAGAAGCTTTACCACTCAGCCATCACATTCCACATAAAAAAATATTTTAAAACGTCATACTTTATGATTGCTGCATGAAATGCACTCTGCAGTAAAACAAATTAAGGCTAGTCAATGAATGTAAGCAAGAATGTAAGCAAATTTATATGAAAAAAACAACAACGTATATTGCATCTCAATACATTTTGCTAAACTTACTGTATTAACATCTACCCAAGTTTTGATAAGCATAAATAATTCATTTTCCAAAGCACTATGTGCAACAGGTGCGACATTCTTGATGAAGTCTTCCTTTATATTCTGGATCTTGTGATCTGGACAAATGTTAAAATCATTTGTAAGACAAATATTACTAGACATTTGAGAAAAAATATTAGAAGGTAAGAAGAATAAAATAAATAAATAAATGAATACATTTATATATATATATATAAATATATATATATATAAGATCTATGATAGATCTAGATACCATATTTATAAGAACAATGATAGATTCTAGAATATAAATATATCTAGTAAAGACATTCTAGATTGCATTACATTACTGAGTACTCATTATTGTGTAGTAACACCACTATTCAGGACAGAAGAAGCTCTAGAATCAAGAATATCTAAGTCGACTAAGTAGATCTACAGATGTCTATATAATTTTAAGATAATATTAAATATAATAATTCTTAGTAATAGTAGCATTAGTACACAAACACATTGAGACTGACAGTTTTGTTATTAAATTAATGTTAGTTTGTTATTTTTTTAGATTAAACAGTCTAGATTTAGATTAATTAACTGTTAAAATTAGTTTGTTGTTTTCTTTACCATGAAAAAGAATTAATACTGTTCTTTTCATTTTCATACTTGAAAATACTTCAATAAGTTCAATTTCATCGTCGTTTCACGTTTGTAATTAAACCGAGACTCCTAGAATACTCTAACTCTATACTACTAATACTAGTATTGATCATGATTGATGATACTGATTCAATGATTGACTGATAGTATCATTATATAATCATAGTAAGTTGATCTACTACTCTAGTCTAGTCTCTACTAGTGACTCGTCTCTAGACTCTAGGCTTTGAATATTTTGATTAGTTTGAACGTTGTGAGTGAAGAGCTAACAGGGTGATCTAGAGACTTCAGACAGATTTAGGACTGTAAATCGAGAGACTGAGAGATAATAAAATATATATTAGATCTAGAGATCTATTATAAATAGATTTCTAGATCTAAGAGAGAGATCGACTCTAGATTCTAGATAAGATTCTTAGATTTTAGACGTCGACTGCTGTTTTTTATTTTAAAAATATATAGAGAAAATAAAACAACAGTTTTTTTTAATAAAAAGATACCCAGATTTTAATTTCTGACATGGTCCACAAAATTGACACTTGCCTATATGTCGGAAAGATAATGCCTCTTTATAGGCCTTATAACTTCGAGCAATTTGGGGGGGGGGGGGGGGTATTGCTTTCAACAGGTTAGACTTTATTACAATACATCAAAAATGTACACACACACAGTTTACACATAATGTAGCCTACACGTAGGACTTGTAGAACTTAAGACATATAAATACTCCCTGTGGCTTGATAGCTGAAGTCCATAAGTTTACATATTTGTTTATTTATTATAGCTCTAACTCTACAGTAGGCTATAAATAAAACATTGTCTATTATTACCTCCTTCCTTTCGTTGAGTGCTTGCATTAGATTTACTACTTAATAATTATTTTAAACATCAGTTCTGTTTTGTGAAACAGCCCATTGAGTGGATTATAAAAGTTCAATTTCAAGACGAGTATATTATGATAGGCCCTATTATATTTACGGGTATAAGCAATTTTTTTCAATGGCAAAATATATGTGTCAAT
The DNA here is from genome assembly GCA_036873155.1 of Biomphalaria sudanica. Taxonomy (NCBI): domain Eukaryota; kingdom Metazoa; phylum Mollusca; class Gastropoda; family Planorbidae; genus Biomphalaria; species Biomphalaria sudanica. The sequence continues at coordinate 256,452 of JAZGLO010006675.1, forward strand.
ATTTCAGACAAAAATGAATTGCACTTGAGTATTGATTAACATGATAATCACAACAAAACCTTTTATCAGCTTTTAAATCAATATCTATAATTTAAGTGGATCCTTCTTAGGGAACGTTCGGTTATTACGTAACACAAAACAATCACGTTTTACGCCCCCTTCCCTCTTATAATAAATCATAACAAAACTCCCCCCCCCCCCCCCCAGTTAGTTTATAGTAACGTAACAAGAAATTTTGAAGTTTATAAAAGACTTATTTGTTAATTATCATTTCCAAAATTTCATTTTTCATCATGGTATCGATAGAAATGACGTGAGAAGTATCAACTTCTATCGGCGTATCGATGCGGTAGGCCTATTCATTATCCTGTAAATAATCATCGGGTGGCCGCCGAATAACCCGTCGGAAAACCTATTGTGTTAAAAGAAAAACGCTGGGTATAATTTATTTCCATTAATATTTTTTTAAAACCCGTATAGGCCTACACGTGTGTGATAACTTTCTAATTGTTATTGAACAACAAACATCTAGCAAAGTAAGAAACTCGTATAAGCTCTATTTAATATCAATCTGCAGCACTTTATTCACTACTATCACAACAGGCTTAGGCGTTACACTGTGGTTCTGCATTCCTGCATGACGTTACCCTTTCTAGGCTGACCAAATCAACCTTTGGACAGGTACTAGAACAGCGTGGCACTCATGTAGCCATGTACCACCACGACAAAACACACACACCGAAATTTTTTCACAACACCGTGGTAAGTGAAAGTCGGCCCCGCAAAAGTCTTACTGTATCTTACACCACTTACTGTATCTGTAAATATAAAGCTTGTAGGCTTAAAAACCACTGGCGGATCCAGGGGGGGGGGCGGAAGGGGCGATCGCCCCCCCCCCACTCGGCCGACCCCCTCCCCCCCAAGGGGGGGGGGCGGACGAATTTTAGTATAGAAGTCACACAATTTGTATACGAATTTATTACTTATGTTAATAATATATACTAATTATTTATATTTCAAACTATTTTTAGAATATTTCGCGCCCCCTCTCTAGTATGTTGGTTGATTTGGTGGGGTCGGGAGGGGGCGATAGCATCAATCCGCCCCCCCCCCCAACCATAAACTTTTGAGTGGGGGGGGGGCTGTCCAATTTATTTGTAGAAATCAGAGCTTGCTAACAGAATCAATTAAATATCTATATGATTAAAACTTGTTATTGATATTTTAACCAATCTTTATATTATGTCGTTCCCCTGTTGTCCGACTGGTAGGGTGGGGGGCGAAACCTCTACTGCCCTTCCCACCTAAACCCTTTGAGTGGGGGGGGGCGGTCCTACTTTTATGGAGAAATCATAGTTTGTGAACAAGATTAGTTGAATTGATATATAAATTTGATATTATGTCGCTCCCCTTCTGGTATCTTGGCCGATTCGGTGGGGTAAGGGGGGCGATTACGTGTACTGCCCTCCCCGCTCTAGCCATCTGAGTGGGGAGTGGTCCTATTTTTATGGACGAATCATAGTTTGTGAACAAAAATAGCTGAATATTTATATAATTGATATGTGAAACCATTTGTATATTATGTCGCACCACACTCTAATCTCAAATTTTATGATTAGTAAATATAAAAGGAAAAAGGTGGGAGGGGCGATACATGCCATCTCCTTTCCCTCATTGGACAAAGCAATACTTTTTCTTTTTGCATTATAGTTAAGAAATTACAAAATGTAAAAAAAAAATCAGCCACTAATATAATTTATATATGCTATAAATTAAATTCTTATATCAAGTCGCCCCACCCTTATTCTTTAATACCAAATGCAATCATTAGCAGAAATTATAAAAAGAAGCGAGGATAAATCGTTTCAATTCTACCGCCCTTCCCATTTCCAGACAGAGTTTATGTAATTTCACATGAATTTATCATAATTATTTTAAGAAAGACTTTGCTTTGGAAAAGTTAGAATTCAAACAAAAATTTTCAGTATAAGAGTCACGATTGAGATGAGTGGCCTTTTTTTCCAACATTTACTCAATCTAATATTTTTCTAGTTAAATTTGGGACAATAACTCACAATTTATGCTTGAATTTTATTGAATATTATTTATCGATTTTTTTTTTCGGCGGCGATCCTCAAAGCCTTAATCTAAATATGTGGGGTATCTGATCTTTTCAAGGAACAAATCGGTTTTATTTGCAATGTATTAGGGGCCTATAAATTCTTATTAGAAGACAAGGCGTGTTAATCTAAATAGAAATAAAACTTTACATTATAAATTCGCATTACATACGTAGCAGCGATGTCTGGTACATTTTAAAAGCTTGTCTTGACCTTTGAGTGGTCTAGTAAACATGTAACATTCCTTAACTACGTCACGCTGATAATCTGTCTAGATGTAAAAAAAAATGTTCCTTCAAAACTGAAGATAGTTTACTTCCTAGTCCAAAACTCCCGCAGGACGACGGGGGATGGGAGCGGGCAGGATTTGAACCCTCGACCATCGATAAATCCGAACGACAGTCCAGCGCGCAAACCGCACGACCAGGCAGCCATGTGCAGGTATATCTCCAGACGTAGAGATGAGCAACCCCCACCTCCTTTTGTTTGTTTAGTCCATAACATTGAGTTCACAGATAGGCAGCTGACCACATTAAGCCAGATGTCAACGTGTTGACACTTTCTAGAGGTCACATCTTATGAGGGAACTGAGTTTGTTTACTTGGAGAAGAATTTTTTTTAGGGGCGGGACTACAAGCCTAATCTATATAAGGTTAATTTGGTATGAGTTTGTTTATTATGAGATAGGTTGTCAATCAAGGGTCTGGACCACAAGCCACACCTTTTATACTATTGACCGGGACAATAAGTTTGTTTACTTTAAATCTCAATTAGGAGGCTGGACTACAAGCCAAACAGACACTGACCAGGGGTATCTTTAAAGGGAGGGCTCAAGAGACTCAACTCCCCCAACTTCTTATTTGTTTAGTCCATGACAATGTATTGATAGACATTGACCATTCTTAAGCCAGAATGGACTAACGCAAATTGTTGAGAAATATTGACACTGTCTAGAGGTGACTAGATGATGTTTACTTAAAGAGAAATGTCATTTAGGGCGCTGAACACACGTTCGATGCACAATAAAATAAAACAAATATGTGCGTGTATGTATTTTTTCCCCTTGTATTAAAACTTTTAGAAAAAAAACTAATTTTATTGTTTAATTCAATTGACTTAATATATAAACGAAAACCTTACAGTAAAATTTAACATCGCAGAAAATAAATTGATCTAAAGCACCACAATTAGATCTAGCAAACAAAGAAAAAATATGCTGGAATGTTAAGAAACACAGATATAATGTATCTATATGCTTGACTGACCATGCCAATGTGTTATCTTTTTTTGCCTGCACACTAAACACTATTGCGTATGCCCAAGGAAAAAAAAAAACGCGTGAATGTCAACACAATCATCTATACACACTACACTATGACTACATGTGTAGGCTCACTACCTCTATCTGACCAGGTTGTTGCAATCAGTCGAACACAAAGTCAATTTATGCTGTGTTTTTTTTGGTAAGGAGGGTGTGGGTGCGTTTTATTTTTCATCTATAGTTGGTTTTCCTAATGCTCTTAGATCTATATAACTGTAGATCTAAACATAGATATCAATAATAGGCCTATATACTACAATTAAATCTATGCTTCGCAACATTTAAGGCTCAGTCTTTGGACTTAAAATTATAAGTCTGATGACCAGTTGTTGGTCAGAAATTCTTGAACACATACATCCAACCACCATACAAGCCAGATGAGAGATTTACATTAGTAACTAGTTAAATATATACTAACATATTTTACATTGACCCTCCAACACACAGCCTTTATGGTTGGTGGCTTCGTACATACACACAGACACGCTCATGCTACACAGATTAATTTTTGTTTATAAATACTGTTAATCTTTAATAAATCAATCAGTAACAGAGTTTAAAACAATAAGGTATATAAAAGGAAAAAAATAACACCAACAAATATAGGTATATTATTTAACATTTTCGTAAAATGCTATTAGCAATATCAAATTTTACTATCCGGTCATATCCGGCTCCGGCCGGATATCAAAAAGTACTATCCGGTGCACCCCTAATATATATATATATATGCTGTTCGCGCACGTTTATGCATAGGGTTAGGGTTTACTGGGCGTTAGGGTTAGGGTTTGGAAAAAAATCGCCCCCCCCCACTCCCAAGTTCTGGAACCGCTAGTGGCTTAAACAAGCATAATGTATGCTGATTTAATAATATGGCACTGTGATAACATAATAAACAAAACACGATAGTTAAAATGACAAAATTATCTAAAATTATTAATTTTATTTCATAAGAATATTTTTTTTTTGCTACATGACAAATCTTCACCCCCCCCCCCTAACTGTAATAAATGAGTATATACCCCCTCCGTTACGTAATATCCGAATCTCGCATTTTGAGACCAGAGCCATATTTAATATAGTAATATAAATATATAGGTATGTGGTCTAAAGTAAATCTTCTTTGATAAAACCTGTTTTCGTGAGGTTGCCGCGGTAACAAAATGGCGTTTACAAGTATGGTGGATCCACTCACTTCTGTTTAGTATGGTGCTTGGTTGGCATGCAAAAATATCGTTTTGACTAGATTATAATAAGCCACAAAAGGTAATTTTTGTGAAATCAGGCCCAGTACTGTTATCATCTAATTCTAGTAGTTAATATTGTTATGGATACATTATTTCCTTTTCAATATATTTAGTCAATTTAGACTAAAGTTCTAAATTTTAGAATAATAACTAAATAAACCTAATTAACTTAAGACTAAGAGTCAAAGACTGGACCTTATGGAAATTTGTTTTGATTTCAAGGACTCTTTGTCTCATATAAAGACAACACAACAGAAACATTTGCATGAATAGACCAGACACAACATAAAGAGTTCATTGAGGGACTACACACAGATATCTTGGTCCTTTTCATGTTTCTTGATCAACCGCCAGTGGCATTGATATTGTCTGACCGAGCAAGGAACGAACAGGTTTTTGTACTGCTCAGTTCTAGTCTTGAGAGATAGAAGTTGCCCACTTCTAATAATCTTAATAGTAAGTACAGTTACCGTCTATGAAAGATAAGAGATAAGAAATAAAAGAATGTCTACTCTCTGTTTAGATCTATTATAGATCTAGAATCTAGAAACAAAAAAGATCCATCATCTAGATATAGAGTAGTTTATGCTATTCCAACACCTATAGGCAAAGCATTCAAAGTTTGACTTTGACAGCGCATTATTTGATAATGGTTTGACATAGAAAAGAAAATAAAGTACCAAAATGTTCTTTAGTTTAAGAAGATAAGGATGACTACTTATTTTTTTAACCCAAACCAATATTTGTTATTATATTTAAGGTCAAAGAGACTATGTGTCATTATTTAACCCTGACAGATTTTTCACAGTTTATTTGATTTTGAACACCATCATTTATTTCAAACAGTCTCTATTTGGCATCAATAAACTCAGATTTTAATTCTATATTAATATTAACTAAGATCCCCATAAAAATGTTTTCAAATTATGCATAAAAACGAACACAAAAAAATAAAAATTTGAACACACTTATTATTCTACCAAAATTAGGTCACTGGGATAGTGACTTCTACACTGACTTTTAGACTTATTTTATGTTTGCATGATTAAATGTGTGTTAAATTTTTGTGTTTTTTGTTTATTCATTTCATAAATTTCTAATACAGATGATCTTTTGTACTCTAGTACAGGCTTGGGTGGCCATTCTTGCCTAAATAAACTGAATCCTCTATGTTCTCTCTATATAAATCTAGATCTATCTAGTAGGCCTAGGTCTAGATCTAGACATTTAACTTCATTCAATGTATCAAGCTCACTCCAAACATTTGATTAAATTAACTATACAGATCTATATCTAAAATATCTAAATATGTATTTACTAATGTTTGAAATAGTTTTATTTATAGTTCTAGATTTAAATAAACCTAATTTTTTTTTTTAGTTCTAGATTTACTTTATTTGTTTTTAATCTTTTTTTTTTAAATATAGAGAAATGGCCAGTTGTGAATGCAGAAATGGTGAAACTGAAAAATTGCTATCACAACACAATGGCTTTGCTTTTGATAATGTACATTATGACCCATGGCAAAGGAAAGTGAAAAGTAAACAGACTCATAAGACATCTTTAGGTAAATATTAAACCATGCTTATAAATATAATATGTGAAAACAATGTTAATCATTTTACAACACCTTATTAGGCTAACAGGAACATCTCCCTATCACTGTAATAAAGTGATGAAATGGAAAATTGCTTGGACACACTATTACATATAGTTCAGCTTACTAGCAAAGGTTATCTTTTAGGATATTACAAAAATAGAATTAACAGTCCTGTCATCAAAACAAAAGCTTAGAGCATGTGGGTATGTGATGTTTTGGTGCAGCTGTTTTGATTAGTTGGTTGTTTTGACACAGTCATTTTGGGGCAAGAGGCTCTGCCAAAAATAATTTATAAAACATAAATCTTTTTATAATGAACATTGTTTTTTTCCCCTGTACTATACTATAGTATATATTGTATAAATCCTTCCCCCTCCCTCACACATTGTAAACTATGGCTGGCTGGTCATGACGTATTTGTTTGGGAAATGTCATCTCAATGGTCCCAGGTTTGAACCACACCAGCCGAAATCCCCCACCATCCTGTGGGTTCGGATGTAATAATCTTTAATTATGATGGAACATCCAAAACATGTAAAACAAACTATGAAAGGTCAGATTCCTACAGAGACCATGATATTGACATGCCTCTCACACGTCCCTAAAATATAGGGAAGGTATTTGAAACATACACGATGACATTCATCAGTTTTCTCTTTGTACCATAAATTAAATAAATCCTTTTTGTGTGCACTAAACATTGCATCCATTATTGTCTATCATTGTGTCATTTTGTTTTTGCACAATATTAAACCCCCCCCCCCCACACACATTATAATGTTTGTGACATAATAATAATTACACAAAAAACTTTAATCCCAAGTCTATTTGGAAAAAAAAAACTATTGATCTATACATAAAAAAGATGTTTGAATACAAACACACATACACACGAAAGCTCAAAATTGGAACCAGTGAAATCTGCCCATGTGGAGTATCACCAGAGAATGCAGACCACTTCCTCCAAAACTGCTCTCTATACCAAGAGGCCTGTATAAGACATTGGCCCCAAATCACCCCAATAGAAAGGAAACTATATGGAGAGCTCCCTGATCTGGAAACCACTGCGCAGTTCATCTCATGTATTTTTCTACTCATCTGAACACTCCAACATAACAATGAGAACGAAGAAGAAGAAGAAAACACACATACAAAACATAGATACGTTTTTCCTTTTTTAAGGACATAATAAAATAAACTAAAAATTTCATGCCAAAATGACCAGCACATCAAAATGGCTGTGCCAAAACATCCTTCTTCGAGAACATGCAGCCATGTCATTGAACGAAAAGCTGACTTATGTGAAAAAAATGGACATTTATGTCTCTTAAGATGCACTTGTGTAGACAGCTTCTGATAGAGAACTTGAGTTCAAAACACTGTCATATAACCCTGATTATGCAAGTAAAATGTCAGATACATTTTAAATTGTCTAATCAATAGTTTTTTGTTTTCGTAACAATGTCCAATGAATTTACTGTCAATTTGTAACATTTTAGCTCCACAGAAGGTAACAAAATGTGCACAAAAGATAAATGCTTCATTCATTCCTCACACTTCTTCTCATGTCCAGGAAGAAGATAAAAAATTACAATCAAGAGAAAGATGTAAAACTTTAGAGGTAAGCTATAATTAATTTAAAAAAAAAATACATACATTAAAATTTTGTAGGTTGAAATAATTTAACACATGCTAGCATTTCCCTCTGCCATATGATAATCCCAAGCCCTGCTGAGAAAGGAGGAGGGTCCGGCGTAGGGCTAGCTACCTTACCCTGTAGAAAAACCACTAGCTACAGAAACAGCAAACAGCATAGGGAAAAAATGTTTTTTGAAATAATATATATTGCTTGCAAGCATAGCTTATTTCTGAGAGCTGCAATATAGTTTTTTTTTAGTCAGTTATGTAATGCTTTGTTTTTGTCTTTTTTCTAGGCTGAAATAATCAATGCACGAAGAAGTCTGGATATGCATTTGAAAAAAGAAAAAGAACTGTATCTTTAAATACTCAAATTCTATTTAATTAAAATTCTCTCATGAAAAGTTTACTTGTATTTATACATATTTCTCAATCCCATAAGTCCAGTAAACCACAGTTTTAAACAAAGCATTTCCTTCTTTGCATCCTAGCATGTAATAATGCACTTCCTGTGGAACAGTTTATAAGAAGAATTAACTCTTTGCAACTTGGTCCACTCTTTACATTAAAAATTTTTTTGTTGTCATTCATAAATATATATCTATATCTAGAAATGCCTCTTATTTAGTATAACCCATCTCCACAAACCTCACTATACAACTCCCCACAGAAAAATAAACAACACACACTCACACTTTTAATAGGCCTATAAATATATATAAATATATAGTCATTTTAAAATGGTGCTACACATTGTGCATCAGATATATTTGAGTTAATATTTGCAAATTTGAAGCATTCTCTTTGTAGAAATACATTTCCTTCATAATCATTTAGCATTGAATTAAATCTTCAAATTATTGATGCTATTGAAAGTCTTGAGGATAAAACACATGCAGATGTCAAGCAACTTTTACGAAAGTATGAAAAGTATAGGGTGAGTTTAAATGATAGTATTAGGCTGAAACAATTCATATAATAAATACATTTTAGGACTGAGTATGTGCAGAAACCATGTAGGTAAAATCAAATGTTAGGATAGATCCTTTTTTTTAAAAAAAATCCCCCACCACTAAAACAGTGTTTGAGGGAAGGAAGCTAAAATTTTCCCTTTTAAAATGTCTTGGCTAAAACACTGTGATTTTGCATAGTGTTTATGTTTCCATGCAAGTCATATAATGCAAGGGTCTTAACTGACTGAACAAAGCAGAATTCAACAAACAAAGGGAAATGGTTCCAACTTTCTTCCTTTAGAGGTGCTCTGAATTTCTCTTCATTTCAATCAATCAAATCTCATTAAATTAAATAACATTAAAAATTGAGAATGTTAAGGAAGAAAAAAAAAGGCCAATTAAAAACAAATAACATACATATGAAAAATATAGAAGCTCAATTGAAGTGTACTTTGTAAAATATTTTTGCATTATATGAAAATTTGAATAAAGATTAGATTTTTTTTTTTCATTCTTATATTTTGCTAAAATATTATTACAGAGTGGAATAGCCACCTTAAATGCAAATTTTCTTAACGAATTAGCAGAAGAAAAAGAAGATTTACAAAACAGAAAAGCCTTTATGGATTCACAAATTAGTGGTATTTACATTTTTCTTACTGCAATATGTTTTAAATCACAAGTACTACCTATTAGTAGCTATTCTTAATGTTTTAAATTTGACAATTGTTAAGATATTTTGTGTTGTAGACTGGGTGTTATTATTACTCTTTGTTTTAATGCTATTCACTAATGCCTAACAAAATGTTACTTTTTGCTGGCATTGACCTAGTTAGATTTTCATTTATAAAATAGGTTTAGAAAGAAAAGTTGAAGAACTGAATGAACAGTTACAAGAAAAACAGAATGAATTAAGTATTTTAAGTACTTATAAGGTAAGACGAGTTTAACATCTCTATTATTTAAAAAAAATCCAACGTTAGAATCTAATCAATCTTCAACCAACTTAGTGAAGACAAATCTGCGATTTTAGTAATAAAAAATATTTTTGCTGGTCAGATTCTAAAAAGCTTACTTTAGTATTTTCTAATTCTTAATTACTTAGACTTACTTAGATTCTCCCATGCTATTTGGCACATCAAGCAGCAAGCTTTCTCCATAAAGATCTGTCACTAAAAAATGTCTGAAGTCTCTTCCTACCTGGTGTCTATTGCTGAGGTCCTCCATGAAAGTGTGGTGCCAAGTTATATGAGGACATCCTGTTTGCACTTTCCTCATATTGGCCTCCATGTCATTGGAACTCTTGATATGCATTCTGTTGGGAGACATGTCTCGCAGACCTCATGTGACGCTTGGTCACAACCTCATTAAGTGGTCCAGTCCCAGTTCAGAATAGGATTTCTTTGTTTAAGAGATAATAAATTTCGAATACATTATTGGCTAATTATCTTTAACTTCATTGGCAATTAATATACTTATTATTAACCACGATTAAAATATAAAATAATGTCACTTGTTTTCAAATGCAACCCAACTGCTTTACATATTACCTTTACCTATCCCTTAGTCAGTTGGACCGTTGGGGCACCATGCAAGATTCATCGACCGTCTTTCTCCATTCCTCTGTCTTTTGCCTTACATATAAGGCAGTTTAAATTAGGTTTACTCAACACACTTTTCATAATTCATGCTACAATTACTTTTTGATAGATTTTAAATTTATCCTATCTTCAGTGTAGTCCATCTTAAATGTTCATTAATATCACATTATAATGTTCAGATTGCATATTTTGTTTTGAAACTTTTTGTTCAGCCGTTAGTGACCAAAATAAATTACTTAAAAAAAACAACTACTATAAAGTAACATTTCCTAACATTAACATATTTTATTATTTTTGATTTACAAAATCTGTATACATTTGAATTTACTTCTCTTAAAGGATAAAGAATATCCAGTCAAGGCAATGATGATTTCAAACTTTCAGGCAGAATTAGATAATTTTAAAAGTTCAAACCAAGTAAGCAATATGCATGACTAAATGCATTACGAGTAGGATGTAATCATCTTCTTTTTTTGAAGTAACGTCTGTATTATATAAGATAAGAAGATAAGCAATATATTAGTGTAGTAGAATAATACTCTGTCTTTTTGAAATGATGGAATGTGATGTAGCTCTACTTGATTATAAGACCTAAGAATAAGCTTTTATTATAACAACTTGTTTGAGCAACTGAATACAATTTTGATAGGGTTGTTGAGCACTGATAAGGAAAGTTGGCAATTTAATTGAGCACTTCATTCTGACACTTCTAACTATTGTTAAGATTACTATATGGAAGCTTTGCTCATATGCACATTGGAATTGCAGATTCTAATTTGAACATAGTAAAGGGAATAACTAATTTAAGGGGACTGAATATAACTCCATAGTTGACATCAACACCTTCACAGGTAAGTCATGAAAATATGTTTCTAGCTCAGAGCTACTAATTCAGATCCTGATAATGATGTTGCGGCTTTTTAGTAAAAGTAAGTTTCATGATCTATGGTATATGGGGCAGATTATGTAAAAGTCATATTTTGCGGCCAATGGTTAATGAGGATATCATGTGACCATCACAATGACTAAAGATCTATAAATTAAAAATCCCAGTCCTTATTAGTATTTGTAATTGGAACCCCTGATTCGGAAGCTCATATCATGTGGCCATCACAATGACTAAAGACCTATAAATTAAAAATCCCAGTCCTCATTAGTATTTGTAATTGGAACCCCTGATTCGGAAGCTAAGTGCTTAACCAATCAGCCATTGCTACTCTGAGGCTTTTTACTGAGTTTTTATCAACTCACTCTGTCACTCTGATTAAAATCATTTACATATTATTTCTCCCACTTCCCATTCTCAGATCACGTTGAAACTTAGCACAATTATTCATTGTAAATGACAACACATAAATAAATTTGAAAAAAAAATCAATTAATGAAACATTTTATTCCATGTGATTAAATTTGTTTTTTTATGGAAAATGTACTACGCTAATGGGAGATAAGCCTTGCAATAATCAGAGATATAGCAGTGAATGAATGGTTCTCTACCACCAATTAAAGCATGAAGGAGACTTGTCATTTTCAACATGCAAGATAGCAGACATGTTCCTCTTCTAGCCAGCTTTTTGCTGTTGAGCTGTAAGCTCTTTTGCACACTGTGCCAAGGAAAAATAGTATGCTGTTCTCTTCAGTTGTTCAGCACTGCCTTACAGGGTGTTGGTTATGTTGGGCTGTTGTGGAAGTAGGGTCTTCCTAAGGTGGCACCTCAAAACCAGTTTAGCTTTGTTTTGTTGGGGCATGTCAGCCTGAATATGCAACCCCTCTAGGAGAAGGAAAACTCTGACTCCAAAGCTCCCGTGTGGGTATAGGAGCTTGGAAATGACCAAGAATAATAAATAACCCCACTGCCTTTCCACTTGCATTTCACTAAGTGAATAATAGTGGACCTTCCCCCCCTCTAGGTGCTTTTTGATGGAGGTCTGGACTGCACTACTCAAGACGGAGGTCTATGTCTTACTATGCTCTACTACTGGATATAAACCCATCATGAAGTTTTTTTCTGGAACTGGTGAATGTGATAGCGTGAAGGGGCTTGAATCCAGGATGTGACGATTCCACAGGGCATACCCAGGGCACAGTCCACCTTAAGCTTTCTACTGCAAAATAGTTTCATTTGGAGAGCTCTGTGGATGGCGGAGAATGGACCATTGGCCAACTCCACCTTGTCCCATGGATATTCCAGTTACAGCTTTTAGACCCAGATGTTCTTTTACGTCAGTATTGCTGCAAATTGCCAAGACCGAAAACTTCCTTAAAATGCATATAAACAAAAAGCCTGAGGGTGAGGAAACACCCAGCCTACACTAAATAGAAGACGTAAAAGTTGCAGGACCAGGAGAATAACTTATACAATTGTAGACAATTATGATTAATTCAAAATAATTGATGCAACTTCACTCAAAATAAGCGAGGTTAAAAAAAAAGTATTTTTTTATATTCAGCTTGTTAAGTTAAAGATTTATACTTATATAAATATAGCAAAAGAAGCTGGTAATTTTGACTGAACAATGTGTTAAATGTAAAACGGAACTTTCAAATGTTTAAAATTTATATTATGATTTTAAGAAACTTGAAGCTTAGCTCTTGTCATGCTATGTAAGGTCTTATTTCCAGGCTGACCAAGAAGAACTGGAGCACATTATCAAAACAGAGTTGGGGAAATATGAAAGAGAGAGAATTAAAGTTTCTAATAACATTATTTATAAAGTTATTGTGGTAGGTATATTGAAGGAATTTCTATGTAAACTAATGTATATGAAGTTGTGGAATTGTTTTTTGAGTTTAGGCACATCTGCACAATTTAGGCCATGTCGTGCCCATGTGGAATTGTGTTGTTTGTATTAGATGCTGGTGATGCAAAATTACCTGCAACTGATTAGTAAGTTAAGTACACAGATTTATTTTCAAATATAAAGCTCCACAATATTTGATGAAAATTAAGGTGGATCTAATGTTTTCATTGCTTTCAAAAAGCTATGCATAGTGATTAACAAAAAGTAAGAATAATATATATTCAATCTTTTCATGAGGAAGTTTTTGTGATAAATAGTGGGTAAATTTAAATTTTCAAATTTGGATATAACATTATTTCTCTGATCCAGAATGTCATCATGATGGTCCTGGGTTTAAACCCTGTCTACATTATCTGATTTCCTCCATGACATTGGGGCTAGAGCATAATAATCTTCATTTCTTAAAGAACATCTAAAAACTTAACACAAATCAATTTGTTCATTCACTTTATAACATTAAGCTTTTTTTATGTATATATATATATATATATATATATATATATATATATATATATGTATAAGAAATGGCTTATGCTTATTTTATTTTCAGGAATCTGTTGCTCTGATGCATCCAAGTATTAAAGACACAGCTCTGCAAAATGTGGTCATGAAAAAGGTAATAATTTACATTTTTAAAATCATTATTTTATTTTAATTGTACTTCATTATTATGTCTATGACTATTAGCAGTGGAGTTGTTTTTTGAAATAAAAAGTTAATTTTTGAAATGCTTATTATTGCTATACCTTACTTATCCCTAAATCTATGTGGCAGTCTTAAACTAGGCAGCCAACTAAGGCCTCCACACAGGACTAAAAAAAATTTAGAGAAAAATTGCGAAACTTGGATCAGATCTCAAACATAGTAGAGCATAAGGACTTTGTTTTAGTCTAACTCTGTCTCTACCATGGAAATAGCGATACATGAATTTCACTTATTTGTAGATTTAGATATATATGGGCAGGTATTTTAATAAATTGCATATTTTTATTTTTACACTGTTTCTTTTTGTTTTATTTCATTCGGGGGCCACCCAAATCACTTAGCATAGAGCCTCCAATTATTCTTTGGTTAGCCCTGTGGCAGGATATGGTTTCTGTCCTGTTTTTATTTTATGCTGTTTCTGTTTGTCTTATTTCATTTTGGGGCAACCAAATTCACTTTGCCTAGAGCTTCCAATTATTCTAGGTTAGCCCTGTGGCAGGATATGGTTTTTGTACTGTTTTTTTTTTATTTTGTTGCAGAACAGCCTAGAATAGAATAAGCCCTACTTCTAGCTTGACATCCACTTATCTTTTTTCATCATTCTTTTCTTATGACTTTAATATTGGCCATTGGATCTTGCCACAAGACCTTATTAGCATCTATCTTGTTTGACCTAATCGATGCTGAGTAAAATCAAATTTAATTTGTCACTCTCAAAACATCTGCAGGGCGTCTTTTAAAAATATTTTTACGCCTACTTTGAAAAGATCATACTTGTTTGTATCAGGTATTTTGAATATTCAGAAAAGATTTTTAACTTTTAAGAGCACAAGTTCTACACTGAACATTGAAACTTCCCAAGTGGTATCCTATGATTTTAACAGTTTTTTTCAAATGTATTTATAAACAAAATTGCTTGATGAACAGTGTGTCTGTCATGTTTCTATTTTCTAGGAGATAGAATTCCACCAGAAACATCATGAGGAAATAACTCAAGTTAACAAACAGCTAGAAAGGGAAATAGAGTCTTTGTTAAAAAGTCCTAAAAGCAATTTAAGGCTACAATTGTTTCCAGAGTTTTTTCCAAAAAGAGAAAAGTCAGTAATTTTTAATTTATTTCTGAATTTAGAATACTTTTGATTATGTGAACAGCCACCAGTACAATTTATTTATTTTTATTTCTTCAGGTGTACTCCTGACATGGAATTGACCTTTGACATACCAACTCAAGACTGGCTTCCAATTTAGGAAAATTATTTAAGGCCTATTATTTCAAGACTGGCTACTATTTTGGTTATGAACAAATTAATTTCTAAATTTTCTAGAAAGTCAAAGGAATGGATGTGTTTGTTTAATAAAAGTGAATTATCTTCTATGGTACACTCCATGCTTATTCTTTGAGAATGATCCACTGCTAAGCAGTCAAGATTTAAGGTACATGCCAAATAAAGGTAAAAAAAAGAAAAACAATGCCTGCTAACACTGCAAAGAACCAAGATGTACAGGAAACCCATATTAGGTCTCAAATTAATACAATTCTTTGTTATGCTATTGAGAATACAGGAAAATGGTAGTAAATAAAAAAAATGTGAACATAAATTTGGTATTTTTAGAGTATGTTTTCCTTGAATATTTATCTTTTTTTTTTAATAAAACAAAAAAGTAATTGTGAACTGATTGGTCTTTTCTGAATAAAGTGAAGTTTTCATCAATGTTTGGGTTGTTATTAACACCAATTTTAAAAAATCTTTTTTTTCTTTCTGTCAACTGTTATACCCCCCACTCACATATCAATCAATTATTTTGAATTTCCGCTCCACACCCCTGTAAAGTATATTAAAAATACTTTATTGCATTTTAAAAGCAATAGATTCAAATAAAATACAACTTGTGATGTTTGATATAATTTATGTGTAGAATAATATATTCTGAACTTTACAATGATTTGTATAGACTTCAATTTGTTTTTTTTTTTTATTCAACATTAATAAACCATTCACAGTAACCAAAAATGAAAATGAGTGAGAATTATTTACATTTTTCCTCTGATTACAATGATATCAACATACTGTGTGTTGAATTGTGTCATTTTGATAAGCATGCAAAATTTGTTGTTTTCTTGCCAAAATGTATATAAAAAAGAAATAAAATAGATTTTCAATAAATATAATATTTTGTTGACATATGCACACATTAAAAATAAAACAAATTTTGTTACCAGCAGCTTATGTTAAATGTATGTTTAACAATGACTTTAACTTAATTAAAATGCTCATCTATGTAGTATTGATCTTGGAAAAATGGTTAGGATTGTTTCTTCAATATACTATTTAGCTTGGAAATCTCAAAGTACCAATACTCAAACTTTTCAACAGACATAAAAAAATACAACCAAGCAATTGCTATACCAAACATGCCCTCAAATCAAACACTCATCTTTATGACTGTTTATCAAACTTAAAGATACCTTGAATTCATCAAAGCAGCTTTTTGAAGATAGATTTTAAAAAAACACAAGGTTTATATTAAATTAAAAGTCTTCTTGAGACAAGTATTGAACAACATACAGCACCATTCCAATATAGCTAATACCTTCATAAACATGTTAAAGATTTGTCTGTTTTACATTACACACAATAGTCTTGAAAAGTATGAGAGAAAGTATGTGGGACGTGTCCCACATTTCATTGTACTTATCAGCGATACATCACATGATCTATTCTTAAAATGCTATCACAGATGACTAAAAATGTACTTCATAAATCGTTTGACTTCATTTCCAATCAGAAAGTGTCTGGTTAAAAGTATATTTCTGAAATATTATTAACAATATTAATCACTATCATTTACAGAAAGCAAATAACTTGTATGTATGGCTCAATATTAATACATAGTATTATTGTACTGAAATACATACTAGAAAAGATGAATCTATACATTTCAGTGAAACAAATAAAGCAAAAGCAATCAATTAAAAGAGTTTTTTTTTGTTTTAAAATGCTGCAATCACTTTAACAGCACTGGCTAATGAAGTAAACCAGGTCTCTCAGGAATAAAAACTTAATTCAAGCATTCTGTAGTGATGAGCTTGCTTACTCGGAATGTAATGCTGAGTACAAAATGATCCAAGCAACCTGAAAAGGAAAAAAAAAATGTTTAGAGAATTCAAAAATCAAGTTATGCAACATCCTATGGCATTGTTCCAATCAAATTAATCATGGTAATGTGCTCTTGTCTTTATTACATTTATTGCCAAGAGTTTTGGTTTAAATTTGTAAAAATATTTTTAAAAATAAAACGTCGGAAAATAAAGCAATTGAAAAATATTAGGAAAAATGTAGAGACAATATAGGGGGAGAGTATGAAAGAGAGGGTGGAGAGTATGAAAGGGAGGGGGTAGAGAGAGTGAGGGGTGGAAAAATTGAAAACATTCAGTTGTCATAGCCACAATGAAACCTCCTTGTTGCCAAACTATAATCAATCATTTTAAAAACATTTTATCATTTCAAACTAAATGTCTAATATCACAAAAACATTTAGGTTTTGAAGGTTTAGTGTTCAGCAAATACTTTTTAAAAAGAAATGTCAAGGTCACCAGAAGTGTTGAGATAGTCATGTCTTAGCATGGGCCTCACAAACCCCCTCTCATTCTGGTGCTTTGGGGTGATTGCACAGGCGTATCTAGGGGTTTCATAGCTGGCCGTTTAACTTACAAACCCAGTCCAGTCACTTGTCTACCAGATTTCTTATAGGCTGATTATTTTGTTCTCACATCACGCTAATTTTATTGTAGTCAATATGTTGTATTTCACAAAACAGATGATTAAATACAAAGTTCGATAAAATCAATGAATGGGACAAATTGTCACACACCACATTCAGAAAATTAAAACCTCTCCCTTACTCTATAATAAAAAATCATCCACACACCTTTGATACACTACTTAAGAACCTGTTGACCATATCAGTTGACCATATCACAAACCCTGATCCTATCTAATGTCGATTTCTCAAAATCCAGAGTACAGTAAGACTAAAATTTAGACCTAACAGTAAACTCATAATCTGAATTGTGACAATGAGTTACATCAAATATAAAATTGTTGCTAAATTTATTCATATTAGTTATGTATATTTTTCTTTTCTTTCTTCTGGAAATTTTATGTTATTTAACTACTGAATGCTTTTTACTTTGTACCCAAAACCAACATTAATGGGTGCTATATAGTGCATAATGATACAAAAGTATTATACATGTCATAACTTAATCACACAAACTGTCCATAAAGAAATAACCAATAGTATTTTTTTATTGTGTAGATAAGCATACATCTTGTAATGGCTCCATGACAAAACCTAAATGTTGATAATACATTATGCCCCTATAATGTTTGTGTGATTTTATGTGTTATCCCTTTGTAAGTCAATATAATCATTGGATGAATTATGCCCTTACATGATGAAAATAAAGATTGAAGAATTGTATGAAGCTTTTTGTGTTCAAAATCACTTGGTATAAATAAGTGAAAAAGTTGTTGTAGCTATTGTAAAATTGCACCCATTTCAGTTTCTTTGAATTGTAGCTAAATAAACATTCACCAAATTTTGTAGATTGGCAAACTATTCATAACTGTTTTTGATAGGATCTGTTTTACATAGTGAGCCATTTTAATGCCTGGTTAAAATGTACATCTGGAATTTAATTAATTTGGTTTAAAGATTACAGTGAAACAATAAATGTCTGTTAATTTATAGGATAAGATAAACAGGATTTATAAAGGTGGAGGATATATTGTGGTCATTCTATGGATTCAGTAAGTAGTTACTTAAGAGGAGTTACTTTACAGAATACATAATTTTCTTTTAGAAATAATTATTTTATGCTGAAAATTATTCATTTTAAGTAAGAAATAATTATACCATATAATGTTTTTGACTTACAAGAAATGAAGAAAATGATGTCATGAGCCCTTCCTTTAAAATCTCTGATGTTCCACCATATTCCTCCTCATCAACTTTTTGGAAACTGTTGTAGTAAATATACACAATAGCAACATTCACCAGTAGAAACCTTTAACAAAAACAAAATAAAGCAGACACATGAGAATAACTTTAATCAAATATTAACCCCCCCAAGTTTTTCAATTGTTAAATTTGTAAGGGGGTTAAGTGATAGTTATGTTAACACCTAATAATACAAGGGAGAAGTAAGAAGGTGAACAATGGATGATAGCATTAAAAGATAAAATTAGATTAAAAATAGGCGTTAGTCTAGCAAAATAAAGAGAAAAGAGAAATATGTCACGTGAAATTTGGCTACTAATGGTTTAAAAGGATTCACATAGAAACATATTTGAACTATTACTTTGACCACTTTCTATAGACTCATTCATCCTAATAAACTCTTGAGAATATCAACAAAATATTTGATGGAATCATTCAAAATTAAGGAGCCATATAATAAATTCATTGAATCTAATTGTGACTGATTTCTCTTTTCCATGAGATTTAAACTGAAATCATATTTAAATGATAGCAGAAGCTCATATAATATGTATGAGGGAAAATTGTGTGATGACAAAGATTTTTTCTTTATAACTAAAGCAATTTTCTACATTAGTGGTTCTCAATCTTTTTAGTTTTGCGTCCCCTAATATAATTTCCCCACTAGGCGGCAACCCCCAACTGTATTTTTTTTTCTTTTACAGATAAATAAATTTGTGCTCATAATAAAATTTTAAAAAGGTTATTATTCAGACCTGCATTTATTTTTATTTACTTTTCTATTGTGTTTCCACAATATACATGTTGCACGCCAATGGTAGTACGAAAGTTGAGCTGGTTTCTGTTCCTCCAGATCAGAAATTTAGTAGCACAACGAATGTCATCTTCTGCATCAAGTCTGCTTCTGAATTTGGAGGTAATAACTAACAAGCTGGAAACCTTGTTTCGCAAAGATTTATTCTTGGTAATGGAAGAAGGCGAAACACAATCTCAAACAGAATGGGATGTGAAATATTTTGAATACCAAGTATGCTTAAAATATGCTTGTTACAGCACATTAGAATAGACAAAAAAATGCAAATTTACTGGGGTCTTAGGCGGCCCCTGGCAATTTGTTATTTAACCCCCAAGGGGGACATGTCCCACAGGTTGAGAACCCCTGCTCTACATATCTGTAAATATATAGGCTAAGATATAGAGACAGTAGAAACTTACAGTGCTAAACCAATGAAACCTTTCATAGGAATGATTCCCCAAACAATTCCAAGCAGCAGACCCAAAATCTGCCGCATCCAATAGATAACATCCAAAAATTCATCCTGTAAAATATAAAGGTATAAATTAAACAGCATCACAATTCTAGTCTTTGACCAAAAACTAATTATGTTCAATCTTCATTTCATTTTTTTTTCTTTAATTTCCATTATATTGTCATTACATTTCTTGACATCCCTTTTTCCGTTTTTTTATATTTTTTTTATTGCTTATAGAAAGCTAAAAGGATCTTAAAAATAGAGTGTATATAAAAAAAAAAGAGTACAGATGACTGTGATTAAATTTTAGTGTGAAAATCCCAAATAAAAATTCATATTATGTAAAAACAAATAGCATCAGCTTGGTTTAGTGTCTTTAATAGGGCAATTATACTACAGTACTACAACTATACTAATGGGGTATTGGGGTTACTGTGAGTGACCCCTCTGCCCTTGATTCTTTTTTACAGTGGTCTTTAACTGCATTTACTAATTAGGTCTTTGAGTCTTCACTACAGTTATTACACTAATACAAACTCATATTCTAAAGTCACTATAGATCTTAAACTGTTACTAAGACTACACTAAATTCTTGTTACTGTTTGATTACTATTGTTTTTTATTAGATTTTTTTCATTTATAGATCTACTACTAGTACTAAGTCTAGATGTAGAGCTCATAATATTTTATTGTTAATTAGATTGCTACTTTGCCTTTAAGTCTTCTATCCTGAAGGCTTTCTAAATTTAGTGATTTTACTAAAGGTGTTACTCTAGTCAAATGTGAATATTTGTTTGTTATGAATCTCACTGCTCTATTTTGTGTCTGTTCCAGTTTCTTAATGTTTTCTTGAGTTGAGGGGTCCCAAAGTAAAGTAGCAATTATACATAAAACACTTAACCATAATCTTCAAATATAAAAACAAAATTTAATAAAATACTCTCAAAGACACAAAGATAAAGGCACATTCCTCGTTCCATATGCTAGGACAAATTTGTACAAATGCTCCTTCTTCCCTAGCACTATTAGAGCATGGAATGGGTTGCCTGAGCTAGCCAGGAAAACCAGTGACTTGGCAGAATTTAGGTCATTGGTTAATATGCATGACTAAATGCCAAAAATTAAAGGTTGATCTTGTCTGGATATCTTATGATAGACGTAATTTTTCTTGTGATTCAGATGAGAGCTTGTCCATTTCTCATTTATTCTATTCACTATTAGTTTCTTCATTTCTTCTGGGTAGAGTGCAATGTTTAATTGTGTGTTTGTTCTTCCACACTTGGCAAGCGTGTCAGCATTCTCATTTCCTTCTAGTTTAATATATGCTGGTGTCCATTGAATGCCATGTTGTTTTTTTGTTTTTGCTGTTGTTGACCTTTATAAGTGCTGTACTGAGTCGTTTTATATAGGAGGAATCAGAGTTGTCCAGGTTTTGGAGGATTGGTTAGAAAGACAATATGACTGTGCAGGTACTTCAATGTTTTGCTAGCCTGGTAGCTGCTAGTTCTAGTGCTTTCCTTTCTGCTCTGTGGCTGTCAGGAGAGCTCTCATGGATTTTTCTAGATTTTCTCCATCTGGCCATTTGATGAGTATTCCAGCTCCTCCATTTATGGTGGCTTTATGAGATGAACCATCCTTGTAAGCTCTGATCTACTGATTGTTAGGGTAATGAGTTTGTAAAAAAGAGAATAAACTAATGAAACATAATGGAGTTTGAAGCTTTTAGTGCTGAAACAAATTATGAAATAAGCATGACATGTGACACACAAACACACACACATATATATATATTTAGCAGCACAAAGGTACCAATGTTATTGAGAGGCAAGCCCAGAGGAGGACTTTAACCACTGACCCCGACCAGGTGCCATCGCCACCCAGGATCAAGTGATTACATGTCCCCCATGCCCCCCACAACCTGCCCACATTAGTCTCCACCACAAACAATTTATATTTAGGTTCAACACATATTGGTGGTGATGTGGCGTCAGGTAGCAATACTTGAAAGCTCTTTTTATGAAGAGCTGAATAGCCACAGGGATGTTAGACTAGTGGTTTGTGCTATGCCAAAACACCAGGTAGCGATCAGTGGTTCAAGTCCTCCTCATGGCGTTCACCATTTTTTCTTCACATTATTCTTTCAATGATCTTGGATTTTTGGATCTATTATTTAATAAACATGAAAAATGGCGTCACCACTTTCCCTTCGAGTTGAAAACTGTCCACATCTCTGAATTTCGCATAGCTATATAATGTATAATGTATATACTGCCTGGCCTATATCAATAATCTATTAAATCTATATATCATTGGAAAGCTAAGAACAAGGAATTAAAAGTATTTTTTAACAAAAAAAAAAGAAAGAAAAAAAACATATTATATTATTATAAAAATAAAAGATTTTATAACAGTTTAAAATTTTTTTTTATTACAAATTAATAAATTTGTAAAACAATATCAAACTTTATTAAACACACATTCTGAACTTTTCTCCTTTTTTTCAATTTTAGATATAGCCTACACTGAAAATTAGCCAAATGCTATGCATTTTCACTAAATTTTCATACAACCTCAGTGTTAAAACGCGTTTGAAAAGTTTGTAAAAAATTAACCGTTGGGTATATATTAATAATTTATATATCATTTGAAAGCTCAGGACAAGTGCTTCTATTACCTATTATCATAATTTTCTTAATATATAAAGATAAGAACATTTTATTACAAAAATAAAAAATAATGACCTTATATTGAATTGTTTAGAAAAAACTTAATATAAAATATAAATAAATTGTATAATATAAAACAATAAATTACTTTAATTAATAACAACCTTTAATTATAAGCTTTATTTTGATATATAGATTATAGCAAAGTGATAAAAATGTACGAAATGGGACCCTTTTTTTCAGAAAATCTTGTGCCATGGTTTCCCATTGCTTCAATGTTAAGTGAAAATGCGTCAAAATTTTATGTATTTTTTTATCTATTGGACCCGTAATAACATTCTATGCCTCATTGGAAAGCTCAGAACAAGAGTAACAAGAGTGACTACCTACAGTAGTGTACTACACTGCCTACCTACACTCTGACTCTACAGTCACAGTCTGCTCTGAGTGACTTAGACTCTTAGTCTAGTCTACTTACTTTCTTAGACTTACTACTATCTTACTATCTAGATCTACCTTTAGGCTTTACTTAGTACTTGGATCTAGATTTTTTTCTAGTCTTACAGTTACACTCTTTTTTTTTCCTTAGTCTTAGAGTTAGTTAAGTAGTCTTTCTCCTCCCGGACTCTACCGAAAGTTTGTAGGTCTAGGTGTACCTTATCTTGCCACTTGTATTCTGGAATTAATGCTTTAGAAAATAACGAAGGTCCATTATTTGAATCATCTGTTTTAGATTTTTTACTAGAATGATTAGCCATATTTCACTGTTTTGTGACACTCTAGATTTGATATCTAGACCCAGTCTAAATTAGCTCTACTGGCAAGACGCAAGTAGTTGAAGTACTGGCTCTAACTCTGTAGATCCTGTCTAGGGTAATTTCTTATGTTTTCCTAATGAAGTTCTAAAGACAAGTCATCAACATGGATGATCCAACTTTTTAAAGTTTAAAAACCCAGTTTATACAAATTCATTGAGAAAGAGCACAAAATATAAGAACTCATAAAAACCAAAATGCTTCTCATTTCAAATCATTAATCAAACTTAACTCCTCTGCCATATAATACAATTCAGTCTGAAATTGGCTTTAATAATAAGCCTATTAAGGTAACCCAGAGGAGGCGTTAGGCACAGTTATAGAGATCGGGTCCAAATCAAGGAAATCCTATGCCGAACTGGGAGTCGACCCCTTAGTAAGATTGTGAGAGAGCGTCGCATGAGGTTTGCGGAACATGTTCTCCGACAAAAAGAATTACGCATAAGAAGAGTTGCGATGATATCCTAGTATAACATGACGCCACACATTCACGGAGGTCCTCATGGCAGGTGGGAAGAGGCTTCAGACATTACCAGTGACCGATTTTTATGGAAACAGCTTGACGTCAAATGCTCCGAACGGCGCGGGATGGTCCAAGTCAGTAAGAATAGCACATTAGGTTTTTGAAAAAAAAAACTTTTTAATAGCAGGAAAATGCAGTGTAGGTACCTCAGAATATGCATTTTGTTGGCTTTTAATACCAGAAATAGTGCTTGGCGGCGGGGCTTCGCCCCGCGCTGGGGGAGCTGCTAGCACTCCCCAAGACCACCTTGCTAGTAATGGCGGGGAATCTACAATTTTTCCACTAACTCATGGAAGAACCAATTCTAGGGCACAATAAACGTCTTCCGAAAGAATGAAGGGTCAGAATGTAATAAAGATTATGTACACACACACACAAATACATATAAATTTTTTCGTGGGGGGGGGGGGGGGAGGAGAAAAAATCCAACCCCCCCCCCCCCAAAAAAAAAAATCCTGGCTACGCCCATGATGGCCCCGCGTACTGCTACTCATGGCAAGTTCAAGGTTGTTAACCAGATATTTTCGGAGCGAAAGCGGACCACATGTCGATCATGGGATGAAAAAAAAAAGGCTTTGTTCAGATCTTGCCGAGCAATCGTGCTTACAACTTTTACGTCAATACGATAGTGTTTTTAAAACAAAACAAAACAAAAAAAAACGGTATTTAAGTTAAAATTAGTTATACATTTTGTTTCTCTCAGCTGTTCCGATGATGACCTGATACCAACATTTTCCGAAGCTGTTTTTCTGAAACGTGCTTTTTTTTTAAGCGGAACATTAGCCGCCAAGATCTGATATTTTATGAAAAACATGACAAATGTTCTAAAGTGGGACGTAGCCTACTATCTCGCCTAAGTCGGTAATTTAAGCCTGCTCATCTTATTAAATAAATATGATTATATTAACAAGCCTACATAGTCTTTAAATTAATCTGAGTCAGTAAATTTTGGGGATGGGGGGTGAAGCAGGACCTATATAATATTTCCAGTTATTTACAACAGATTTTTAAATGAATAACTTATTAACTAAAATTGTATTACTTGAATTATAAATAAACTTTTTTCTAACTAACAATAATTGATAGAAAGTATAGCTGGACGTGACTTCTAAAAGCCTGGGTATAAATCAGCCTTGTGTCTTAACAACATTTTTAACTAGCCCTGGAGTCTAGGATATGTGGCAAACTTCCCACTTCCACGACAAATGATTCATGGACCATTGGTTCAACAAACGCTTCCATTCCGATTTATGATTCACCGGATGATCGATTTGCAGAAAGCTATATAATATGAATAGGCCTACAGAGACAATCGGTTCACAAATAAATCATTCACTTGACAAATATTCTTACAGTCATTACAGTCAACACTTATTTGTTTGGTCAATGACACGGGTGCAACGAACCCCATCGCAATGGGTGTTACGCCACTCCGTATAGTCTATTTAGTTCTACTGTGGTATTGAAGCGTACACCAGAAAAAATAGAGGGCAATAACCAAGACATTGTTAGAAAAAAACACTTTTTTTCTTCTGCATAGAGAGAGAAAGGCGGTTTACTATAATAAATCGAGCCGAAAGGTTAAAGCACTTAAATACCCAAATTACGACCCCTCGGGTATATCCATAAGCGGTGATGTCCAGTCCTCTTAAATTTCGGCCTACCCATCCATTCCATTGGCCCTACGTACATCTCTATTGAGCTTTTAAATCGGTCTCCATGGCCGAACTCTTGTTTAACCACAGTTCTTATAATGATGCCTTCGCGCTATAGCGGGCATACGCTGGCAAAACTACATTACAAATAACTATATTCTGCTGGAGTCCGGTGTGGACCGGCGCCTTCGACACGTGTGGACAGTGAAGAAGCACTGAATATCATTTTACAGCTGTGCTGGGTCGGACACCTATTCCGCATGGGAGACGACCGCATGCAAAGTTGTAAAAGATATGTCCTCATAGGCGCTACAAAGATTAACTCAGGCGCCATTTCGCCCTCACTGGTATAGAGGAAAGTAGCTTGCAGCAGATGGCCTCTGTGACGAT
Source organism: Biomphalaria sudanica (assembly GCA_036873155.1). Lineage (NCBI taxonomy): Eukaryota > Metazoa > Mollusca > Gastropoda > Planorbidae > Biomphalaria > Biomphalaria sudanica. The sequence goes on from JAZGLO010006675.1 coordinate 282,744, forward strand.
TTGGGCCGAAGGATTGTATTAATAAGTTGACGAATTCATATGAAATGAAGAAAGAAACATCTCTCTGTATTTTCTTCAAAACTTCTTTAATAACTTCTTCAAACTTTCACATCAAAATTAACTTCTTAATTCAATTACAACTTGACTTGATACTTCATAAATAAAACTTAAATGTTACATAAAACTTCTCTTAGTATAACTTCAACTTCAACTGCTAAAACTTTACTTAATGGATCCGCTAATAACTTATAACTCATTACTGAGAGAGGACCAACGCTCTACAAGAACTACTACTATGCGAGGACCAACGCTCTACAAGATCTACTACTATGCGAGGACCAACGCTCTACAAGATCTACTACTATGCGAGGACCCCGTCTGACTCACTTTCCCTTAATTTATACTTTCTTTGATCGTACATTCCAGAATCCTGGAACCTTCTCCGATAATTATTTTAATAACTTTGACCTTCTAGAAGCTGACGTGTGCTATTTTTTTCCCTTAACCTCTTTCTTCGATTGGACATCTAAAATTAACTTGTTTACGCTGGACACCTGCACTGGTTGACCTCGAGGTTCTAGAAACTGGTCGAAATAGGTCACAGACTCGACTCGTGACATTACCCCCTTGCCTTTTTAGCATTTTGTATGCAATATAAAATGCGTAAAATAACTTTATTACTATTCTAATATATGCACACAAAAAAAACTAAAAAATTCATGCATTAAAAATACAGAGCTCATAATTCAAATAATTGCTCCATTACATTTACATAATTCAAAATTCAAAATATTATACACATTTAGCATATATAGTAAGTATCACAAAAAATACAGCTTAGTTCCATACATCACTATATGATATTTGAGTATGAACTTTTCTAGCTTTTGTAACTCAAGAAAATATCAAAATTATACAACTTCACAATACTGAAAAATATCTGTCATCTTATCATATTATTTGCTAATACATAATATCTGAATATTAACTTATTTTTCAATATATGAAATCTAAACATGTACAATGTCAAATTACTTATTTCTAAAACTATTATAACAACAGTACTAAGGTAAATATACTAAGTAATAAACAATTGCATGACATAATTATTAAAATAAATATTGACACAGCTGTACAGTCCTGTTAGATTTACAACTTTCTTCTTTCCAGGTACTTGAAACAATTCTAGTCTGTCTGTATATTTCTTCTGTTCGGGCACTGGAACCAATTCTAGTCTATCAATACATTTCTTCTTTCTTGGTTCTTTATAGTTCAAAATACGTTTAACAATATTGTCCTGTGTTTTCAGAGAGTTTTGTTCAACTCTGCTGTTGAAAAATGTCACTTTTGGTTTCAATACAAACATGCTTAGTTTAGCTACAAATGTACGTTGTTTCAATTGGTACAGAATGTCTTTCAGTTCATGAATATGTTTCATTCTAGCTTTAAGCAACATACAACTATTGTCCTTATAATATTCTTTGCTTTTCATATGTTCAAATAAGAACTGTCCAAAATTGACACTAAATCTTTCTTTTAATGACAGTTTACGTTGTAAAACGATTGAAGTAGAAAACATTGAGTTCGATTGTTCATGCAAGCATGGCGCTAATAAATCAGTTAATTCTTTCTGCAGTAAATCTCTATTGTGCAAAGTTAGAGAATAAACATTTGAGTTGGCAAGTTTGTTAGTTTTTAAGTTAATCTCATCGTCTATTAATGTTGATATGTCAGGAACATCATGAAATATCTCAGTATATTCTTCACTTGTATTCAACAGGTCTTTCATACTTTTCAACTTTAAATGATCTATGTCAATGTCTTTGATAGATTCAGTTTGTTTTGATGTCGTTGGTAATAGTTCATTTCTATTGTCTTCATTTTCCTCTGGAATTGTTGCTAAGCATGTAACACTTTCTTCTAGTACTTTTGATAAGTTTTCTTTATCTGTATCCTCGTTGTATTTTTCAAGCATATGAACATGAAACACTTTGATATATTTGTTAATGTTGATTTCATAAGTTACGTTTGAAATCTTTCTGATGATAGTAAATGGACCTTGCCATGTATAAATCAGCTTGTTGCTCATGTCAGGTAACCATAACTTCACTTTGTCTCCTTGTTTTAAATTTCTAAGCTTTCTGTAATTCTTTAAAATTGTTTCACTTTGAATATTGACTTCAGCTTCTTGAGTTTTTCCACATGGCTTTAAGACTGTAATATTTCTATCAAAATCTTGTTGAAATGTTTTCGTTTCTGAGTTATTTTGTTTTGACTTAGACAGTGAGTCATTTTTGTCTGGTATAATATTTTCAATAGGTTTGTAACTTTGTTCAACATTCGCGCTTCGATCTGGAACTTTTGTCTTAGGATTGTTCATTTGACAAACTTGACATTGACTAACATGTTTCTTAACATCTTTCGTAATACTAGGCCAATAAAATTTGTCAAGAATTCTTTTCTTTGTCCTCGTCACACTCGCTAGTTTAGTATGTAGAAAATTGTGATTCTTTTCAATGATGTCTTGAGTATATTTCAGTGGTAAAATGATTTGTTCAACAAACTCATAGGTATCATAATTAACACTTTTCTTTACAAGTATGCCTTCTTTGAAATAAGGTACATGAAGTCCTGGCTGCTTTACAATTGTTTGCGCCTTATTGTACAATCTTGTCAAAGTTATATCTTTCCTCTGGTCAGCTTTAAATTCTTCATTATTAAATAGTTGAAGTTCAGTAGTATTCTTGTTGTACTCATAAACAATGTAAGGTCCTTCAGTAATGTTTGTCTCTTTTTCTTCAGTTTCATTTCTTTCTGTTTCTTTTCTTTCTTTAAGTTTTCTGTCTTCTTCTTCTTTTCTTTCTTTAAGTTTTCTTTCTTCTTCTTCTTTTCTTTCTTTAAGTTTTCTTTCTTCTTCTTCTTGAATTTCTTTAAGTTTTCTTTCTTCTTCTTCTTTTCTTTCTTTAAGTTTTCTTTCTTCTTCTTCTTTTCTTTCTTTAAGTTTCTTCTCTTCTGCTTCTTTGTCTTCTTGTCTTCTTTTTTCTTCCTTAATTGTTTTTCTTTCTTCTGCCTCTTTTTCTTCCTGTCTTCTTTTTTCTTCTCTAATCCTTTTTCTTTCTTCTGCCTCTTTTTCTTCCTGTCTTCTTTTTTCTTCTCTAATCCTTTTTCTGTCTTCTGCCTCTTTATCTTCTCTACGTCTTCTTTCTTCTGCCTCTTTATCTTCTCTACGTCTTCTTTCTTCTGCCTCTTTATCTTCTCTACGTTTTTGTATATCGTGATTTATTTGTGTAGTGCACCATTCCTCCATTCTTTCTTGTGGGATGTGAAAGGCAGCGGCTAATTTGATGTATTCTTTCCACAAGTACGAGACTAATGCCATTGTAATAACTTAATAACTGTGCTATTTATAAGTACTGCCTACACTAGCGATGACCGACACCTGTCCTCAGGTGAGAGGTTAACTATGGCTGACCTAGTTAAATATCGATCGGTGTCTCCTCTTGAGGAATGTGTAAGTGGTCAGTGTATGTAAACAAACCAGTGTACTCTAGCTTTAGTAACGTTGCCTTCTCAGCTTAATAGATATAGCTTTCACAGCTTTAGGAAATATAGCTTTTACAGCTTGGTAAATATAGCTTTCACAGCTTGGTCAATGTAGCTTTCACAACTTAGTAAATATAGCTTTCACAGCTTAGTAAATGTAGCTTTCACAGCTTAGTAAATATAAAATGTAAGGTACTGACCTTAAAACAGATGATCTTTCACGTTTCATTACAAAGTTTCGTTTCAAAGATTGCCGTCTTGTTGAAGTATTCTGCAAGAGGCTTTTCTTATAAGGCTTTATTTGGGCTTTGTCGTTCAGAGAGGCTATAAATCACTCGTTAGAGGCTTTATGAAAATTCGTAGAACTTGCTAGAATGTGTCGACTTTCCTCTTTGAAAATGTAATATGTGATGCTTGACTTCGTCGTTGTCTTTATTTATAGATGCCTTTTTTCGTCAGGAGGTGTAACGCCTTTACTCTTCGATGCTCTTTGCCGGAGGTGCCATAATATGTGACGATTTGGGCCGAAGGATTGTATTAATAAGTTGACGAATTCATATGAAATGAAGAAAGAAACATCTCTCTGTATTTTCTTCAAAACTTCTTTAATAACTTCTTCAAACTTTCACATCAAAATTAACTTCTTAATTCAATTACAACTTGACTTGATACTTCATAAATAAAACTTAAATGTTACATAAAACTTCTCTTAGTATAACTTCAACTTCAACTGCTAAAACTTTACTTAATGGATCCGCTAATAACTTATAACTCATTACTGAGAGAGGACCAACGCTCTACAAGAACTACTACTATGCGAGGACCAACGCTCTACAAGATCTACTACTATGCGAGGACCAACGCTCTACAAGATCTACTACTATGCGAGGACCCCGTCTGACTCACTTTCCCTTAATTTATACTTTCTTTGATCGTACATTCCAGAATCCTGGAACCTTCTCCGATAATTATTTTAATAACTTTGACCTTCTAGAAGCTGACGTGTGCTATTTTTTTCCCTTAACCTCTTTCTTCGATTGGACATCTAAAATTAACTTGTTTACGCTGGACACCTGCACTGGTTGACCTCGAGGTTCTAGAAACTGGTCGAAATAGGTCACAGACTCGACTCGTGACAGCCTCTAAAAGAGACAGTTGAAGAGCTCTCACAAACTCTTCGGGACACACATTTGAGACCCAAAGGAAATCATTATTGAAGAGAGGCGCAGAAGACGGAAAGAAAACATAACATAGACCGTTGGTGGACAACGGCTTGTCTGCATGAGATACGTAAGAATATTCAGGTCGCAAATGGGCTTGCGTAGTTATGTAAAACTCTGCGCTCATCCTTAAATCTTCGGAATAGAAGACATTGCCATTAATGAGGCCGCATAGGTGAAATCCGATTGGACTGGAAGATTTTTTGGCACCATTGCACTAAAGTTGACTAAATACGTATGTCTACAAGTCCACATCTTGCGATACCCCCTCCTTAAAAAAAAAGTAAGAACAAAAGCCAGACTACGAATATTCTATTCTTCGTGGATTTTAGGATAGCCTTATGGTCGGTGTCTTATGAAAGACGTCCGGCAACAGGAGAACATACCCGGCACTGCCCGACAGGCCATGGCTTAAAGTGTGAAAATATTGTTATAAATCTAATGGTGCAACTCAACGAGGACAGGTGTTTATTATTTTACTGGACATCACAAACACATAGGCTAATGAGGTCTGCTTTTATCATAGCTTCTGCAAAAGCCCTGGACTGGGGCCGAACTCCGTTCTGTCATGTCAACAATTATTCCACGATTATTCCAAGTGATTAGTCTCTAACAGTTCACAATCTAGAGCCCACCTTTTTCAGAAGCTATAGGTGTTTACTGTATGTTATTTAACAGCACTTCATATATTAAGGTTTAAACACACAATATCACGTTTTTTCGACAATGTTTTTAACGAAGACGTGTTCGTATATATATAGCCTATATTTAAGGCTATTCAAGGCGGTTTGCGTGCTGGACTGTCGTTTGGATTTATCGATAGTCCCGGGTTCAAACCCTGCCCGCTCCCATCCCCCGTCGTCCTACGGGAGGTTTGGACATGGAAGTAAACTATCTTCAACTCTGAAGGAACATCCGAAACATGTAAAACATGATGAAACTTTTTACTCAGGGTCTTTGAAGATATGCTATTTTGTTTTTTCTTGAGTAATTCTAGGCATAATGACAATGGTAATGTTACATAATGTAACACTTGTTAACAACGTAACAAAACGTTGTTATATGTACATTTGCACACTAGCGCGTCAGTGCAACACCGCTTGTGTTTACGTAATAAACAGAGTTCCTAATATGTCTTCCCTCTTAAACACGAGTTTGTTATTTGTGTAACACAAATATTCTACATGGTGTTAGAGTAAAACTTAAAAAGCTGTCCAGACAAAGGTTTTTATTAATCTAATAATGGCTTCTTTTTATTTTGAGCAACCAATCTTGTATTGGAATGCTAAAGATCTGTATCAAGAGTTTTTAAGGTTTCAACAGCAGGTGAGCTTTTGTTTCAAAGGACCGTTAGCTGGTGTCGATAGTAAACAAAAAGCCGGATGGCTGGGAATGTGGATAGATCAACAGGGCCGAGAAGTTTACAAAACTCTAAATATTAATGATTGTGAAGAGGGTGATCCGCAATTGCTATTAAAGAAAATAGAAGACTACATAAGGCCAAGACAAAATAAAAGAGTGTCTAGATTTAGAGCACATCAGAGAAAGCAGGTAAAAGCAGAAAGTTTTGATAACTTTGTTAAAGACCTAAAGCTTCTCTGAAAGTCTGTTACAGAAAAGGCAAAGAAATGTTTATCTCCGATACACTTTCTCGTGCACATCTACCAAATACTGATATACAGACATGTGAATTTACAGATGATTCAGTGCATATGATCTCTGTAAGTGATTCGAAATACATTGAAATTCAAGACTGTACAAGCAAGGAACTTTCAATGCTTCTGGAAGTAATTATGACTGGTTGGCCAGACACAAGAAGCGAGACTCCAATTGAAGTCAGGCCATATTGGGATTCAAGAGACCAGTTATCAACTTCGGATGGTATTATATACAAAGGTCTGAGATTAGTCATGCCACCAAGCTTACGTAAATACATGCTAAATCTGATTCACAAGTCTCACTTAGGAATAGTCAAGTGTAAGCAGCGAGCCAGAGAAGTCATGTATTGGCCAGGCATGAATGCAGACATTGAAGTGACACTTAGGGATTGTAGCAGGTGTGCTGAACATCAGAATCAAAATGTGTCAGAACCGCTAATGCCTACCAAGACACCAGACCTTCCATACAGCATGGTTGGGTGTGATCTGTTTAACTTTGAGGGTAAAAAGTATGTGCTTCTAGTTGACTACTTCTCAAAGTTTATTGATGTCAAAGAACTGTCACAGGAAACTACATCAGATATCATCGAAGCAATGAAGAGTATATTCGCATGCCATGGAATACCTAGAAAGTTAAGGTCAGATAGCGGGCCACAGTTCGCTTCAAGGGAATTCCTGAACTTCTGTAAGTCATACGGAATAGAGCATGAAATGTCGAGTCCTCGTTTTCAGAGTTCTAATGGCAAGGCTGAAAGAGCTATTCAGACAGTGAAGAAACTGTGGAAGAAAAGCGAAGACAAATTTCTGTCTCTATTAGACTACAGAACTACTCCACTGAGTAATATTAATTTGTCGCCAGCACAATTACTCATGGGACGCCGACCCAGAAATTTGTTACCTTCGAGCGAGGAAATACTCACACCTAAGACACCAGATCTCAAGGTGGCGAAGAAACACTTTGACTCCGAGAAAGTCTCAGAAACATTATTATGATAAGAGGAAAGGAGTTAAGAGTCATAATCCACTACAAGACGGAACAGCAGTCAGAATGCAACTTAATTCTAAGTGGAAACCAGGAACAGTAGTTTCGAAGCATTCTAAGCATTCTAAGCCTAGATAAAATATAAGCCTAGATCATATAATGTCAAAAGTGGAAATAAGGTCTACAGAAGAAACAGAAAACACATCAGAAAGTCTTCTGAGAAAGCAAACAGATTTGACAATAATTATGACTTTCCAGATGACATCTCAGAACAACCAGAACCACTAGATCTAGAGAGTCCAAGATTACAAACTACACTAGATTTTGAGGCGCGAACCTTATGTAACACGCTCAGGCAGAATAGTTAACAAACCCAAGAGACTTGATTTGTGATGAACTGAATTGACTTTTAAGTTGACTAGTTTGTTAGTTATTCTGATAAATAGATTTTCTGAATTAAAGAAGAGAGATGTAACATAATTGTATTATATGCACATTTGCACACTAGCGCGTCAGTGCAACACCGCTTGTGTTTACGTAATAAACAGAGTTCCTAATATGCCTTCCCTCTTAAACACGAGTTTATTTGTGTAACACAAATATTCTACAGGTAACATTAAAAATGCGTTTTCGCTGATAAACACACAGTGAACAAAAGAGAAATAGACTCCACATTAATTGACTCACAGAGACAAACTTCAATCTGAAGAAAGTGCTATAGGCCTACACATAGGCCTGATGTTTGTGCGAGTGATGCAGCCTACTAGGCCCTGTTACTAAGCCAACTGTGGATGACTGTTAAGTCGTTGGTAGGCCAAGATCTATATGATATGCCCACTGGTCGGTCGTTCGGTGGTTAGCTCAATGGTCCCGGGCTCAATATATAGCTAAATATTTTTCAAATTCGAAGGCCTAAAACATTTTACCAAACATTTTTTTACTAAGATATGTCGCTTTGTCTAAAAAAAAAGTTATTTAATCTTTTGATTACTGAAATGTGAAAATAAATTGCAAAGTTGTAAAACTTATTTTTTTAAATATAGGACTTATATAAAGCGCCTATTATACTTTTCTATTCTCTCGTTTCTTATCTTATAACAATACAGACGTTACTTCAAAAAAAAGATGATTACGTCCTAGGTCCTACGCGTCATAGATAGTCTTTTTAACGTTTAAGGGTATTTTTTCTTTGTATCCTTCCATAAGCGTGTACAATCAACCAATAATAAACTTTTCCTGCTATGTTAATATAGTAAATCAAATAATTGCTAAAAAAACCCATTGAAATTTAAATTTAATTAATGTCCATCCCAATAAGAGGATAACTGATATTTCGATCAAATGGTAATCATTAGATTCATCTGGAATCTAGAGATTAGGCCTAAGTGTATAATAGGCATAATATATATAATATATGTCAATCGTGCCTAGCATAGATGAAACGCTACGGGAATATAAATTTACAGGTCTGTAGATCTAAAAAGATTTAGAATGAAGATCTAGATCTAGATAGCCTGTGTCTAATTGCGAACTTAACCTCTTAGGGCCTAAGGAGGTTGGGTGTAGAAACAAAAATATAAAAAAAAATAGGTGAGATGACGTCATACATATTTGTCGATATAAGTTAGAAGTGTTGCGGAAGCCGAAGTGGACACCTTTTGCTTTGGTTCTGTTATGAGATAGACTTGACTCATTCATAAATCTTGAAATTTAGACTACTACACGGTCTAATGTTGAATGAATTTTTTTTTACAATATTTTAAAACTTCGTTTTATGTTTTAACATTGTGTTTATTAGTCGTAATAAAATAAATGTAGCGGTGATTATCAAATCTACTGAAAATGTCAAGAAGTTCTAAAGGAGCTTTACGATATAATGGCGGAATAGTGGAAATAAAGAGCAAGGTAGATCTATTCATTTGACATTTCTGATTTCATTCACCTGGTTTTCAATCAACGATAGTTCTAGTCTGTAGACACTAGATCTAGATAGATCTATAATCTATTCCTCCCAGTGTATCAGTGTAGGTCTACTCTACTAGTCTCTACGTCTCTAGCCTAGGCCTAGGCATTTGCAGATTTGTGATTGTCTGAAGACAGTGAAGTAGTAGTACTAGCTAGACTCAATGTCCTCACCCCATACCAACATGGCTTTAGGAAATATAGATCATGTGAAACACAACTAATAGGACTAATTGATGATTTTCTGATAGGGAGAGAACAAACTGTAATAATAAATGGCTCTAAATCAACACCAATAACAGTAAACTCAGGTGTACCTCAAGGAACAGTCTTGGGTCCACTACTATTTTTAATTTACATAAATGATTTACCAAATTGCATTAGTTCAGGAACAAAAGTCAGATTATTTGCAGACAATTGCATAATATATAGAACAATAAAAACAACACAAGACACAGATATTTTACAAAGAGAATTAGATGAATTACAGAAATGGGAATCAAATTGGAGCATGTCTTTCCACCCAGAAAAATGTCAGTTGTTAAGAGTAACAAAAAAACTAAAACAAATTAATTCCACTTATCTTATTCATGGCAAACCAGTAACACAGACTAAAAACGCAAAATACCTAGGTGTTATAATAAATGAAAAACTGTCATGGAATCCACATATTGATGAAACTATAAAAAATCCAACAAAGCATTAGGGTTTATTAAAAGAAATTTCTATAAATCAATAAGAACATAAAACTAAAATGTTATTTAACCTTGGTTAGGCCAATAATAGAATATGCATCCACCGTGTGGGACCCCTCAACTCAAGAAAACATTAAGAAACTGGAACAAACACAAAATAGAGCAGTGAGATTCATAACAAACGAATATTCACATTTGACTAGAGTAACACCATTAGTAAAATCACTAAATTTAGAAAGCCTTCAGGACAGAAGACTCAAAAGTAAAGTAGCAATTATACATAAAACACTGAACCATAATCTTCAAATACAAAAACAAAATTTAATAAAATACTCTGAAAGACACAAAAATAAAGGCACATTCCTCGTCCCATATGCTAGGACAAATTTGTACAAATACTCCTTCTTCCCTAGTGCTATTAGAGCATGGAATGGGTTGCCTGATCTAGCCAAAAAAAACAGTGACTTGGCAGAATTTAAGTCATTGGTTAATATGCATGACTAAATGCATGACGCGTAGGACGTAATCATCTTCTTTTTTGAAGTTACGTCTGTATTATATAAGATAAGACTCATTTCTAACTAGAGTCCAAGTCTAGATCTTAACTTAATCTTATTGTATAATATTTTTATATCCAGATTTCTAGATTTAGATAAGCCTAGGACATAATTTTCTATTTTTAAGTAATGTCTCTAAATTAATCTATTTATAAAGATAATCTATAAAGATCTAAGATAATTACATTTATTAAATAATGTAGATCTATTAATGTAGACAAATCAATAATATTAGCTCAGACCACTACCTTTTCAGTGGCCAATATAAACTTCCAACACAATTAACAGGCCCTGGACCATTTAATGTGGACAACTTTAAAGATTTCAATGATGTCAAACAGTTCTAACCACTTTTAGGCTGTAGCAGATATACTTCCCCTTGAGTCTTGAGGAAGAGTTAGATATATAACAATTGAATGTGCTTGAGAAGTCATCAGTAAGAGTAAGAGTGGATGCAAGATTGAACATGCAAACTGATTGATGAGAGGAAAGATGTCAAACATAGCAGAGACCAGAAAATTGCAATTCAAGAATGCAGAGGAAGCCTTAGGAAAGCAGATCTGAAAGTAATTTAAAAAGAAATTGCTGGCTAGATAAATGAGACTGGCTTGAACAGAAGTGCCAAGAGGCACAGTTGGCTGTAAACAAAAACATCATCTAGTGATCCTTAAAGAATTACGGGCACGACATGGCCTAAATTGTGCCGTTGTGCCTAAACTCAAACTCAACAAAAACAACACAATGACTTTTCATTGCATTGTTCAAGACCTCACTGTATCAAAGAGTGGACCAATCAAATACAAACATGGTAAACCACTACTAAAGAGAAAAAGGAACAACAGGATGCACTAGGAGCAGCATGGATAGAATACTTCAAGAAGACCTCAGCTAACCCCCTCCATACCTGAACTTTACATTTAAAGAACCATCCCCAGACAATGACCTTGAGATTAGGACAAGGCATAAATATGGTATCAGTAGACATGGTTAAATGTGGATGACAATAACAAGAGTAAATGGCATCCTGCAACAGTTGAAATTATGCAAAACCTCTACAGCATTTCAAGGTTTTGTGTTAGCCAGTATCCACTTTCACTCAACTATTTACTCAAGAAAGAACCTTTTCAGGTTTAGGAAGAGCTGGAAATTCTCCCTGAAACACTAATTCAGAAAAATAGACTAAATATACTAGTTTTAATAAACATTCATTTAATAAATTTCCAAACATTTATATGCAAAGAAAAAAAAGCAAAAAATTATTTGTTACATAGATCTAATTACAACTTTATGTTTTTAAGTTTCATTTTCTTTTTCATTACATTTTAAATTAATAGTCTCTTACTTTTTGAAAGATTTTAAAACAACAATGAAAATACATTACTAAATTTTGTACGTCCCTATAAAAATAAATTGACTCGCTAACACAGTTTGAAAAACATTGATCCAGGGATAAAAGTTTGGATTGCTCTAAATTTGCATGTACACTTTTTGATAATGGTATAATATCAACCTTGGGCTATGGTTCAAGCAGTTCAGTTTTTTTCTAACAACGCATTACCATGGCAGAACAAATAGATGCTAACAAATGTTGTTATTTAATACAAAATCTGTTTAAACCCTAAGACTTAGTTTTGTAGCCTGAGCTATATTTACCAATATACAGAATTGTTATGAACATTGATTTGAGAATGTTGGTAAACTTTATATTATATTATTATCTAGCAATATGATTCTTAATTATTTTACTTAAAATTATCACTATATTTTGCTGGTAATTAAACTAAAAAGAAAATGCATTATTAATTGGTCTGCGATTTTTATGGTTTCCCAGTTTGATGCTGAGTTTCGAAGATTTTCTATTGATAAATCGAAGATGAGACTGTTTGATGACTTCTATCATCTGTTAGAAAACCTTCACTTCTTGCAAGATGTTCCCTTCATCATCACCTACACAGACCAGTACATGGATTTACTACCAATCAACAATAATGAGAATTTTAGTCGAGCACTTTCCACAGCCAGACCAAGTTTAAAGATTTTAATACAGCGTAAAGGTAAATATATATTGTGGTATTATATTTATGTGTGGTATTAGAGTTTATAAATATTATTCCACCTTATACATAAATATTGAGTGTTTTATACATGGGTCATTTTAGTTATTATCAAGTGATTGCAATATTAAAACCATTTTTAGAGCTTGGGGGTTTTTACTTTTGATTCTCAGATTCTGACAGATTTGAAATCCACTACTTGCATTTTACTTACTATTATATGATATCTTTTATTAATTTTAAATGTTAACAAAAATTTCATAAAAAATTACGGTATATTTCTTTATGGTCATTTACATGTACAGGTTTTATAATAAAAATCATTTTTGTAATAAAAAAACAACTGTATATTCCACTGGCTATTTCCATTTTTCTTGTTTATCATTATGAATAAAAATTCATTGATTCTACATTTACCAAAGTAACAATATTTTAAATTTAAATACACTTATTGGCACAGAAAGGATTATTTTATTATTGTTGTTGTTTTCTATGTAAAAAATTCTAGCAATATATATTTTTGACAAAATGTTTCTTTCCAATAAGGTGAAAGCTATGGTGAATTAAATGGATATGGATCTCAACCAGTCAAGAAGAAGAATCCGATCACTAAATTGATTGGTTCAGAAAACTCTCCACGCCAAAAGATACAGATTAGCCTCATGGAGGATTTTAGGAGAGTCTCTGCTATTATTGATGTTGATATTGTACCAGAAACTCACCGGAGGGTTAAGTTAATGAAAAATGGTTCAGACAAACCATTAGGGTTTTACATTCGAGATGGTACCAGTGTCAGAGTTACTCCGCATGGTTTAGAAAAGGTACATTAAAATTTTCTAGAATTCCTAATTAATACATTTGAAATCAAAAGAATGAATTTTTTATGTAAATGCTTAAAAATATGTACTAATAGTTAAATTAATGACATTACCGATTAGGTACCAGCAATATTTATTTCAAGACTGGTTCCTGGAGGTCTGGCTGAAAGTACGGGTTTGTTGGCTGTCAATGATGAAGTTCTTGAAGTCAATGGCATAGAAGTAGCTGGGAAAAAATTAGATCAGGTTGGTACCCCTTATTTCTAATTCTTTTCTTCTGCATTTTATAACTTCTGGTTAAACTAACTGTACTATAAATCATGTTTTTAGTAAAAAAAAAAATAAGTGCACTTTGTTCCCACTTAAAGAAATATTTTGGAACAATACAATTTAGAAATAAGGCTTTTAGTTTATCCTATATTATATTATATTAAAGTAAAGTTCCTCTTTCAGACCTTGCGATCTATAGAGCAGATGATATAAAGGTCATCTGATTCTATGGCCTATGGTTAACGAGGTTGTCATGTGGCCAGCACAACGACCAACTGCCTTTACTTTTCCCCTACTAATGTCAGGTACCCATTAGAGCTGGGTGGACTTAGAGGTGCCCAAGGATCCTGAAAAAAAAAATCCCAGTCTTCACCAGGATTCGAACACGGGACCCACGGTTCAGAAGCCAAGTTCTTTACTGCTCAGCCACCACGCCTATTATATTTTGCTTGTGAAAAAAGTTGACTAATGTGATACAATGCAATAGGAAGTTACTATCATGTTTTTTAAACTTTTAAAACCATTTTTCAAAAAGAATTTTTATTTTATTGAAATCTTCTAAAAGAAAGTGCCTTCTATAGGATTAAATCTCATAAACACTTTTTCACTTGACTGTAGAGCCCCTATTGTCAAGAGACGTTCCTGTCTACATGTATCACATATTAAGGTGGTATTATATTTTGTAGTAGAGGAGCCAACCATTTTTCGATTGGTACGCTTTTCTTCCAGAGCAGATGCCAATGGTTTTTTAGCTGTCCATGGCTTTCTTGGTCAATATTTCTCCACATAGAAATTGAGTTTTTAATATACTTTTTTTTGTCTGTTCTAAATGTAATAAAAGTATAAATTTTCTGAAACTAGACACATTATTCCTTTTTATTGTTTCTAGATTCAGCTTTGTGTAACTCCCCAAATTCTTATTGTTACATTTCATTATCTTATGTCTTTTCTTTTCTCTCTCTTTTTTTTTTTTTTTTTAATATATATATTATATGCAATTATTTGCAAAAAGTAACTGTTGTTCCAGGACTAATACATTTTGGGAGGTCATTATATAAATTAGAAATACCGGTAGTAGTGGGGTTTGCTACCATTCCTTGAGTGGGGAACCTGAATTAAGATATAATTTTGTTTGGTGTTATTTAAAAGCCAAAAAAAAAAAGGAAATCTATCTATTTTTTAGTTGACCACATATAGTTTGCTTTAAGTGGTCAAATAAATGTCTTAGAGAAGTGTATAGTAAGGGTTTCGTTTTGCTTACTATTATCTAAATTAAAACAAAACATCAATTAAACTTTTTAAATTAAACTTTGCATGATTTAAATTTCCTTAAAGCCATGTTAGTGTGACACTAGAACATAAGATGATTTATGTTTCTATGTACTATGTGGTCCAGTATTTTATATTTGATGCTATTGTAACTGGTCTGTAAATTCTCCACTTTTAAATAGAAGAGGGACACAAGTGTTAAAGCCATAGGCTTTAGAATGAAAGAGCCTTGAGTTAAAATTTCAGTGAAGAATGGAGTTTCTTTATATTTGCTGGGGGATAAAAACTTATCTTGAGGGCTGCATGAAACCTTCATTAACCATTGCAATCAATAGAAATGAACTAAAACTAATCTTTTCCATACAAAGATTAAAGGAAAAAATTAACTATTTGGGATGGTGAATTAGTAAGTAGAAGTCTATAATTTAGTTTACTTACTTAAAACAGTTTAGTAATATATACTTGTTGTTGTTTACTTTGCAGGTGACAGATATGATGGTTGCTAACAGTTCCAACCTGATTATTACAGTTAAACCTGTTAATCAGCACATGACTCTGGCCCCTCATCGTGGTGCTGTGGGCCGCAACAGCAACATGTCCTCCACCTCTCAGGCCTCGCAACAATCGCAAGCCTCCAATTACTCCTACCATTCAGCCAAATCATTTGACAGTGAACCTGTGGCTGAAGACGATGAAGATGAAATACATGACCATCTGTCTTCTGCAGCTGCTGCAGAGTTGGACACTTCTAACAGTGAAAGGGGAGATGGCTCAGACGCTGAGAGTATGTCTAGTAAAAACAGCAGCCGGAAGCAGTTTAAAGGTAAAAACAAAAGTATGAAGGACTCTGAGAATTCCAGTGACCAGGAAAGAAAAGAGAATGAAGATCCGGTTGCAACGCTTTAGCGGCTATTGTTGATCACCACTCTTGGCTATCAGTAAGTGTGAACAATTGGTTGTGATTTATTAACATTTTTACAAGGAAAAAGCTTATACACACTCTTAACCATTACAATAAATGAAAGTACATATGTATAGTATAGACTTGTATCTGCTTGGAGGTAGCTCCTGATGTTAGATAACAAGACTTATAGGTTAATATATTTACAAAATATGAGGTACCATTCCCAGTCTTTATTGTTTCTATATTGTTTATATGATGCAATTGTGTATTGCAAATTATTTATTCTAAACACTTAAGAAGTGTTTTCCCACTATTTATATTTATAAGGGATTAATAGTTCATATGTTTGGAGACTGCATGAAATATTTAGATGTAACTTAAATCATCATGTCATACTTTAATTTGCCTTAAAATTTCTTTCCTGAATCATTTTGTGTATATTATGCATGTAAAGATTCTCAAAGGGTATTATAATATTTGAATGGTTATAGATGTATGACTGTTGACTATATCACTATAAAAACATAAGAGAAAATGTATTAAATTTCATTAGCCTCCACAAGATAGTAATGTATTTCAAAATTGTTGAATTTTTTATTGGTGAATAGCCACTGTTGTTCATTATCATGTTTAATTGACTGTAAAAATTAGTGTATAAAGTAAACATTTTTTTTTACTTTAAAAAAACAAAAATGAGGTCAAACGAAATGCATGCTTGCATAAATTAATGACAGCTCATTTCATTTAAAAATGAGTGTTATGGGATTATTAGTGTGTTCCATATGTGTGTTTAGTCCTCAAAAGGTTATTTTTAATGCATGATGCTTTACATTTTTTAAAGTAAAATTATGTTCTGTCTGTTCAAACATATTTAATATGTTCAAAACATTGGTGCTTTAATGAATACTGATTGCAACAGATTTGTGCCTTTTTTTTTTCTACATTCACACCCCAAGATATTCTTGTTCTTATGAAAGTAATAGTAGTAGAATTAATTTTTTGGAAACATTTTGAAGTGTTTCTAACTAATGTGAAGGAGCAGTACGGTAATAAGTATCCCTTGTCTGCTCATTTTATGTCAGCATCTACTTTCTGCTGGAAATTATATTGGGGCAACTCTATAATATTGTGAAATCTCTTGTCCTATTTCCAGTCTATCATTTAGTAGTCACTTTTTCCCATTTGTTCATAACATTTAATTATGTTTGGTCTTGATGACAAGTTTAATTTCTTTATGTATTGTTTATACTCTGAATGTTCATTCTTATCTTATACTTTATCTCTACAAAGCTTGTTGGAAATTTGAATAATTTTTTCATTTTAATATACAATATGTACTGTTCACTACTAAACACAATGATTCGGGACAGTGATCAGAATGTTTTTTTAATGTCATGTCCTTGTCTTATACATTTAAAGTTAAATGAGACTCATAATTTTGTGTTAGATTTTGGTGAAATCTTTGCCACTGTTTTGGCTTGCAAGCTTTCATCTAATAAGCATTTATGATAGAAAAAAAATAAAATAAAAGTAAAATTACACCCTTAAAAATAAAGTAATTCTAAAAAGAGGACAGAGTTGTTGTTTTTTTTAAATCTTTCTCCTGATTAAGACTTGAACAATTGGTAAGAATTGGAAATATTTGTTTATCATTTTATTATTGCTTTTTAAATAAAGTTTTATTTTTAAATTACAGCATTATCCATCATCAAATTGAAAGAGTTTGTAAAGAAACTTCTCTTTAAACATTCCTGTTAAACTATTTAGCAAGTCATTCTAATGTTTATGGACCAGTGTCTGATATTGGCAGTTAAAAAAAATATGGTTGGCTTTATTTTATTAAAAGTTGTTTGCCATTTTTATATACATTATTATCATTATTAAAAAAAATCAATTTTTTTTACACTCTTTTATGTCATTTTTCTCAAATACATTGATAGCACAGAAGAAAAAAACACCATCCAGCATTTTTCCATGTATATTTTTTTTCTTGTATGTTGAAATTATTCCTCTGTTAAAATGTACTTTTATAATCAATGATAGCAAATTTTATAAATATTTACAGTCATCATATACATATATCAATTGTCACTTATTTTCTACTTAATACTTACACACTTTACCTTAATATCTTTGCATTCCAATTACTAATCATTCATGTTTTATATTCGCCACACCAACACACACACAACTTTCCCCCAAATCTTTTATAAAAATACCTATATTATGTAGTATCAGTTTATGGATAATTAGTCAAATGCATTAAGAGGAGCATTATACATGGCTCTTTGTGCGTATGTTGTTTTGATCAAAGGTTTCCCACATTTATGGCAAAAAATAAAATGCAATGTGAATATAAATGACTTGATTTGTCTTTATTTTTTTTGTTATATTATATGCATGACTAGTTTTATATTTTAATAATTGTATATTTTTTTTGTCCTAATGATTAGGAAAAAAAAGGTTGTTTTTTTTAAAGTTATGGTGTGATGACAGTTAAAAAAAAGATCAACTGGTCAAATGATCTGCAGATTTAGTTCTGATTAAGTAATAGAAAGGCTGAAGGAAATATCATCAATAACTGAAAATAATAATAATCTTTATTGTCCGTATGGAGATTTGTCTTACAATTAGTGCACCTCTGCTTGGTGCACTACTCTTCAAGGATGGCAAGATGAGAGCAGATTGGGTGTCTCATAGCTGTTTAAAAATATGTGCTTAATTAACTCATTAATCTTGAAGACAAGCCTTATTATCATATTATTACTATGAATAGAAATGCTTGTTAAACAGTCATACTAAAGTAAAAACTGGACATTGCTATTTTGGTCATTTCTTTGTGCCTTAGCTGACATAGAAGAGAGCACCTGGTTGCATGCGGCCTCAGAATGAGACAGCTGGAGGTCACTCACAAAGGCCGTGGGATACACGTTAGAGACCAAAAGAAAATCCGCTGCAGAGGACAGACACAGACGGTAAAAAGAAAATCTAAATCGACAACCTGCGGACAATGGTTATGCTTGCTCTGCATGTGGCAAAATATGTAGGTCACAGTTGGGGCTGCGCAGAAACCGGAAATACTGCATTCCTCACTGATCTTCGGACTCGAAGACAAGCCTTATTATTTGTGTCATGTATAACTTTGAGACAAGCCTTATTATTTGTGTCATATTTAATATTAATATAACTTTGAGACAAGCCTTATTATTATTATATAACTTTGAGCTTCATCTTATGAGTTGACTAATAATAATAACTAATAATGCATTGAAATATGTAATAGAATACTATATTCAGTGATTGGTTAATGTAGATCTATACATCTCATCTACATGATTACAGTGTCTTGTGTTGGATGAGTAACAGTTTATAAACTTTAATAGGTGAGAATTTCTATAAAGATCACTTTGTGCAATAACTATAATAGATTAATATATTAAAGGAACTCTTCAAATTCTTTGTATTTTTCTAATTAAGCCCATTTTCGTCATCACAAAAAAAAATATTCAAAGGTTCCAAGATTTGTATGAAAACATCTATCATTCTGTAACAAAATGACCATCAAGTACATGTTTTCAGTTTTACAAACGTCACACAAACGTGAAAATAGGATATTTAATAATAATATGCACTCAAGACATTGCATTAGCTCTCAGTTATATAAAAAGTATTTTTTTTCCCTTAATGGCTTTACGGACTAAATCTAGATATGGCTCAATTAAATTAAAGCAACGCAGTGGAAAATACAGATCTAAATCTAGATCTAGATATTCTAGATTCTACAATAAGGGAAATAATATAAAATGAAAACATAAGATCTCGACATTGAATCAGATTTTCATTTTTATTTGGTTCGTGGACAAAGTCCATTTTTTTTAATTTTTAAAATTGTAAACATTATCTTTATAAAAAGATAGTGACAAAAGTCTTAAAGTTTAGTGACATTTAGATCTAGATCTAGATCTAAATACCTAAAATTCTTCCAATGAATGGCATGCGTCTCTAGGTAGAATCTCTAGATCCAATATTACTAGACTCTAGTAATATCAGATCTATAGCTTCTGTCTGTCTAGTCTAACAACCAGTCCAACTCCTGGCCTTCACGCGTGACTCAGATGTTCGGTCGGTCTCGGTGTAACTCAATACATATACTGTTTAAGTTCTGTTAATATTAATTAATAATAAAATTAAAATAACTTTTACTTTAATAAGTTTAAATAAGTTAATCATTAATGTTATCATCACTAACACTACACAACACTACTACAGAACCGAAGGGGCAAATCAAATGCGAGTAACCGAGGACGCAAGGTCTCACGGCACATCCTGTAGCCAGTGTAGCCTAATTCGGCTGAGTAGGCAGTAGCTTACTTGACTTAACCATCTTATTCTGACTAACTAAGCAGGCCACTTAGAAGTTACGTAGCATCTTAGAACTAATAACTAAGCCTTATTGCTGTTATCCACCTAAGTATAATAGTATAAAAATATTAGTATAATAATCTATACTAAAAGTGTATAGAAATTAAAAAAGAAATCACTATATTATAGTATAAACGTATAGTATAGACATAGTCATATGTATCTGACCTCTTCCACTATTACCCTGAATTCATAGGCTTTAGATTTAGATAGACTCTAGATAGAGATCTATACCCAAAAAGCTTTAGGAGTCATTATTGAGACTAAGTAAAATTCAGGAGTCTGCGACTCTTAGGCAGCTTAGACAAATTGCACAGCAGCACACACAGAGTGTATCACTCTGGCAGAGCCTGGTATGCTACTATGCTAGATCCCAAAGTGTAGATTCTATTTATTGCCTTTCCTTGAATAGGGGAGAACTCAACTGCATTGTGGGCGACATCATTCCAACCATACTACATTATATAGTACATAGCTAATGCAAATGCTCAGGCGTCTATAATTTTTCTATAACTTTTCTATGAGATTGTCTTGACATTTATCATAGTCGCTTTGCAACTGAAGGAGGCTAGAGAGAGAGAGAGAAATTTAGATCTAATACTAGGTTTATATATAATATTTTATAATATATGTTTAGTATCTAGATCCTAGTGTGATTGTACCTTGTAGATATCTGGATCTAGTTAACTTGAATAGATCTAGATTAGATATTAAATCTAGACTGTAGCTACAACAGCCACTGGTTAGACTGTGAACACATAGAAAGTATGAGAAAAAAACTAAGAATAAAAGTATACTGGGTTTTGTGGTGATAAATGCATTCTTCAACAGAATTAAACTTTCAAAATTGATTCCACATTATTCTACACACTGTATCTTTATGGCATTTCATTCTTTGTCTTTATCTTGTCAATCTAGAGTAAATCTAAATATAATAGTATAATTAGAATCTATTTAGTCTTCCTAGTTCTAGTATCTAGAGAATTTAGATACAGTAGTAGATCTAACTAACCAATGAATGACAATGTAATTACAATCATGGTTCCACTTAGACTATAACCCAAGTTGTCAATTGTAAATTTAACATTACCTAGATGTCAAGAATTAGATATTAGAATCACCTTGTATGAAAAGGGAAAAGATTGAAGAACACAATAGTTTTTTTTTTTTTAATTCATTACAAAATCAACTCTTGCTTATTATTAGTTATCAAATTGTGTTCTACTTTAAACAGTATACTACTCAATGAAAACACCTACACAATACATAAATTAACAAAACAAAACAAAATGATAGTAATAGTAACAAAGTCAATTTGTAGTCTTGTCTAAAACAAGTTTAATTAGCTACCACTGCAGTTATAAACATTAAAACAAAATATAAAGACAAACTTACTTGACTTCATATTTCAAAAATTATATATATGAACTATATATTAAGTTTATTTATTCATTTAAAAAAACAACTTTTTCAGGAAACCAACTAAATCTTCCTGCTGAGAGTAAATAAACGTAAGAAGAATGCACTGTATGTACAGACAAATCCATCCGCCAACTGGCATAGAACATTGTGTATATGCTCACTTCTTCAACTGGGAGGAAAAAAATCTGATCATAGCTGGAGTTAACCAGCTGCATGTCTACCGGCTTAACTCAGAGCCTGAGGTGTGAACCTTTTTTTTCTTAAATTTGGGGAAGTTAGGGCTAATAAGACAGGACTAAACTCTGACTAAATTCCGAGGAGTATCTATTAAGAAGAGTGTAACATGAGTTTTGGTGGAGGGAAGTTTTATAGACAAATTTATTGGGGGTAAGTTTTTACTGAGACATAAGTATTGGGGAAAACTGTACTATAAATTTAAGAGACATTTAATGGAGTTAAGTCTGTAATGGGATTCATAAACACGACCTTAATATTGGGCAGATTGATAAGTCTAGTTTATAGTTCACGACTTAATTTTTGTAAAAAAACTTAAAGGTTAAAACATTATAAAATGTATATTTATTTATAATTATAATAATAAGTTACTTTGAATATTTTTCAGCGTGTAAGAACTGATGGACAATTAGTAACAGATGAAGTCACTAGTAAGTGTTTTTTTTAAATTTAAATGGATGTCATAAATGAAAATCATTGCCTTTATTTTAGCACATTTATTTTGTCAATGTAAACACATACATGAAAAGGAATGTTTTTGTATATGTTTTGATTTAAATGTTATACAAATTAGATGCGGCTAAAAGCTGAACACACTAATATTACCTATTCTAGTTGAAAAATCTGAAGTTTCCTTGAGGAAATAAGAGTTGACACATGGGGAGGGAACCAAAATTCATAGCTAGGAACTACCTCAAGGACTGCAGCATTTGAATTGGTCTTGTTATTAACAAAGTGGCCTGAGCAGTCACAACATGACCTAAATGGAACCATTCTCCAATTGTGATCCAATTTTAAAGGGCACATAGATTGTGGAACATGATCTGTCAGCCGTTTTTCTTCATCCTCTGTCTTTTGACTTGAGTAGAATCTCTTTTTTTAGAGACATGTCCCTCTACTCTTCGATGTTGTCTTCCTAGTCTGCTTCTTTTTTTTTTATTCCTGGTACTGTTCCCTGTAGGAAGGTCTTTGTAAGCCCTAATGACCTTGTGATATGGCCATTGAGCTTATATTTGCATTTTTTGACAGTAGGCAGCAGGTAATCCTGGGGTCCACTTGTGATCCTGTTCCAGATTCCTTCATTTGTGATAGGGTCTTTGTTGATTACTTGAGTTTAAATACTAATTTGTACAAAATATTCAATTTAAATAACTGTATGCATGTTTCTTGAACAGCTGAAAAGAAAACCCGCTTTGAATGTCTAGCATCCTACAGTCTCCATGGCAACATTCAATCTCTAGCTGCTGTCAAGCTGGTTGGTGCCAGTAGGGATGTGCTGCTTCTTAGTTTCTTGGATGCCAAAGTATGTTGTAAAACTAATCCCATGAATACATTTTAATTTTAAACAAAATTCATCCTAGGCTTTGTATATCAATATATTTCATTTTTAATGTAAGTTGTCTCATAGTTTAGTTTTAATTCCATAAAATCTTAACAGATGAAATCTTTGGTGAATCACCAACTCTCTTTGTACTTTTTTTTTTACATTTTACTCCTTCTTTTGTGTGTTTATTATACATTTTCCTGGTATAAAGATAGTGGTGGCTTACAAAGAGTTGTATTGTAAACCATACCCATTATTTAATTTGCGATTCGCACCATACAGCTTGCTTTCCTTCTCATCAATCTGAAAGTTAAGATTTAAAGAGTTTATTATAGCACAATGTAGTCCACTGCCCCGTTGGTTCATATTTCACACAGTTGCTGCAGGGAAGAAGAGAAAACTGTATCCCATATACTGTTTGACTGCCCCAGACTTGCTGATCTCTGTCTGGGAAGCCAGAAGTTCTTGACCTGTATCTTGACATGTGTTCATTAAACACAACATCTGGGTTTCTGTTCAGGGCCTTTGCAAGAGAGGATCTGAGCCTGTCGAGCCCACACTCAAATGGAGTTTGATGATGATGATTTCTGTGTTTAGACAATAGAGTTAATGTATTTAATATAGTTTAACAACATGTACACTTTGAAGATTCAAAGGGTTTTTTCTCTTTTAGAGTACATTTCTAGACTATAGGCTTAGATAAAGTAATCATTGATTGTGCCTGCATTTTGATTTCTCTCTTAACCACACTTCTGTGATCACCCTTCTAGAGGACTTGCCTTAAGATAGTGATACCTTTGGGAAAAATATATATTGCTAAAGTAGGATTTTTGATTATTAGCTATTGCCTGAGCGAAATGGTTAAAGTAACACTTTGAATTTATGCCCTCATTTTAATTGGACTAGAAAGTAACTACTAATGTGTGATAGGCGCAGCATTTAATTACCTTGTAGAAATACATTTAGACTTATAAAGCTACTATAATTTTACTAACGCAAATTTTGGCTTCTAATATTAGAAGTTTTATTTCATTCTGTTTTGTCAGATATACTTATTTGGTATCTGCTAATGTATGTACCAATGTATATACTAAAACAGGAAGTTTAATTAATGTGTATCATTACAGTTATCAGTGGTAGAGTATGACCCAAGTACACATGACCTCAAAACATGCTCCCTTCATCAGTTTGAGGAGCCAGAACTAAAGGTAAAAAGTTTTTATTTAGCTTGTTTTTTTCTCCTTGAGATTGTTAAAGTAATCTCTTTATAAAATTATCCATCTTGAAAAAAAACCTCAACTGCTAATAAATTATGATTTTAATGTTGAAAAATAATTGACAGGCAGCATTATGCAATTGTTGGAATAAAAATTGAAACACTTGAATTGTTCATTTTAATTTTCTAATAAAGTTTAACATTATTTAAATGTTTAAAGGTATGTCACTAAAGGTAAAGGACTTGTCCATGAGTTCCCCTAGCATCAATGGGTTTTTGTATGTCTTGTCATGGTATCTAGTCTAAGTTATAAGCACTCAAATATCTATAAAATGCTTTCAATAGCATTACTCTCACCTCTGTGACATTTTACATTTCGAGAGACGATCTTTTCCCTTTGCAACTTCTTGTGTGACTAAAAGAGGCCAATCCTTGATACACAGCTGCGATCGCAGGTTGGGCATATATAATCACCGCGTGCCGTTGCATTTTCACCCTTCTTTCTGCTTCTGTTGTGTATGACATCTGCAATCCTTGACCCTTCCTTTATACTCTCTCTCCATGTGGATCTGTCCAGTGCCACCTCTTCCCAGTTGCCAGCTTCTGACAAACAGTACAACTACAGGCCTTCATAAAAATGTTCCAACCATAGCTAATTCACAGGCTTTCATATCATCCAAGCATTAAACCATAATTATTTACTCTGAACCATACAAACAGATTTTTTGACAATCTTTGTTTCCTGTGTTGTGAGAAAATTTTATTATGTTTTTAGGGTGGACACAGCAGCAACATTCATCTTCCTGTGATCCGTGCAGACCCAGATGGTCGATGTGCTGGAATGCTGATTTATGGAACACATTTAGTTGTTCTTCCTTTCCGGAAGGATGTCTTATTAGATGACCTAGATGCACACACTGGACTGGCTGGAAAGTAATTGCTTTTCACATGACAAATTGTTTTCATTTATTTTGGTCAAGTTTTTTGTATTTTTGGGTTTATAATTAAAAGTGTTTTTTTTTTTAAAGAGAAACTTAAAATTTTTTAAAAAATTTTATCTATATCTTGCAGGTCACCCATTATGTCCTCTTACACGATAGACCTGAAGAAAATGGATGGTAAAATATTTAACATTTTGGATTTTCAGTTTCTCCATGGATACTTTGAGCCTACGGTCTTCATTTTGTATGAACCTCTGGCTACATGGGCAGGGTATGTCCTCTGTGCTTTTTTTAAAATCCTCTTTCTATATGGGCAGGGTATGTCCTCTGTGCTTTTTTAAAATCTTCTTTCTATATGGGCTGGTATTTCCTCTGTGCTTTTTTAAAAATCCTCTTTCTATATGGGCTGGGTATGTCCTCTGTGCTTTTTTTTCAAATCCTCTTGAATCCACTGTTGAAATATCTACGTTTATTACAGTCAGAACCACTTTTAAATACAGCTAATGTATATTTCATAGGCTTTTTTGTCTTAAGTGCATGAAGTAGGCTACACAGATTGTATATGTGCAATCTATTTTCATCATAATGAACTAAATTGGGTTAACAGTAAATAATTATATTGATATTTCTATGTATTGTCAATTCTTATTATAATGAACTCTAAATAGGGCTAATATAATTTGTATAATGTATCTAATGTTTGATATATCAACCCTTATGATTACAATTCAGCTAGGCTGGAACTTGAGAACAGCTATTATTGTATTGTTATTTGTCACCAACTGTTTGTATCCATTAATTAAAAAAATATATAGTATGCATTCTACCAAAGTTGATTCTCAATGATCTAGGAAGATTGCTGTGTTTTTCTTACTTAGGGTTTCCATGTCTCTGTACAGGAAGAAATCCCCAATTGTACCCGTTATATCTCTCTCCCAATATCAAAACCATTTCTAATTATTATTGTATTGTTACAGCTATTATTGTATTGTTATTAATCATCAGCTGTTTGTATCCATTAATTAAAAAAATAGTACCAGCTATATCTCTCTCTCCCAATATCGAAACCATTTCTAATTTCATGTAGTACCCTGCATTCATAGAGAATTTCTGTATCTTATGTATTCTACCTGAAACTTGACTAGTATCATCTTTACGCTATCTTGCCTAATTTGTTGACAATCTTGTTTTTCTTGTGTGTGTGTACACAGGAGAGTTGCTGTCAGGACGGACACATGCTGTATTGTGGCCATCTCTCTAAACATCCAACAGAAGGTGCACCCCATCATCTGGTCCCAGACGAGTTTACCTTACGACTGTTTTAGTGTAGCTGCTGTACCTAAGCCTATTGGTTAGTTTAACATTATACATCTAGTGCTTTAACCCTACCAGCCCTGAGCCCCTGAAACAAACTGATCCCTCTGTTTTGTTTACTTGCTATCACTTATTCTCTAGTTCTAACAGATCTCTCACAGTATCATTCAGTGGAAGTAAAAACATAATTCTTAATAAAATTCTGACTGCTAAGAGTCTAAATCAACTAAAATATTGATCAAAATTAGGCTTATTACATGCCTAGATCTATTTTCTATGTTCCTGGTTCATGTTTATTGCATGTTCATTGCAAATGTTCATGTAAAACCACACCAATTCAATGTAAACTCATGGAGGCAGACATTTGCAAAGCTAAACATGGTTTAATTACAATTGGTTGGTTATTTTTAGGTTTTGACTCATTTTTCCCATGAAATAGGCAAGTACCTAAAAGCGGTACACTGGCATAGTGGCCATTTTAGAAATTATAGAAAAAAAACAGTCCATCGGTCTGGTAATGTTAAATAATAAAAACCTCACACTTTAATATTTGTAGAACTGTCTACATTTTTTTTCTTCACTCTCCCCTCTTTACTGCAACCTAAAAAAAATTTTGGTCATGTATTTTTTTCTTTTAGAAAGGAAAATTTAATGATATACATAAAAGTTAACTGCTGCAGGGATTACAGAGAGTTTAAGAAAAAATCATTCAGCACCAAAGTATATAAGGAAATACTGATGGAGTGCAAACATCATTACGTAATAAGGATTAGGGCAAACAGAGAACAAAAAAATTAGGCAATAATGAAACACTTTCATTTTTTTGTTTACAAAAGAGGAATTAAAAAAGAAATAGATTGAAAATGGCTTAAAAAAGATAAGCATTGTGTCAAAGGAAGGGGTGGCTGGGGTTTGGTGTATATATAGTGCATGGAGAAGAAATGAACATATAAAATTAATGAATTCTGTATAATCATGTAACATTCTGTTTTTTTAATATTTTCTGTTGTCTCCTCTAGGTGGTGTTCTTATATTCGCTGTCAACTCATTACTATACCTTAACCAAAGTGTTCCACCATTTGGAGTGTCACTCAACAGCATAGCTGAAGCCTCGTCACAATTTCCATTAAGTAAGTAGTTTCATAATAATGTTAAGCTTTATTACTTGGAAAGATGTTGGTTTTATGTGAATGGTAACTAACACTTATGATGCATAAGTGAGATTAAACTAATTAAAACTAATTTTTTGAAAATTTTCTTGTAACTGGTGTCCATTTTCAAAGAGAAGAAAATTTATTTTTTTCTACCATGTATTCTAATGCAATATATTTTTTGTTGGTATTCAGAAGTTCAAGAGAATGTTCAGTTCACTCTTGACTGTGCTCGTTATGAATTCATCTCCTCCGATCGGTTGGTTGTTTCTTTAAAGGGTGGAGAATTGTAAGTGCTCTTGAAATAATAATATTTCTTTAAGCTCTTTATACATAACAAAATTATATTCAAATATAGAAAACAGTCAAATCCATTAATTGTACCAGCCGCTTATTTGGACCAAATCCTAAAATACCAAAAAAAAATCCTTTTATAAAGTTCAATCTGGTTAATTAGCCTGTCATTAGGACCAAAGCGATTGAGTCCTTATGTGGTTTGATGAATCGGATTTTACTGTTTTCATGGTAATCATATTTATTCTATAAAACTTTTTTTTTACAATTCTTTTTAACACTTATTCAATGCTGACACATTGCTGTGTTTTTTTTTATTATGTATATTGTGGAGCCTAAACATGTTACATTGTTTTTTCTATATGTTCAAAGTTTGCTGTTTCTGTAGCAGTTAGACATGTAAAATATTAATGTCTATAAACGTTTAAAAAAGTATTTGAGTAATAACTCATTTTTTACCATGTCTGAATGTATCTTGTTTTATGTCATCTCAATTGCTTGATCTAGATATGTGCTGACCTTGGTGGTTGATGGAATGAGATGTGTTAGAGAGTTTTATTTTGACAGAGCTGCCTCAAGTGTCCTCACAACTTGTGTAAGCTAATACATCAAACACTTTTTTAAATATTTATATTAATATAAGGCCACTTCATAGTTTAAAAATCCAATAACTTTGTCTAAATGTGCTTTTTTGACACTAATCATTATGAAACTACTAGAAACACTAGCATTGCTTACTTGCTGGCCATATAATATGGTGGCAGAGTGGTACATCGCTTGGCTGCCCTAAGGTGCCCAAGATTGAATCTTGTTAGAGGCTAGAAATTTTTAGGATGAACTTGAGTCCACCCAGCCCTTAGCCCCTGAAATTAGCTGTCCCAGTATTTCTGAACTTCTGAGGGCCATGCCCCCCTCCCTTTTTTTTTCTTACTATCTTTTAAGCTTTAGATCTAATAAAATCTAGATTTTTCTTATCAATCATCTCTATCTTGTCTCTTTCAATTGAAGTACAAAAAACATTCTTCTTAATAAAATTCTGACAACTAAATTACCTGAAATAGCGATCAACTTTAGGCTTATTAGAAGCCTAGACCTACCTTTTGCGTGCCTGATTCATGCTTATTGCAAATTTAAAAAAAAAATTGTCATCAAAGTGTAAAACAATACCTATTCAATGTAAACACATGTATGCATATATTTGCAGTGGCTATACTTGTGGTTTAATTACAAATGGTTGTTTTTTTTACATACTAACTCATTTTTCTTTTATGAAATTGGGAAGTACAGAAAAAATAGGTACAGCGGCATAGAAGCCGTTTTGGTAATTACATAAAAAGTGGTACAGCGGTCTGATAGTGTTAAATGGAGCCTTATCTTTTGTTACAGGTTTTATTTGCGTCTGATATGGGTGCCTGGGGCTGAATTAAATTTCCTCTGTCTCTTTGATTAGATGTGTCTGTGTTCAGAAGGCTACCTGTTCCTGGGTTCCAGATTAGGCAACTCTCTGTTACTGAAGTATGTGGAGAAATCTTCTGGCACCATTATAGAGAGTGATGAGAAACCAGCCGGAGTACCAAGTAAAAAGAGACGATTGGAAGGCCATGAACAACTCGGTATGTTGTAAAATGATTCAAAAATCTTTTTTTTTTATTCAAAAAGAATTTAAAAATGACAAATGAATCCTGTTTTATTTGTGTGTGTATTCTTTAAGCCTCAGATGTGTCTGAAATAGAAAATGTGGATGAGCTCGAGGTTTATGGAGTTATTGACAATCAGCCTGGAACACTCATATCATCTTATTCTTTTGAGGTGAAATAACCTTAGCAAACTTTTGATTAGATTCTTAATGACATCTTATTCTTTTGAGGTGAAATAACCTTAGCAAACTTTTGATTAGATTCTTAATGACATCTTATTCTTTTGAGCTAAAATAACCCTAGCAAACTTCTGGTTATATTCTTAATGACATCTTATTATTTTCTATAAATATTATTCTAGTTCACATTTTATCATAGATCTAATCATTTTCATGTATAATTTAAACATTTTTCTGTTTTATATGAAGATAGCGATTGTGTGATTTGTTTTTCTTTCTGAGCAGGTGTGTGATAATATTTGGAACATAGCTCCTTGTGGGCATATTGCAATGGGGGAGCCAGCATTCCTGTCTGAAGAGTACAGCTCTCACCTTGATCCTGATTTAGAACTAGTGACCACTTCTGGACATGGTAAAAATGGGGCTCTTTCTGTCCTACAGGTTAGTGCTGTGGTTATAACAATTGAATTTTTTTTTTTTTTTTTTCAATTTTGTTTTGTTTTAACGGCCTTATGTACAAAAGAAATTACTATGTTAAGAATTGTCTTGGGTTACTTTTAATTATAGAGATAATCTATTTTTATAATAATGAATCAGAACTTAAAGAAGTCATGTGATTATTGCTAGTGAGGAATTTTCTAAATCTTTAGTTCTATAATCTTTGCTAAATATACACTTTATTTTGAGCTTATTTGTTTAAATGTCAAGGTCTAAAATAACTTTAGTAAATTAAAAGTATCAGTAGGTCAGGAAACGAAAAAAAAGTTAAAGGAAAACTTGTGTATTTGCAGCAATATAATTCAAAGTTGGTGTAATTATGAAATCACTGATACATAAACATTCAAAGTAATTTTGTAACACAATTCACAGCATAGCATTCGACCACAAGTCGTCACCACCTTCTCATTGTCTGGCTGCATTGACATGTGGACTGTTTACTCTGGCACTGATCCAGATGAAGAAAACCCAGAAGGCAAGTCTTCCAATCCTGAAAAAATGTTGCTAGAAGGTCATTCCTTTCTTGTGTTGAGTAAAAGAGACTCCAGTATGGTAAGTATAAATATTTAACATAATTGAAAGTCTACGTCTTGATGGCCTAAAACTGAAATTATTTTTATATAGGTCTTTTAAAATGCTGTAAAGACCCAAAATGATAAAAAATTTTTCTTCATTTGTCACTATCCTAGAGAAATATTGAAGTCTTTATATATTTGATTTGCGGGGCCAAGTTTTTTTTTTAAAATCCTCTGCTGGACTAAACATTATTATTATTTTTTTTTTCTGTTTATACAATCCCAGTTAGTATTCTAGTTATGCATATTTCTTTTATCTTATCTTATATAATACAGACGTTACTTCAAAAAAGAAGATGATTACGTCCTTTTGTTATTACATTTTACATCTATAAAAATTTTTGTTATTAGATATATGGCTTATTATTGTTGTCTGAATTTTTATTTCAATTTCCAGCACATAAGCACTGTATCTTGCTCTGTCTTTTAAATCTGAAAAATGTAAGACTTATATAAACTGTCCATGTTTCTCTAGGTTCTCCAAACTGGCAAAGAAATCAATGAACTGGACCACAGTGGCTTCAGTACACAGACCTCCACTGTGTATGTGGATAACATTGGGGATAAACAGTACATTCTTCAGGTGACACCAGCCTCCATGAGATTGCTGGAAGGGAGTAAGTTATTTCATTTACTGCATTTGCATGTTATATTGAAATGTACATTAATTGCTAATTCACCAAGAATTAAGTAAAATTATAGTTATAATAAATATTTGAACATATATTTAACAAAAATTTTCTTTAACTTTAAAAATAAAAAAAATATAAAAAAAAACAAAAAATATCTAAAAATGTTTGCGTGTTGTTTCAAAGTATACAATTACACTATAGCAACACAATGTCACATTATCAAGTAAATCATCAGAAAAGTTCCACCATGAATGATTACAACCAGACAGCATAAGGCAAATATCACTGTCAATTTAGTCATTTTGATGAATATAGAGAAAAATGACAAAAAATGAATACTAATTTCATTATTTCAGCTACGAAATATAAAAAAAAAACATATTGCAAACTAATTCCTTATTAGCTCCTGTAAAAGACTATTGTTCATATCAGAGAGGAACTTTCACTTATTAAATATTACCTCTAAGCAGTGATGACTTTGACATTTGTACAATGAACCAGGCAATAAGGAGACAGCATTTCTCTTTATATCTATCTGTCTTTGTATTTGTTTCCTCAGTTAAACAAATTCAGCATATTCCAGTGGACCTTGGCTCTTCCATCCAGAGTTGTTCTGTGTGTGACCCCTATGTTGTGTTGATGGGGGCAGAGGGACAAATGATGATATTTGTCCTCAAAGATGACACCCTGATTGGTGGAGCCAGACTGACTGCCAGCAAAACTTCCATTCCTCAGGTCAGACTTGCTTTGAATGGTCTCCTTTTTTTTTTCTTCATTGGCTGCTTTGTTCCTTGTAGTTTCAATCTACGCTTAAGATACAAACAATTATATCGATGCTAACCATGTCCTTCAAAAATCAAGAGTCACAAACAGCCAGCCCCAGGACGCTCTTTTAGAAAGTCTAATTGGATGGAAAGTTGCCTGATCTAGGTTGAAGTCAGGATAAAAAATGGCATTCTGATAGACCTATTAAAACAAAAGTAAAGTTATTGTAAGTAAGAACATTGGTTATTCTGTAGCATTTAATTAGAAATAAATGACATAATAATTTGTTTGGGCTCTTGTAAACTGATAAGATTTGGTGATATTGACGCACTATTAATACGTTATTAGTTGGGGAAAGTAAAGGGGGTTGTTTGTTGTGCTGGCCACATGACACTCTTGTTTGGTCATATTGACCCACCATTAATAAGTTGTGCTGGTCACATGACATCCTTTTTTAACCATTAGCCAAAGAAACAGATGACCTTTACATCATCTGCCCTATAGATCTCAAGGTCTGAAAAGGGTACTTTACTTTAGTTTTTATTCATTCTGATTACAGACATGCTGATCTTCAAATATACATATCAATAAAGGAAAACAAAATTAAGATATTTGAACCTCCACCAACTCAGCATTCTTTCTGTCAAGCACATTAAACAAGTTTATAAGTTGTGTATACTGGAAGTCAGTGTAGTATATGTGTAGTTTTTCTTTTTTTATCTTTCTCAGAAACCTCGGATAGTTGCAGTGACAACCTACAAAGACTTCAGTGGTATGTTTACATCTGAGACACCAAAGTCTGCTAATACTGTAACCAAAATTGAGCAAATCAAACCAGCAGAAAAAGCTCCACTTTTTACTCCTGGGTAAAAATTTCTTTTTAGAATCGCTTAGAACCTTTTTAGAAATGTTCCTTATATTTCTCATACAAAACCTTGAGATAATTTTCCATTTGACTGTTTTTGTTTTTTTAAAATCTAAATATTTGAAGTTATGAACAAAAAAAAAGGGGGGGGGATGGTGGATGAGTGGTTGAGCTTCCAAACCTTGAGTCCTGGGTTCAAATCTCAGTGATGACTGGGGTTTTGAATTTCTGGGTTTTTAGGGCACTCCTGAGACCAGCCAACTCTAATGGGTATCTGACTTTATTTGGAAGAAAGTAAATTGGTCGTTGTGCTGGCCACTACACCCTGCTCATTAACCATTGGCCAAAGAAACAGATGACCTTAACATCATCTGCCCTAAAGACCACATGCTCTGACAATGGAACTTTACTTTTAACTTTTATGTACAAAATACAAATACAGTTTTTTGCCATATTTTTAACCTTTTTGTTTTGATGTGGATGAAATGTATCAACATTTAGTAATGATTGAATCGTATCAACACTTAGTAATGATTGAATTGTTTCTGAGCTTGATTGTTTGTTCCCCAGTGATATTGATGATGAAGATGAGTTGCTGTATGGGGACACATCCATCTTGAACACTTCTGACAAGAAAGCGAATGAGGAGGAAGCTCAGGAAAAGTAAGTGCCTCTAGTCTCTGGCTGGGTCTCCAAATAGTTTATTTTACTGTTTTTATTTTATTCATCTCTTCAGTTATTTAAATATAGTGTAGGGCAGTGCTTTTTGTAGAAAAAAAAATAGGTGCCTGTACTCAGTGATGGATTGCCTAACTTTTAACTACTAATAAATTAAAAATAAACGTTAAAATACAAGAAAAGTAATAATTTTTTCTCCACATTGAAAAAGGTGCTGGTACATACCGTGTGTACTGTCACAAAAAAAAGGACTGGTGTAGGGTAATACTGTATGTCTCATTATTGTCTCATGCTAGAAGGCAACAATATCTGTTATAGTCTATGGAGCAGTAATATATGCTAAAACCTAGGCAGGCACAAGTGTATGTACTCTTTAAAAAAAAACAATCACTAAATGGATAAGATCTAATTTTGTTTTTGTTGGAATAGGCCTTTTTTTGTCTACCCATTAGTTTGTATTTTAAAATAAATAGTTCAGCATCAACCAATTGAAAGAAAATACTTCAGCTGCTCATGAAATCTTTTTTTTTTTTTTTTTTTTTTTACAATTGTTACTCAATAATAATGGTATTATGAACTTTGCTGTCCCTATATTTAATTCTATATTTGTGAAGTTTGGACAACTGTGTATTCACAGCTGAGAGTCGCTATTTTAAATCATTAACGTCCACTAAATCTTCTTTTTTTTTTAATTATATATTTTTTTTTTATATAAGTAAAATGAAAAGTCCATTAAAATTAAAAAATTTGCATGCTCACCAGAAATTTTATGCCCAAGTCAAAAGAAATCAAAGTAACTTCATGGCTTTTGATAAGTCGAGAAAATGGACAACTTGAGGTAATGAACATTATAGATGTGAATGTTTCGTAAAATAGATGCAAAGCCTTAGCTAATACTTTTTCTTTTAGTATTTACTCATTTCTGTCTATGTCATTTTATTTTGTACAGATATACTATCTTTCAAACTTGGCTTAAGGATGTATTATTATTATTTTTTTTGCTTTTTTTTTCTACTAGTTTTATAGCATCCCAGAGTTCAAACTGGTATACACAATCAAAAGTTTTCCATTAGGACAAAGAACATTGGTAGATAGTGGGCCTCAGTTTGATACCAGCAAGCCAGGGTAAGGTCTCCAAGTGATTACTTTCTTTGCTCTAGTTTGAATTATTAAAGTAGCAGATCATTACATAAATATAACAAATTAGGTTGGAAGAGCACACCAATGTATCATTGTCAAACTAAGATATAATGTTTAAAAGATTCTAAAAGCAACTGGGCAGCAAACAGGATTTGGATTTGAAACGCTCCCTGAATCCAGCCAGCACCAATAGGTACAAAAGCGTACTAGAAAATGGAGTACATTTTAAATCATTGAGATTGCTTTTTTCAGTCTAATAGCAGACATTTTCCTCTTTCTTTTTACCTAAAACGATATTTCACCATAGCCTGTTTTTTTTAATGTTTTTCTTTTACCTTCTCTAACTAGAACTTTGCCTGAAAAACAACCAAGTACTGCTGGAGAGATGCCTCTTGTGAAGGAGGTTCAGATGTTTGGACTAGGGCACAATAAGTCTAGACCTTATTTGATGGTAAAACATCAGAGCTAATTTTGTTAACAAATTGTGTCTTGGTATGATAGGATTAGATTAAAGTGAAATGTGATATGATTATTGGATTGATTCGAGAGACTACCCAGTGAGAATTAACACCATTTCTATAGAGCCATGGGCCAGATGTTACAGAAAAATGCTGGATATCAGAGAACAGGAAAAGAAGACAAATGAGTTTATACTTTTACAAGTCAACACTCTGGCTGGCAAAACGGAAGAACTCCTTCAGACAAAAGCTGAGATGGTTTGGTCATATTGTAAGACATGA
The DNA here is from genome assembly GCA_036873155.1 of Biomphalaria sudanica. Classification (NCBI taxonomy): domain Eukaryota; kingdom Metazoa; phylum Mollusca; class Gastropoda; family Planorbidae; genus Biomphalaria; species Biomphalaria sudanica. Next base: position 318,703 of record JAZGLO010006675.1, read on the forward strand.
CTCACTATCAAAAATCATTCTTCGAGGTACAGTGGAGGGAGCATAAAGAAAGGGTCGTCTAAAGAAAAGCTCCCTAGATTACGTAAAAGAATGGACCAGACTTTCTTGATATCCTGCTAAGAACAGCTGCTGACTGGGAAAAGTGGAGGGATTTGGTTATGACTGTCACAGCACCCCTACGATGAGTCAATGGACAGATCATGTGATGAGATGATGGGCCAATATAATTTTGCACAGGCGTTGAACCCAAATGTTAAAAAATATCATTTGTCTATTTGTTCTTTTATATTAAATAATTTGTTAAAAACATTTAAATAAAACACAGAGTTTCAGTTAAGTAGCCAGCTAAAACATTTGTTTCACAGTAACATAGACTTGTGCCCTATTACTTTTTCTATGATGGGCTTGCTCAGTTTTGTAGTTTCATTTTTAAAATGTGTACTCAGCTGTAAGCATTTTTTTAGCAGACTTTTTTGTCTTCTAAAGGCTCGTGTGGATGAAGACTTACTAATATATGAAGTGTTTCCACGCATGCCGACTGCTGGGGACAATCTACCCACTGGGGACTGCTTGCGCATCCGTTTTAAAAAAGTGGCTCACAGTCTCATTCTTCGAGAGAAACATTTGCAGGCCAAGAAAAAAGAAGATGAAGAGGAACCTCCCGATGAAAATATTCCACCAGACCATATCCAGCAGCTTAGGTACTTTGAAGATATCTCAGGCTACTCTGGAGTAAGTTGAAACTGTCATTCATACTTATTGTTTAGATCAGAAGACTATTTATAAACAATAGATTGAATTATCTTCTGCTGACATTAGTACCACATAATTTAATGTATTTAGTCTCAGGTTTGTTTTATGCATGTTTCTATAAATCTTTACTGTCTGTTTTCGTTGTAAATGTTAGTTGGTTGAATTGACAGCCAAAACAAAATTTTGACTCAATTGGCATAATAGAAACAATGACATATTTACCACAACAGTATTTATGTAGAAATATTTGTAAAAATAGATAGCACATTATCTTTTTGTCTAGTAAAAAACTAAGAAAGGTTTTACCAAAGCATGTCTGGTTGTATCACCTTTTTATTACGTTAAGAGCTTTTAAAATCAAAGTATTTTGATATAAACATTTCCCACTTCTAATAAGAACTAGTAGAGTAGCTCTTATCAGCTGTGCATAAACAATTTACTCAGATGTGCACAAACAATTTTTCATACACTAGAGAGCTATTTTTTAAAATGATTGTTTTCCTGCAGGTATTCATCTGTGGGCCATATCCTCATTGGCTGTTCATGACAAGTAAAGGATCCCTGAGAATTCATCCAATGGGAATAGATGGCTGGATCACATGTTTTGCCCCATTCAACAATGTCAACTGCCCAAAAGGTTTCCTCTACTTCAATAGAAAGGTTTTCAAGCATTTTTTTTTCTTCTAAGCTTATGACATTGAACTATATTTTTTTTTGTTCTTTGTGTTTCCTTTTCTTATTTTCAGAGTTCACCAAGTGCCTCTTCTTTTCTTTCATTTACAACTGTGGTCTTCTTATCTAATCTTATATCTAGTCTCTCTGTTAATCTCATTTCTCTTGGCACCGTTTTCCTAAAACTTGATTTATACAAATCCATTGTTCTTATTAGTTCTTTGCTGAAAACAATGTCAAGTATTTTAAAAAACAACAACTGGTCAGCTGAACCTTGATTCATTTCTCAAGGTTTGTTTCTGTTGAAAAGGTGAACATACTATCTTTATTTTGTTTCTCATCACTCATATAATGTTTATCTAATTAACAGTCGGACTTGTGTATTTGTGTTCTGCCCACACATGTGACCTATGACGCCCCATGGCCCATTCGTAAAGTACCACTGCGGTGCACTCCTCACCTTATAACATACCACAATGAGAGCAAGGTAATGTCAAACTGGCTATAATACTGTGCGCTAAATAACTAATTATACTTTGGTTAACTGTGGTTATGTACAGTTCGCTAAATAATAGTAAATCATGTAAAATAAATTTAATTGTAAAAATACTTTTCAAAAATTCTGTAACTGAAGTTCCCTTCATAATTGTGAGGAATTAATTAAAATTTTGAACATTTTAAAACTTTATTGAAATCATTAATTAGGATTGATCTTATATTATTGGAGTACATAACAAGTTGCTCCAAAATAAGATAACTAAAGCATGCCTTTGTACACTCCTCAGAAAACGTGCTTATAATACTTTATAAATCATATATATTTTCAAAAAATTATATCTACATAATTAAGATGAGACTTGGAAAAAAAAAAAGAATAATGCAGTGTTCTGGAAAGATTTAAATAGTAACCTTTAAATCCCATATTGTATTTGAATAAATTTTTTTTTTCATGTTGATCTTATTAATTGAAAATAGTAATTAGATGAAAAGACATGAAAATGTCTAGATAGTGTTGATAAAAGTTTCATTTTTTGTTTTACTTGTGTCAACATTTGCCAGCTGTATGCCGTAGTGACCAGTATAGAAGAAAGCACCAACAAGTTTCCTAGAGTTATGTCAGATGACAGAGAGTGGGACTATGTTGAAAGACGTAAGATGGCTTTTGTTTCTTTATATGCATATTACATTTAGGGAACATGATTCTAATTTTTTAAATGTTCGTACCTTTGCGAGGGAAGGGGGCAGGGTTAATTTCTCATCTATCTGTTCTCATCTATCTATCTATCTCTTATCTGTCTCCATTCTTTGCAACCCTCTGGGATCTTATATTTGGGCTAGTCAGATCTTATCCTTATTGTCATTTTCTTTTGTCAGTTCGGCTTTGTCTTCTGCCTGCTACTGTAATTGCTTATTGAGCTTTTAGATATTCATAGGAATGTTAAATTTTGTTGCTTGACAACTTCTGAAGTTTTGCTAGAAATTAAAGATGCACAGTCAAATAATGACAGTTCTATTTAAAGTGCTTTGTGCATAATTTAAAGAGTAACACTTCTATCAGAAGATCTGTCACTACATCATACCTATCATTTTGTATATATCTTTAAACCACATTGATTTTGTCAGGTTTAGCTAGGGGAGGATTTAAGTTAATTGGGTTACCCACCTCACAGGCTAAGCATTAATAAATGACTACACAAACAAAGCGTACATGTGTTAAATAAACTAACTTTGAACATTAAGTTAATGGTCAATGCTCATTTAACATTTAGTATGGCAATATGAATGGATGATGAATATTAAAAGGTAATATGCTACATTTGAAATGTGACTGGCAATTCATATGATAGTAACTAAGCATAACACACCTCACGCACACACTTGATCCCTGCCACACAGCTCAGGACCTCTAATAACCACAGCGGTGACGCTGTTCAGTAAAAGTACTTTAACACTAATCTTTCTATGTAATGTAGTGAAATCCTTTTATAGTACCAAATGAAAATGAAGTCCTTGGTGCATAGCAATATTAATGTTCAATGCATTGATAATTATCATCCATCTTACTTTATTTTATTTGTTTCAGCGGATAGATTTATTTATCCTCTAATGAGTAAATACACTGTGCAGTTGTTCACACCAAGCACATGGGAGGTCATTCCAGACACGAGGTACAGTTAGAATTATCTAACCTGAATAACAATTAGAACTATTGCAACTGCGTTGGGATAGACTAGCTTGAATATATCTATGAAACAATCTCCTAGTCCTAATTAAATGTATGCTAATGTAGTATACACTGGATGTTATCACTTAATGTAGTTGTGCTAATGCACTAGATGTTATCACTCTGCCTAAACCTGTTTTCCAGATATGACTGTGAAGACTGGGAGCATGTCACTTGCCTAGAAAATGCCCAGCTGAAATCTGAAGGAACCATATCTGGCTTAAAAGGCTTTGTCACCATGGGAACTGCATACTGCATGGGAGAGGATGTGGTTGCCCGTGGCCGTGTAATTAAATACAACCATTATATAATACTTAAACATAAGTCACTTTATTATTGAATCTACTGTAATGTACTAAGGGAAAGAATTCATTTTTATTGGAAAGTTTTCTTATAAATGTCTTTCAATTAGTTCATTCAATACCCCTCCCTTACCTTTTTACACCAATATATTTAAATACATGGGGGCCAGTGGCTAAGCGGTAAGGCACTTGGCTTCCAAACCAAGGGTCCCGGGTTCGAATTCTGGTGAAGACTGAGATTTTTAATTTCGGGATCTTTGGGTGCCTCTGAGTCCACCCAGCTCTAATGGGTACCTGGCATTAGTTGGGGAAAACTAAAGGCGGTTGGTCATTGTGTTTGCCACATGACACCCTTTTAATCGTAGGCCACAGAAACAGATGACCTTTACATCATCTGCCCTAAAGACCACAAGGTCTGAAGGGGAAACTTTACTTTACTTTTTTTATGTTAAAATACAGACACTTATTTCTTCTTTTAGAAGCTTTGTCTGTCATCACTGATATATATATTTTTGTTTTGCGTTACCCATAGCACCCCCAAGAGTTAAGAAACACTGAGTAATGATTTGAAGATTGACTTTATGATTCCTAACAACATTGGAACTTTGACTGAAACTTTACTTCTATTTCAGATTATCATATTAGATGTTATTGAGGTTGTACCAGAACCAGGATTGCCTCTGACAAAAAACAAAATTAAGGTATGAGATTGTTTTAACATTATTTTCTTGCAACATTGTATTCTATAGTTCTCTTGTATTCTTATTCTTGCAACATTGTATTCCATAGTTCTCTTGTATTCTTATTCTTGCAACATTGTATTCTATAGTTCTCTGGTATTCTTATTCTTGCAACATTGTATTCTATAATTCTCTTGTATTCTTATTCTTGCAACATTGTATTGTATAATTCTTTTGTTTTCTTATTCTTGCAACATTGTATTCCATAGTTCTCTTGTATTCTTATTCTTGCAACATTGTATTCTATAGTTCTCTTGTATTCTTATTCTTGCAACATTGTATTGTATAATTCTTTTGTTTTCTTATTCTTGCAACATTGTATTCTATTGTTCTCTTGTATTCTTATTCTTGCAACATTGTATTGTATAATTCTCTTGTTTTCTTATTCTTGCAACATTGTATTCTATTGTTCTCTTGTATTCTTATTCTTGCAACATTGTATTGTATAATTCTCTTGTTTTCTTATTCTTGCAACATTGTATTCTATTGTTCTCTTGTATTCTTATTCTTGCAACATTGTATTGTATAATTCTCTTGTTTTCTTATTCTTGCAACATTGTATTCTATAATTCTCTTGTATTCTTATTCTTGCAACATTGTATTCTATAGTTTTCTGGTATTCTTGTCTTCTGGTATTGTTTATTTATTGAAAATATATTCTTTGCATAACCAAAAAAAAAAAAAGAATCTAACATCTGTTGATATCTATTTGTAATGTGCAGGTTGTTTATGATAAAGAACAAAAGGGTCCAGTATCAGCCATTTCTTATCTAAATGGTCTGTTAGTCACAGCTATAGGACAAAAGGTAATATAAGTGTGATACATCTTTGATTGAATAATGTGCTTTTGATACTTAGAGATTTGTACTCTGCCTCTAAAGGTTTAAAAGGATTAGATAAATACTGTAGGTTTAATAATTGTTTTTTAAAGATAGATATATTTTTTATGTTTGGTATAGGTATTGAGTGAATTTTTTTTTTACTGCTTGGTATTTTAAAAAGTATTTTTGTTCTTTTGTGAAGTCAAGAAGTCTTAAAATCTTTACCAATATGAGAGATTGTTAGTATGTTTGACAGAATCTTTTTTGACATGGTAGCTGAATGTTGCTTGAGTTAAAACAGCCCAAACTTTGAATAGAATTACTTCAGAATTACTTTTATTTGTGCTGGTTAAGTAAAATATCACAAGTTTGTTAATTACATTGGTCAAAATGTCACATTCTAAACATAACTCTCCCAAGTACTGATGGATAATAAAACTGGGATCTAAACTCCATATCATTGACTCCACATTCTAATGTGCTTATCACATGACCAGACAATCGTTCAAATGTAACAGCTACAGCATGTTAGAACACACCTGTGTGTGAAAACAGAAGTTTTGGGTTTCCAAATCATTACAAATATTTGTCCTGCAGAGATCCCTTTAAAAAAACGAAAAAAAACCCTGAAAGTATAAACATAGGGAAACTGTATTGAATTCGTTTTCTTAAACCTATAAAAAAACAATTATGTTTTGTTTATTTTAGATTTATATCTGGTCTTTAAAAGATGATGACTTGTCAGGAGTGGCATTTATTGACTCTCTGATCTATATTCACTCCTTGCGAATCATTAAAAGTATCATCATTGCCGCAGATGTTCTGAAGAGTATTGCACTCTACAGATTTCAGGAAGATCTCCGTGTTTTATCCTTTGTCAGCCGGGTGAGTGGCATTCCTATACTAGCAAAAAATAGTTTTGTTGTGGCCTTGTTAGTTAATGGTAGTATAAAATAATAAAAATATTAAAGAAAAAAAACAGAGTAAAGAAACAGAGTTTTAAGCTGCTATCTCCAGAACTGAGCTCAAATTATTGACATCTTTTGTTTTCTAATAAATTACAGATGTTTTTTTAAAGAAGATAATTTCATCCTTTGTGTATCCGTGTGTTAATCTAATTGTGCATACACACTTAAGTCTAGTCTACTCTTCTCTACTAAGTGATTGGCTGATTCAAGCAACTCATTCCATACAGCAAATGGCTCTAATGGTACAATGAAATCAAGAGCACTAAAAATGATTCATCCTAGAATATGGAATAAGAAATGTGCCTTTATCTCAGTGTCTCTTGTAATTGTTTTAGAATTTATCCAAATAAATACCTTCAAGTAATTTATCATAAAATTTCTTTCTTTAGAAAATTAGATTTAAAAGTATATATTGGAATGAAGACAACACCATTGTATCAATATTTATTCATATTAATGGTGTTTCTACAGGACATCAAAGCCCTTGAGTCTTATGCTGCTGAATTTATGGTGGATGGGGAAGCTTTGAATTTTGTAGGTCAGTATTCATTAAAGTTTAGTGAAGATATAAAAAAAAAATTATTTGTTATAAGAAGTATTTTAGCTGTGCATTGGGTGTCTGACTGGCATAAACCGCTTGGCCACCTATCAAGGGTGCTTGGTTTTGAATCTCAAGCTGAATTGTATTTGCTGAGTGCCTAAAGGCAGCATTGAAACTTTTTTCCCATATTCCCCCTCTCCTCTCAGGTCCACACTAGAGATGTGACCAGAGCACGCTCAGCAAGCTATAACTTTAAGATGCTCTATTCAAAAACAATTTAATCTTTTAAAAATTTTTTTCAGCTTAATAGATAATTGATATATTTAACATGCTTTAAGTGAGAGATCAATCTGTATATATTGTGAAGATCAAATATGCATATACAACTAAAAATGATTGGTTAAGTGGTTGAGCATTTAGCTGGTGAGCTGAAAGTTCTGGTTTAGAAACCCTGAAGAGTTATTTCTTTTTACATGGGGACTAGTCATGAACTTAAACCTCTACATTTGCTAATCTGGCTTGTATTTGTGTTAGTAATTTTAATCATGTTTGCAGTCAGTTATGACTTGTCTTGGTCTGTGTTATTGTTACCTCTCCTGTTCTTATTAAAATAAAGCCTTTGTATGAAGGTAATGTCAGTTCAGTATCTTTCAACATGGTATCTGGAGATGTTGAGTGATTCTTTTAGTTCATTGACATATGCTTTAAAACAGAAATTCTTGATGATAGTACTGGACATAGAGTGCCTTTGTTAACATTCAGTGATAGAGACAAGTGAATGAAATACAAGATACTCACAACAGTTTATGTTGGAGATACTCTGCCTTTGTTAACATTTAGTGATAGAGACAAGTGAATGAAATACAAGATACTCATGACAGTTTATGTGGGACATAGTCTGCCTTTGTTAACATTTAGTGATAGAGACAAGTGAATGAAATACAAGATACTCACAACAGTTTATGTTGGACATACTCTGCCTTTGTTAACATTTAGTGATAGAGACAAGTGAATGAAATACAAGATACTCACAACAGTTTATGTTGGACATACTCTGCCTTTGTTAACATTTAGTGATAGAGACAAGTGAATGAAATACAAGATACTCACAACAGTTTATGTTGGACATACTCTGCCTTTGTTAACATTTAGTGATAGAGACAAGTGAATGAAATACAAGATACTCATGACAGTTTATGTTGGACATAGTCTGCCTTAGTTAACATTTAGTGATAGAGACAAGTGAATGAAATACAAGATACTCATGACAGTTTATGTGTCGACTAGAAATCTCTATGCTCTCACTTTTATGTTGTGTTTTTTAACATTTTTTTCCCTTTTGGACCCAGGGCATGTATATTATTTACATTTTCTCTTTCCAAAAGAGTATTAGGATAAACAGTTTTATATTTCCTATTCCTGATTCTACTATTCTATTGTTTCAGTGTCAGACAGAAATAAAAATGTCGTCATACTGGGTTATTTACCAGAAAGTAAGTCCACTTCATTGGATTCCTAGCATTGTGAGAAATGTTTAATGTTACAGCTTTCTTCAATTGGTAATAATTTAACTTTTTTTTTATTTCTAAGTGCGAGAGAGTTATGCTGGATCCAGGCTGATCAGACGGGCTGATTTTAACGTAGGAAGCCATATCAACACAATGTTTAGGGTCAGGTGTAAACTGGAGGACCCATCCACCAAGACTAAGAATGCAGCTGCGGTGGAAAATAAACACGTGACATATTTTGGTAAGCTATATTGTATTGTTCTTCCTAATTTCCAGTGGTGAAAAGTCAAATTAATTGGATCTGAATTAAATTCTGATAATTATAAGTCATATTGAAATGTTCTGTATTAGTTTCTGATGAGTCATATTGAAATGTTCTGTATTAGTTTCTGATGAGTCATATTGAATTGTTCTGTATTAGTTTCTGATGAGTCATATTGAAATGTTCTGTATTAGTTTCTGATGAGTCATATTGAAATGTTCTGTATTAGTTTCTGATGAGTCATATTGAAATGTTCTGTATTAGTTTCTGATGAGTCATATTGAAATGTTCTGTATTAGTTTCTGATGAGTCATATTGAAATGTTCTGTATTAGTTTCTGATGAGTCATATTGAAATGTTCTGTATTAGTTTCTGATGAGTCATATTGAAATGTTCTGTATTAGTTTCTGATGAGTCATATTGAATTGTTCTGTATTAGTTTCTGATGAGTCATATTGAAATGTTCTGTATTAGTTTCTGATGAGTCATATTGAATTGTTCTGTATTAGTTTCTGATGAGTCATATTGAAATGTTCTGTATTAGTTTCTGATGAGTCATATTGAAATGTTCTGTATTAGTTTCTGATGAGTCATATTGAAATGTTCTGTATTAGTTTCTGATGAGTCATATTGAAATGTTCTGTATTAGTTTCTGATGAGTCATATTGAAATGTTCTGTATTAGTTTCTGATGAGTCATATTGAAATGTTCTGTATTAGTTTCTGATGAGTCATATTGAAATGTTCTGTATTAGTTTCTGATGAGTCATATTGAAATGTTCTGTATTAGTTTCTGATGAGTCATATTGAAATGTTCTGTATTAGTTTCTGATGAGTCATATTGAAATGTTCTGTATTAGTTTCTGATGAGTCATATTGAAATGTTCTGTATTAGTTTCTGATGAGTCATATTGAAATGTTCTGTATTAGTTTCTGATGAGTCATATTGAAATGTTCTGTATTAGTTTCTGATGAGTCATATTGAATTGTTCTGAATTAGTTTCTGATGAGTCATATTGAATTGTTCTGTATTAGTTTCTGATGAGTCATATTGAATTGTTCTGTATTAGTTTCTGATGAGTCATATTGAATTGTTCTGAATTAGTTTCTGATGAGTCATATTGAATTGTTCTGAATTAGTTTCTGATGAGTCATATTGAATTGTTCTGTATTAGTTTCTGATGAGTCATATTGAATTGTTCTGTATTAGTTTCTGATGAGTCATATTGAATTGTTCTGTATTAGTTTCTGATGAGTCATATTGAATTGTTCTGTATTAGTTTCTGATGAGTCATATTGAATTGTTCTGTATTAGTTTCTGATGAGTCATATTGAATTGTTCTGTATTAGTTTCTGATGAGTCATATTGAATTGTTCTGTATTAGTTTCTGATGAGTCATATTGAATTGTTCTGTATTAGTTTCTGATGAGTCATATTGAATTGTTCTGTATTAGTTTCTGATGAGTCATATTGAATTGTTCTGTATTAGTTTCTGATGAGTCATATTGAAATGTTCTGCCTAGTTACTTATCTTTGCAATTAATTTTGAATTGTTTTGTGAAGTATTAATGATGACATCAGATAGTGTATGTTAACTTATTAGTAATATAAAATTCATCTGTGGTTATCTGCAATATATAACATAAGTCATCTCAGACACTGAATAGTAGATCCCTGTACTGACTAATTAGTAAGTTTTCCTTTGCATATAGTTGCTGAGTTCTCTAAAATAATGGACCAGAATAATGTCCCATTAAATTTACTCTAATGGTTCCAACATTTAAGTTAATTTGTTTACAAATCAGATGATTGGGTGGTATAACTTAACACATTTATGTGCCAACAATGAATGAAATGGTTAGGACACCTTGTACAGTGGCAAACCAATAGTAAACTGAATAGCATGCACTGTCAGATATTCAGAATAAAAGGAAGGCTAAGAATGAGATGGGTTGATAAAGTAAACACTTAAACCTAGTGTGCTAGATTTCCATTATTATGTTGTCTGTAATAAGATAAATCCTCATCAAATTTTGTTTTTAGAGTGAAGCCCCCATGACTCTGAGTTTCTACTTTTTATTTTGTAGCCACTCTTGATGGTAGTATTGGCTACCTATTGCCCATACCTGAGAAAGTTTTCAGACGTCAGCAAATGTTGCAGAGCTCAATGATATCTCAATTACCCAGTCCTGCTGGATTAAACCCAAAAGCTTACAGGTAATATTTTTGAAGCCACATATCAAAACTAGTGCAGTGAAACCACTTCATTCAAAGTAAAAACAAGATGAGACTTTAAATAGCAAAAAGCAACTTTTATGGGCCAGTGTTTTTCTGCAGTATAGCCATTTCATTTCCATTGTCAGAGATTTGTATTTTTCCTTTCAAGATTTTGGACTAGAAGAAATTGATGATGCCATTTTATTAAGAACTTAGGAAGTAATGTTATGACAAGTGATAGTGAATACAACACAGTGCATATTGTCTTGTGTGTGTGTGTTTGATGGTATGAGAAGACGGAATAGGAGAGGTCTGAGTCAGACATTCTTTGTCTCTCACTAGGCTGTCTCACACAGTCTGTTGGCATCTGTACATGATGTATCATGCCATATTCTTTGCACACACATAAAATGCAATGCTAGAAATGGGTTGTATTGAACTATGTACCATTGGCTTGTTATGGTTGGATGAAAGAGGCGTACAGAAAACTTGATATTTATTTGAATGATTAGTAATCAGACATAGGTGACTTTGAATTAACTACTTTTTTTTTTCAATGAAGACAAAAGAAGAATAAAAATCATGGTGAAGAGAATTAAAATTAATTAGAATATATGCCTATTTGAATTATCTGGATTCTATTTAATTTCATTTACTTAAGTTTTGGCAAAGTATTAAGCATTTTTTCTATTATTGAAAATAAGATGTATCCCAAAAGTGTATGATAATAAATGAGTTATTTAGCCATATTTTGGTTACCAAATTTTAAACCCATGCTTTCTGTTACTGAATACAGATGATTAAATTCTAAATAAATTATGATTGTACAAATTGATAAATCGTTACACTCATCATTTTAGTACATTCTTAATTATTCTGTTACTTGGACAGTGCTTTTAAAAGCAGTAGGACTGATAGCAGCAACCATTTACGCAACATCCTGGATGGAGAGCTGTGTTGGAAGTATTTATACTTGTCTACCATGGAAAAAACTGAAGTGGCTAAGAAGATTGGCACAACAGTTGACCAAGTAAGTCTTAGAAGTTATAAGTTAGTCTTGAAGTTATAAGCAAGTCTTGCAGTTATAGATAATTTTTATATGCTATTTAGTTTTAGACAGTTATTCTGAATTATAAGTTAGTCTTGAAGTAATAAGTAAGTCTTGAAGTTATAAGCAAGTCTTGCAGTTATAGAGAATTTTTATAAGCTATTTAGTGCTAAACACTTCTATCAGAGATGCCTACATGCCAAAATGGAAATGCGTATTCCTAGACCTGGAAATGCATATTTTGAGGGGCAAATGCGTATTTTCCTAAATATCAAGAAATATACACAGGACATACTAAAAGTAAATCATTCAAGCACATAACATACATAAAAGGCATCTATCCTAAAGTTAACACAGCATAAAGTTATATGACATTTTGTACATTTGTCAAAATATTGTACACTTTTAGTCTTTGTCTTACACTTTTCTAGAATGATAACGTTCTTGTCACTTGGCAATGATCTTATGATCATAATGTCTCTTGTGTACTTCACATTCCATAATAGCAGCAACAGAACATTTAGCTGGATCAGTGACATCTAGTTTTATAAAAGTAATTTTGTTTATAGGCCATTTCTTTACAAGTTATCCATCCACTGGAAATATTTTATATCACTCAGATTTTCTTCTTCCAGACATTTTTTGCTTTTAGCAATGAAAGCTTTGGCATCCTCTACAATCACTAATAACAAACATTTTCAATATTTTGTTTTTCAGGCAAATAATCCTATTTAGTCATTGAACTTGTTTCTAATATAAAAAATTCTTTGAAATTTGGGTCGCTAGTGACTATAACAGTAGCTACCACAGAAGATACATTCTGTAAGTTATGGAACATCAGTTTGATTCCCTTTATCATGCTAAAAGAGAGATTAAGTGCAACCAATGTTTCTTCTATGAAAACCTCTGCCCTTCTCAATTTCATCTGAAAAAAAAAATCAAATCCAAATCTAGAATAGATCTAGATCTGTAAGCAGCTTCATTAACAGTTGATTTTTTTAAATATGCATATTTTAGATCCATAATTGATACAAAATTGCTTCTTATGGGTAGATTTAATTTTAGATCTAGATCTAGTTACAGATATCTAGAGCCTTGAGTTTTTTAGGTACCTCTTCTACTAGCGTGGAATCTAAACCTACAGTCTACATTGATTGCTACATCTAGCCAGTAGTCTAAATCTAAGTCTATTACACACCTGGTCATTTCTAGAGCTAGAATGTAGACTAGAATTAGATTTAGATCTAGATTTATATCTAAATCTAGAAAAATCTAGATCTATATTTAGATTACACAATTAAATCTAGATCTACGTACATTCTATTATAGGTGCCTGATATATCTCTGGTTCTAGATCCAGTCTAGATGAATTAAAACTAATCATTCAATTAATTGCCAATTAGTTTGAAGACTTCATTTAAGCTGACACATTGAAAGGAACTCAACTTTATTTAGATCAGTAAGATCTAGACCTAGTAAATATTTAAATCTTAAATATTTAAATCTTCGCTCGTCAGGGCACGCGAAAAAAAAAGTGATACTAGATCTTTCTCGTGGTATATCTAATAGGAATTGTCCATTTCCAGGCATACTAGATCTATCTCGTGGTAGATCTAATAGGAATATTCCATTTCCAGGCATACTAAATCTATCTCGTGGTAGATCTACCGTATTTTTTGCCGTATAAGACGCTCCGGCATATAAGACGCACCCAATTTTAAAGGAGGAAAATCTAGAAAAAAAAGATTCTGAACGTACCATATTTTTCGCCGTATAAGATGCACCAACTTTTCCCCCCCAGTTTTGGAGAAGAAAAAGTGCGTCTTATACGGCGAAAAATACGGTAATAGGAATTGTCCATTTCCAGGCATACTAGATCTATCTCGTGGTAGATCTAATAGGAATAGTCCATTTCCAGGCATTGACGCACTGATCTATATATATGATTAGCAAGAACTACTTTTTTAAATTTTATTTTATTAAATTTTTTTTTCTGCTTTAGAGAGGGGAAATGCGTATTTTCAGATAATAAACCGTACTCGCATATTTTTGAGTCCATTTGCGTACAAAATACGCAAGATGTGTACATGTAGGCAACTTTGACTTCTATCATTAGTATACTAATAAAACAGTTATTCTGAAGCTTAAATAAAAAAGCATATATTTTAAATTTCCCTTCAGATCATTGAAGATCTAATGGAGTTTGATCGCCTGACTGCTCACTTCTAACTTTCTTCAGTGCATCTAGGTGGAGGTATGAGTCTCTCCTCTTAATGTTAAGATTGGAGACAGAAATAGATTTGATCTTAAAAGCATTTCACAAGTTATTTTGAGATTTGGTTTGATTTGTACTGAATGTTTAGTGTATTTACTAATTCAGTGTTCAAAAAAGAGGATATACATATATCATTAACTATTTTTGCATCAGAACTTGTGTCTAGGACGCTTTGATATACGCATTAGAATATTTTCACAAAAAGAATTCGTCCATTCGTCATTTTTTTTCCCAGTGTGCTTAAATGTTTTTAAAAGAGACTTAAACAAAATGTTAAATTTGTTACCCTGGGCTGAAAAAAAAATATAAAAGGTCTTTTGACCCAAAAATAAAAAATGCTAAAACTATATTTTTAATTTCTTAAATGAATGAAAAAAAAAATTTTTTCTTTACAAATTTGCTAATATAAAATTTGCTTTGTAAGGATGGTAGTATCTTCATTGTATGTTAAATGACATTTTGACTGAACAGTTAAGCTTGTATAGTGTTGTCTGTAAGATTATACATATATATATACATATATATATATACATATATATATATATACATATATATATAAATATATATATACATATATATACAATGCCAGAACCCTCATATTGAGATAAATGTTGTTGACTGATAACAAATTGTAGATTAACCAATTTATGTTAAGATTGAGAACTAAAACAATTTTGTTTCATGTGTTCAATCTTTTGTAACTGAAAAACACTTTATTGAATCCAAACTTCAGTTTATTTCTAGACATTGACTACAGTTAAAAGTTGTAGATGGTTGCTAAAACTGTTCAATGTCATAAAAGGATGTTATAAATCCTGTGTTATTTTCTTTTTTAATGCACAGAGTGCACTATGCTGATCAAGCCAAACATTAGGATAAGAATCCATGTTTTTGTAGTCTTTAAGGTATCACTTGTTAAAAAGTTGCTTCCCAGATAATTTATCATTTCAATTTGTTTTCTCCTTTGTCTTCTAGTGTTGCTATATTATATAGTTTTCATTATTTAAGTTATGACATGCTTGGATTTTTTTAGCGACACTTTTTTTTTTATACTAGCAAGTAAAAATGAATGGGGGAAGAAATTAATAGAAGGGAAATAATTCAAAATTTTTCTCCTCATTCACAGCGATCTCCCTTTAATTGTTCTGTTTGTGGTTGACTTTGATCTAAGTTCATATCTTCATTGCCTTTATGTGAAAATTAAGGATAATGAAGTGTGAAAGTATTCATGTTTTGTTCTTGATATTATCCCATGATGGTGGTAGCTCATTTCTGTTGAATTAAACATAGCTACCACATTTATGACTGGACGTTACAGACAAGGCATTTTGAATTATTTGTGTTTAAATGAGAGTGGTTTGATATTGCAGATGGTTGAGTTAAATGTACGTTGACTTAAGAATATTCTTTTGGTTGAGCTGAATCTACTAACAGTTGCGTGATGGGTAGACAGTCATTGAAAACTTTTCAACTATGTTCCAAGAAAATGTTGTTGTTTTTTAACTTGTTTTATTCAATACTAAATGTTAATGAAAAAAAAAAAAGAGTTTTTGTCTTTTTCTTTTGTATTAGGATTGGAAAAACAAATCTTAATGAGGTTACAAAGACTCAAAAAAACAAAGATTTACTGCTGCAGGGGTAAACGACTGTATAGACTGTACAGAAAATGAGGTTACACTATGTAATCTTCTTAACTTTGAATAACTAGTAGAATGTAGTGGCAAGCTTTCAGTAAAACTTACCTGTCAATTCAACATGGTCAACTGGAACTAGGTGAGCCATGGTACAAACAGAAATTCATTTTTTTCTCGGACACACTTGACAAGAAAATTATGCGGTCAGCACAGCACGAATGTTGAGTGGTCGTTAAGCTAATCTTCTCTCCCCCCCCCCCCCCAAACTTGGGACTTTAGAAAACTGTGTGATACAAAGACAATCACGTGTTATTGTCATAGTTCTAATTTAGAGACGTTTTAATGGAATCGATTTTCTTATTGCATTTTGTTTATGGTCTCTAGGATTCAGAATAGAGATCGAGTTGACTTAGCTTTTTGAGTTAGCCACGTAGATCCTAAGTCAGGCGTATTTCGTGTTGCAAATAAAACAGGCAACTAAGTCTATTATGTTCTAAACCTGCTTGAGTGATCTCTCACCCAAAAAAACCCCCCACAAATTTTATCTAAAATCAACTATCATCAAACTATATGTAACTGGCAGTCGGATGGAAATTCAGACATCCCCGGCCGCAATTAGGATTCATGTGCCTTACAAAGGCTTATAAGCTTTGTAAACAGAAGGAAAACCTATATAGAAAATTTAAAGAAACTAAGGCAGAAAGAGTTTACAAAAAGTATATAAAAATTAAACACTTAACCCAAAAAGTAAGCAGACAGCTGCAGAGTGAATACATAAACAATGTAATATCTAAAGATAACAACAAAAACCTATGGTCATACATTAAGTCTAAGAAAATGGAAACAACAGGCATAGCGCCATTAAAAGATGAACATAACATAATACATAATGATAATGAAACTAAAGCAAACATCCTAAACAAATACTTTGCATCAGCATTCTCAGCCTAAGGAGACAAAGACATATTACAGAATTTGAACCAAGTAGACAACATAGAAGATATAGTAGTACAAGAAAATGAAATTCATAAACTATTAGCCAACACCAAACCAAATAAAGTGTCTGGACCTGATGGTATTCCAGCTAGACTACTCAAAGAATTAAGCAATGAGCTAGCCCCAGTGTTCAAAATACTCTTTCAGGCTTCACTTAACCAGGGCAGAGTACCAAAGGACTGGAAAGAAGCTAATGTCACCCTATTTAAAAAAGGAGAAAAATCTGACCCAGGAAACTACAGACCAGTATCACTTACCAGCATCACATGTGAAATCCTAGAACACATAATATGTAGCAACATCATAAACCACTTAGACAAACAAAATGTCCTCACACCATACCAACATGGCTTTAGGAAATATAGATCATGTCTGTGGCATTTTACGTCTCGAGAGACGATCTTTTCCCTTTGCAACTTCTTGTGTGACTAAAGAGGCCAATCCTTGATACACAGCTGCGATCGCAGGTTGGGCATATATAATCACCAGGCGCCGTTGCATTTTCACCCTTCTTTCTGCTTCTGTTGTGTATGGCACCTGCAATCTTTGACCCTTCCTTTATGCTCTCTCTCCATGAGGATCTGTCCAGTGCCACCTCTTCCCAGTTGCCAGTGTCGATTTTGAAGAGCTTCATGTCGCGTTTGCATACATCCGTATAACGTAAAAGTGGGCGACCAGCGGCTCTCCTGCCTTCTATTAGATCGCCATACAGGATGTCCTGTGGAAGTCGACCTTCTGGCATTCTACGAACGTGGCCAAGCCAGCCAAGGCGTCTGCTGCTGATAACAGAGCGGATGTCCTGGCACCCTGCTCTTTGTAGCACTTCCTCATTGGTTATCTTATCTTGCCACCTTATTTTAAAGATCCGCCTTAGGCATCGGAGGTGGAAAACATTCAGCTTTTTTTCCTGCCATGAGTAGGTTGACCATGTTTCACTTCCGTACAGCAAGGTGCTCAACACACAGGTCCGGTAGACTAGGGCTTTAGTACTGTTAGTCAGCAATATGTTGTCCCAGACTCTTTTCTGCAGCCGTGACATGGTGGCCATTGCCTTGGCTATCCTGTTGTTTATGTCTTTATCCAGTAGAGTGTTGTTGGATATGATGGAGCCAAGGTAACAAAAGTGATCAACAATTTCTAGTGGTTGGCCATTAATGCTTACTTGAGGTGCAGTGTTTGTGTTTTGGACAAGTATCTTAGTCTTGCTTTGACTGATGTTTAAGCCGAACTTCTGGCAAGCAGTAGATAATTTGTCAACCAGGCACTGTAGCTGAATATCAGAATCAGCCACAATAGCTGCATCATCAGCATACAGGAGTTCCCTGACGAGTAGCTTCCTAACCTTGGTTTTTGCCCGCAGCCTTGATACATTAAATAGTTTTCCAGAGGATCTTGTATGGAGAAACACACCTTCGTTTATGTCGTTGTACGCATAATGCAGTAGGCAGGAGAAGAATATGCCAAACAGAGTAGGTGCGAGCACACATCCCTGCTTGACACCACTGCAAACCTCAAAAGGTGCTGATTGGGCTCCATTGAATTTGACAGTGCATTTAGTTTCCTCGTGAAAACACTCAATGAACTGCAGTAGTTTGGGAGGGCAACCTATTTTCTTCAGGAGTTTGAAAAGGCCACTTCTGCTGACCATGTCAAAAGCTTTAGTCAGATCAACAAAAACGATGTAAAGGGGTCTGTCTCTCTCTCTGAATTTCTCCTGCAGTAGTCGTAGAGAAGATATCATGTCTACAGTGGATCTACCACTCCTGAATCCACAATGAGACTCTGGGTAGACTCTAGAAGCTATCACTTGCAGCCTGGATAGTGCCACTCTAGCAAAGATCTTGCCCACTATACTGAGGAGAGAGATACCCCTGTAATTGTTGCAGTCACTCCGATCCTCTTTGTTCTTGTATATTGTGACTATAGTTGCGTCACGCATGTCCTGTGGGACATGACCTGTTTCCCAACAGCGGCAGAGGAGAATATAGAGTTCAGGGAGCAGGAGTGATTCGTTGACTTTCACTACTTCCACTGGGATACCATCACTCCCAGGAGATTTTCTATTTTTTATGCAGTTAATTGCTTTTTTAAGGTCACTGAGACTCGGAAGATCATCTAGGCATTCCAGTACTGGAAGATCTGGTAGAGAAGCCAGGGCGACATCGTCTACTGTGTTCTGTGTGGCATAGACTTCGAGGTAGTGTTCTGTCCAACGTTCTAGCTGCTTGGTTTTATCTGTAATTTTTTTCTCCTGATTTGGATAGAAGGGAGGCAGGCTTAGACACTGTTGGACCCAGGGCCTCTTTAATGCCATCAAATAGAGCTTTGCTATTTCCTGAGTGGAGACTGTCTCGGATTCTGTTGCAGGTAGATCATGTGAAACACAACTAATAGGACTAATTGATGATTTTTCTAAAGGTTTAGATAATAGTGAACAAATAGATGCTATCTTACTAGATTTTTCTAAGGCTTTTGACAAAGTTCACCACCATAGTTTGCTTAAAAAATTAAAATATTTTGGCATTAATGGTCCACTGCATCAGTGGATTAAAGATTTTCTGATAGGGAGAGAACAAACTGTAATAATAAATGGCTCTAAATCAACACCAATAACAGTAAACTCAGGTGTACCTCAAGGAACAGTCTTGGGTCCACTACTATTTTTAATTTACATAAATGATTTACCAAATTGCATTACTTCAGGAACAAAAGTCAGATTATTTGCAGACGATTGCATAATATAAAGAACAATAAAAACAATACAAGACACATATATTTTACAAAGAGAATTAGATGAATTACAGAAATGGGAATCAAATTGGAGCATGTCTTTCCACCCAGAAAAATGTCAGTTGTTAAGAGTAACAAAAAAACTAAAACAAATTAATTCCACTTATCTTATTCATGGCAAACCAGTAACACAGACTAAAAACGCAAAATACCTAGGTGTTATAATAAATGAAAAACTGTCATGGAATCCACATATTGATGAAACTATAAAAAATCAAACAAAGCATTAAGATTTATTAAAAGAAATTTCTATAAATCAAATAAGAACATAAAACTAAAATGTTATTTAACCTTGGTTAGGCCAATAATAGAATATGCATCCTCCATTTGGGACCCCTCAACTCACGAAAACATTAAGAAACTGGAACAGACACAAAATAGAGCAGTGAGATTCATAACAAATGAATATTCACATTTGACTAGAGTAACACCTATAGTAAAATCACTAAATTTAGGAAGCCTTCAGGACAGAAGACTCAAAAGTAAAGTAGCAATTATACATAAAACACTGAACCATAATCTTCAAATACAAAAACAAAATTTAATAAAATACTCTGAAAGACACAAAGATAAAGGCACATTCCTCATCCCATATGCTAGGACAAATTTGTATAAATACTCCTTCTTTCCTAGTGCTATTAGAGCATGGAATGGGTTGCCTGAGCTAGCCAGGAAAACTAGTGTCTTGGCAGAATTTAAGTCATTGGTTAATATGCATGACTAAATGCATGACGCGTAGGACGTAATCATCTTCTTTTTTGAAGTAACGTCTGTATTATATAAGAAAAAATAAGAAAGGATAAGACTGAAGAGTCGCTGTCGTTATAGAGTGACTTACATCCCTTGACTCTAATCCCATCTCAATGTCGTTAGATTTCTAGCTTATTCTATATGTCGCTTCATAAAAAAGTAAGTAGGCTAAACTATAAATAGGTTATACGTCATCCCAATCGCAGATATCTATCAACATACATACCTCAACTAATTAGAAGGTTTAATTGTATATTTGTTATACATTCATTATTAAAACGGTAATGCCCAGTGATGTCTGATGATAGAGAAATGGGGGGGGGGGGGGTAGAGACAAAGGCGATTTTTTTAAGGAGGAAAAAGTCTGTTGCCTTGCATTCTAGTTATAAATCCATATCCATTATTTTCAAATCAAATCTAGAGCGAACAGCGATACACAGAGCTAGTACTAGTAGTAAGTATCTCACGCTTTCTCGAAAGTTAAAAATAGAATGGCTAAAATAAAAAAAAATCAACCACTGCGGTTTCGATAGTGAAAATGGCTTAGTTGTTGCTAGATCTAGATAGTAGATCTATGTACCGGGTACCTGAAAAGTAATAAAAAGTTAAATTTTCGTATTTTTTTAAAACGTCCCCGTCAAGTGGTAAAATGAGTGATTATCTGTGAATGAATTAGATCTAATCATCAAGTCCAAAATTCTATATTGTAGATTAGATAAGATTGTAAATCTCTTTCTTTTTGATTTTCGGAGATTTTTTGATTGTGTTGTGTTTCTTAAAACTGAAGATCATACGTTTTCTTTCACTGACCTATGTGCTTGTTTTGTGTGATATACAGTGTGAAGAGCAAAACTCAAAGTGCAGGGCAACCATTGTGTTTTAAAGGATCCATTTATATAGCATCTGAAAATGAACGAATACAAATTATCATTGACCATTCTATATATTAAACGATGACGTCGTGATTTCCATAATAGAAAGCAAGAAAGTACGCTAGTACCAGAGTGTGGGAACAAATAGAAGTAAAATACAAAATATTCCATTGTCGCAAACGTGGAGATTTTACCGTTAATTAATTATGACAAAATTAAAAGTACTACCAAAGTAGCAATGGATTCGTCAGAACATTATCAACATTTCTCTATATTTGCAGTGGAAGTGCCCTTTCGGATTTGTTTTCTTTATCTTTTAAAAAGTCTTAAGAGTTAAAAAAAAATACATATAAAAACAATATTGAGAGTGTGACAGAAAGATGGGGGAGGGAGGGGGGAAAGGGTATTCTTCTGACTTCTTAGCAGGTAATTACTGGACAACATTTCTGTACAACATTTCTGGACAACATTTCTGGACAACATTTCTGGACAACATTTCTGTACAGCATTTCTGTACAACATTTCTGTACAACATTTCTGTAAACATTTCTCTACATTTCTGTAAACATTTCTGGACAACATTTCTGGACAACATTTCTGTACAACATTTCTGTAAACATTTCTGGACAACATTTCTGTACAACATTTCTGTACAACATTTCTGTACAACATTTCTGTACAACATTTCTGTACAACATTTCTGTACAACATTTCTGGACAACATTTCTGTACAACATTGCTGGACAACATTTCTGTACAACATTTCTGTACAGCATTTCTGTACAACATTTCTGTACAACATTTCTGTACAACATTTCTGTAAACATTTCTGTACAACATTTCTGTACAACTTTTCTGTAAACATTTCTGTACAACATTTCTGTACAACATTTCTGTAAACATTTCTGTACAACATTTCTGTACAACTTTTCTGTAAACATTTCTGTACAACATTTCTGTACAACATTTCTGTAAAACATTTCTGTACAACATTTCTGTACAACATTTCTGTACAACATTTCTTTAAAACATTTCTGTACAACATTTCTGTACAACATTTCTGTACAACATTTCTGTAAACATTTCTGTACAACATTTCTTTACAACATTTCTGTACAACATTTCTGTACAACATTTCTGTAAACATTTCTGTACAACATTTCTGTACAACATTTCTGTAAACATTTCTGTACAACATTTCTGTACAACATTTCTGTAAACATAGCTCTTCCATTCCCCTGAATGTTGTCTACATGACAAGAAAGTTGTCCAACTTTTCTTCATTTCTGTTATATATTTATATTTTCAAACGAGCTTTATCTTCTGCGGTCATAGAAAGTTGGCCCCCTAAAGGTACAGCCAGCCAGAAAAAAACAACAACACACGGGAGAGAATATTTGGAACTAATTAAATAAGGGCACTGCTTTTAGCCAGAGCTAGAAATATTCGCCGCGTCTGCTATCTAATTTGTCGTAACTAGCTGAATTTGTCGTAACTAGCTGAATTTGTCGTATGAGTTTTTCTTCCTTCGTCTTCCTTTTTTCTTTTCTTTACGGGAGTATCTGCTGCCCGCGGGGTTTAATCCGCGGCATTGGCCGTCGGCTGCTTTCTCTTGCCATCACGAGCACGGCACGAGAGATCAGAAATATATTTTCGGCGAACCTCTTGTAAAGTCGTTAAGGCTTGTTAATATAATCGCTGATCTGGCATCGAGTGTTTTAGCAGTCAAACGATGATTCGAATGTAGATGTCTGGGTTTGAGGGGAGAAAAACATGGTCTGGATAATTTTTTGGCTTTTTCTTAACTTTTTTTTCCTGCAATTATAGAGAGGACATTCATATCTACAGGCTTATACATGTATTCTCTTATTATTTCGAATTAAAAAAAAAATGTTTATGGCACGAAGATGTAAATTAAAGTGTCTCAATCATTGGCCAGCAGTAAGAAATATAGCAACAGTTCGGTCTGTCATAAGTTGGGATTATTGGCGTACCTAGAGGGATTAAATCAGGGGCTACAGAACCTAGAGCTGTAAACTGCAGTTATTTTAAACAAACTCCAATTAAAAACTACAAAATATTAGAGAAAACATCACTTGCACCCTAGTTCTTACCAAGAAATAAATAAATGCTAAATAGATTAAAATGAACGAATAAATATTTATGCCATAGCCATAATCCGATATAAACAGCCTTTCATTTTCAGTTTTTTTTTCTCACTAAATTTAACTTTCATAAATAAAGAGTTTTTTTTTCTCTAAAAATAAAAAACAAATTATGCAACCATTTGTTCATCGTATTTTTTTCTTCCTTTCTGTAGTTAGAATATTTTTTCTTGAGTACACAGAGAGCAATATGATATCAATTATAATGAGCTTTGGATATACATACACACTTGGAAGTGGAAATAGTTTAGTTATTATGAACCAAAGAAGAAAACCAACAAAGGAAAACACTTTAAAACTTAGAATCAACTAGAAAAACTTGATAAACTTTTTTAAAAAATTCTTTTGTGAAGAGCGTCTGTAGTCTAAAACAGAGGTTCTCAAACTTTTTTGACCCGTGACCCCTTTATACAGTCAAAACGTCCCCACGGACCCCTAAGTGAAAAAGTTACATAAATGCTAAGTAATTAATTGAAGGAGTGTTTACTGAGATTATAATTTTTTTAAAATTAAAATTCTAAAAAAAAATAAATAAATGACTTAGGTGATGTGTATGATATTTTATGAAAGTATTTATGTCTGGCTTTATGTTTGTAAGTAGCAACCGCAAATCTCCACAAGCACAAATGTTTGTCGGTTTCTTTTATTTCTTATGAGATTCATGTCAGCACTGAATCCACGTTCTACCAAATCAGAAGACGGATACCAGGCTTTTTACAAACACATATAGAACTAGAAGGAATTGAGAAGGCTGACACACACACAATTAAACATTGCACTCTATCCAGAGCAGGGGTTCTCAACCTGTGGATCGCGACCCCCTTGGGTCTCGATTGACGATTAGCCAGGGGTCGCCTAAGACCATCGAAAATATGGATTGTTATTGTCTACTCTTCTATTTCTGTATGTGTGTGTTTGGGGGGGGGTCGTGGCAGAGTAGGGGATTTTAAAAAGGGGTCGCTGAGCTTAAAAGGTTGAGAACCGCTGATCCAGAGGAAAGGAAGAAACTAATA
The DNA here is from genome assembly GCA_036873155.1 of Biomphalaria sudanica. Taxonomy (NCBI): domain Eukaryota; kingdom Metazoa; phylum Mollusca; class Gastropoda; family Planorbidae; genus Biomphalaria; species Biomphalaria sudanica. Next base: position 343,254 of record JAZGLO010006675.1, read on the forward strand.
GTAAATAAAATAAATGAGAAATGGACAATCTCTCATCGAAATCACTAGAAACATTATGCTTATTATAAGCTATCCCTCCAAGATCAACATCTAATCTTTCAACTCAGGACCGACACAACAGAATGCGACATTATATGCACCGGAAGCTCAAAATTGGAACCAGTGAAATGTGCCCATGTGGATTGTCACCAGAGAATGCTGACCATGTCCTCCAAAACTGCTCTCTTTACCAAGAGGCCCGTAAAAGACACAGGCCCCAAAACACCCCAATAGAAAGAAAACTATATGGAGAGCTCCCTGATTTGGAAACCACTGTGCAGTTCATCTCATATATTGGTCTAGTCATCTGAACACTCCAACAGTTCATCTCGTATATTGGTCTAGTCATCTGAACGCTCCAACAGTTCATCTCATGTATTGGTTTACTCATCTGAACGCTCCAACATAACAATGAGAACGAAGAAGAAGAAGAAGACGGTAAAGCAGTCAAAAATTTCTGTACAATGACATATTAACATGAAAAGATCGAAAGGATCTGATCTAGATCTAATTTTAGAAGCTACACTTTGCGCAGATAGTTTTTTTGCCTTGTTTTACATGTTTTCGGATGTTCCTTCAGAGTTGAAGATAGTTTACTTCCTAGTCCAAACCTCCCGCTTTTATATGCAGTATTATGGGTCATTGTTAATATGGTAAACATAGCCTAGATCGATGAAGTTATAATGCTTTCATAGAGTTGGAAACCTTTTTTTTTTTTTTTGAGGGTCTTAAGTTTGTTTTAGGGCTACAAAACATACACTACGGTCTAAGTTAGTACCCAAGGAACATTTATGCCAAATTTTATCAAGATTGGTCAAACGGTTTTGATTTCTATTCGTAACATAGGCCTACATACATACCATACATACATACATACATACATACATACATACATACATACATACATACATACATACATACATACATACATACATACATACATACATAATACATACATAATACATACATACATACGCCTTACTATCTACTTTATAATATAGATATATCTTGAAATACCAAAGTGTCTGTGCGTTTGTTTGTTGCGCTTGTTAAGATTCGTGTCTGTTTATGAACAAAGAGAGAAAGAGAGAGAGAGAGAACCGCTGATGAGGAGACTAAATCATCAGTGACCTAGGTGACCATTAGCTTTATTGTTCAGCCTACAAAATGATGGATCGATGATTATTTTAAATGGAAAAAAAAAGACCGAACGCTTCTGTCGGACATACGCCATGTTTCTATTGACTAAGTTAAAACAAACCTTTGTAAAATTCATTAGCCTCCAAGGGTTCAAATTATACATCTCAGAGATAGACTTAATTATAGAAAACAACTGTCATCACTACAAAAGAACTAACGCGTGCTCTGATGAAGTAGTTTGGGAATGTATTGACCAAAATGGGGTGGTCTGGCTAGTTTATTTTTAGCTTTCTGGTAGAGCTCTCCTGATTTGAGAGTATCTAGTTGAAATCCAAATGGAGGCTTGACATGTTATGCCATCCTCTAGATCCAACTCGTTTATCCGGATTCCTAACATTTTTTGTTACAGACAACAAAATGGTTGGTAGTTGCGATGTGGTACACCTTCGCTGGTTGAATGATAGTCCCTTACGACTGTCGTCAGGATGGTTCCTTAGATCGAACCCTGCCCCCACTGCCATCGCCTGCTGTCTTACAGTTGGTTAGAGCTATATATATATATATTTATTTATTTATATATACACATGACACCCTCAGTAATAGTTCTGCAAAAGCAAAAAAGAAGCGATAAGGCGTGTCAAAGAGTACAATTATATTTATGCTAATAGTAAAAAAAAAATCTGTTAGATGGTCTCTGAATTAACTAGGCCCATGTATGTGTGTGTGTGTGTTTTAGTGTGTTAGATCTTATGTACTCAGATAAACATTTTTTGAAACTTTCTCTCCTTTAAGCCTACACAGACTACATGTAATTCACATTCACGAAGACCATCAGGATTCACCTTTGCACACTGGAATTAAATACATTTGACATTTGATGTCTAATACATTCTCGTAAAAACGTCTTTAGCCTACAACTGTGGACATGTCAGTATAAATTCTATTCTGATTATATGTGTCCCCTTAACGATATCAGCATCTCATTGACCACTCATCATTCCAACAACATGGCCCAGACTAAGAAATTATATGAAATCATATCACACACACACACACACACACATACACTTTCACACATTTTCACACACTTTCACACATGCCTTTACATTACATCCTCTTACAAACACCCCCCCCCCCCCCGCTCCATTTCTCTTTCCCAGCCATCCCACACAAGACGTTGCCATCGTTCGAGGATGACCCCTAGTGAATGTGACCTTTACCCCCCTCCCTCCGATTTCGCCCCCCCCCCTTTTCCAATGAGGGCGATTGAAGATGATTGATGATGATAATGACAGAAGATGAATGATTGAGGCGAGGGTAGAGGCTGGGTGCCGGGGCGAGAGGGGGTGGAACCGGACCTGGACAAAGTACATCACAGAGTGACCAAAGATACTTCTTACAACAATTATTATTAGCTTCGGAGTTCTCGACGATTTTTTCTCGGCATGAAATCGTTTCGCTTTCAATATCATAGGTATCATGGGATAGGTCATTACCACGTCGTCCCCATGTGTAACGGGAAATTCCGTAACGAGGCATAAACGATTTAATACACTTCGAAACAGCTAAAAGAGAAAATACGACTGTTTCCACGTGTTTCTGCGTGTCTTTGAGCCGCTAAATTCATACAATAAATGAAGACAAAATCAGCAAGACTTCTCTTGGAAATAAGTAACAAGGTAACGTAGACCATAACAACACAATAACGAACTCATACCAAAACACAAGCATAAATCTCATGAAATTCGTCTATCAATTGAACAATTTTGTGTTGCTGCAAAACACAAGTGCCTCAAAGGGAGTCAAAGTTACCAATAATAACAGCATACAAATACTCGTAAAACGCTAATGACTACTTTCGTTTTGAATGCGGTGAGGGCTTTGTACTGCATTTTTTGTGAGGCTCCTCATTAAGCTTGTGAGACTTATGTGGGCACGAAATGATTGGCTGCATACTGGGCTAGCTTTTCCAGCTGGAGCTTATGCGAGCTGCCTTGATTTCCCTTTTCGGCTCTTTTCTTCATCCAAGGCTGTTTTGTTGACCTTGTCGATTTTTGCGCCAGTTTTCATAACGCGGTGCCATGATGCTCTTTCATTTTCTTCCAGCGCCCAGGTGCCAGGGTCCAGGTTGAAAGTCTACATAGAAATACCCCAAACATGATCTTATATTCTGATGAACGTATGAGTGTTGGCTATAGTGTACAATCGATCGCCAAGTTAATATTCATTTTTCTTCAAAACTTAACGGGTGAGTTATTGTGGTGTTGAAAATGACAGAAGGTCATTATTTTATATAGTTCATGGCTGAAGAGAAAGATTGTGTGATCAACATAAAAGCTTTTGACTTACCAAAGCTGGCTTAAAAAAAAAAATTAAAAAAGTTTGATACTTTTATGAAAACATAACTCTTTGGGTTTGGTGACAAGGGGGACAATCACACGTTTTTCTAAACTGGTTACTGTTCGGAGACGTTTCTGATATAATCAATGGAATAGAAGTTATTGAAAATTAAACTGAAAGTTGTGCAATTAAATCAAACATTTATATTTCAGTGGCATATGGAATACCAGCACTAAACAAAAGTTAGGGTCAAAAATATTTGCTCTTCAAAAAAATTTAGAGCTTAGTGAATTTTCCCCATTTATTCTTCCTTCATTTTCTAAAAATGTTCCCTGATCAATGTTTTTGTTGGACCTATTCATGTATGACTATAAGTAGAAGGCCGCCCCTCCACCTTTTGGTTTGCACAATGTTAGCTTATTGTTTTTCTTAAACGGTTGATCTTATTTGTCCCAGTTATCTCCCCTTCTCCATTACTTTTAGCGTTCACTCGTTGCCGCTGGTTATCGTTCTTGTATTTATTTTGACACTCTAATAAGTTTGACGAGAATATATCACTAGTACTTTTTAAACTATAAAACCGATTGCCTATGTACCAGAGACATTAAGTTTCACCATGGTGTACACAGAAAAATATTAGAGTTATATCCCTTGGCTAACCAAAGTATTTTTTTTTTCATCTCAGCGCGGTAGTCGTTCTTCGATTGGAACATTTAAGCCTCGGGTGTCTGTGTTTCGTGTTGGTATTTCTAAATTTCTCATTAATCTATTGAGTCATGCAATGTCTATTGACATCTACTTATGAAATGTCAGGTTAAAAAAACACAACAAGTTTAGGATATTGAGCTTCCAAAGTAAAGGGCACATCAATCTACCAGTCGTGGCGTAGAGCGGGGCGGTCCATACCGGGAGAAAGACACCGTTTCACATTGTTTTAGAATGTAGGTATCAACTATAGAGACCGTAGCACAAACGAGGAGATTATATACAGGATCATAATAGCAGTTTGAGCCCGGGTGGACCTGCTGACCACTGTCCAAAAAACACAAACTGAAACTTTATGATCATATCACAAGGTCCTAAAGGTCTTGTTAAGACCTTCCTTCGGGGAACAGTAGGCCTACCAGAAAAAAGAAGCAGAAAGAGAAAGCGATGAACATTAAAGGAATATTCGGACCTGCCATTGAAAGAAATTCTATACAAGGCAAAAAAACAAAAAAACAAAGAGGAATGGAGAAAGACGGTCGACAGATCATGTGTTGGTGCGCAAAGTTCGAATTCCGACTCGAGATGAGTTGTGTTTGTATCACAAACCCTCTTCCAAATACCCCTCCCCCATAGATCCATAGAAGAGATTTGACCAGAGCCCAATGAGAATGCGATAGCCTTTACTTTCCCCAAATAAAGTCAGGTACCCATTAGAGTTGGGTGGACATTAAACATGCGCTATAGAAAAATAAAAAAAAAAAAACCAACAACATCCAAAGGACTAATGAAACATGTTAATCTTTCCCATGGTTCAAATCTTAAAGATTTTATTTAAGTCATTGCCTACTAGATCTATTGCACATCTAAAGTCTTATTGGTCTAGAAGGGAGAAAATTCTATATGCGCCATAGGTTCTTTTTTAACAATTCAGCCATATCACTTATTTTCCTTTGACTTCATTGTTGTAGACCAAAGTGTGTATGTTTATATTGAACTCTGACAATCTATTCGGAATGTGCCAAACTAAAAACAAGTATCAAGGTGATGTAAAGGGAATCAAAACGCCACAGGTCATCTTGAGTCCTAGTTTATTAGCTTCATTTGAAATGAAAGGTGACGTCACATCTACCAGATACTCTATTTTTGTTTGTGTGCTCTGGTAGGAATATATATGAATTTTTTTTTTCGACATACCTCATTCCATTTTAGTTCAAACTTTTCTATTCCTGTTCTGCCGAGTAGCCAATTTTCTCATATTATCAAACAATCAACCAATGATACAAGTCTAAAATAAACAAATAAAAGTGTAAGTATTAAAATCTTCATATTTCAATATTAAACGTGTTAAATTCTCTAATCTACAAGTTTACTTAGTTCAACTGTCCAGTCTACAAGTTAACTTAGTTCAACTGCCCAGTCTACAAGTTAACTTAGTTCAACTGTCCAGTCTACAAGTTAACTAGTTCATCTGTCCAGTTTACAAGTTAACTTAGTTCAACTGTCCAGTCTACAAATTAACTTAGTTCAACTGTCCAGTCTACAAGTTAACTTAGTTCAACTGTCCAATTTACAAGTTAACTTAGTTCAACTATCCAGTCTATAAGTTAACTTAGTTCAACTGTCCAGTCTACAAGTTAACTTAGTTTAACTGTCCAGTTTTCATAACTTAGTTCAACTGTCCAGTCTACAATTCATCCGTGTTAAACTGACTAAACAGCTTTGTTTATTCTTGACTCCTTTAACGAACATATTGCTGATATTTAACCCATAAGCCAAACACAAGTTTAAAATAAAATTATTATCAGATATATTTTGTATTGATCTTGTTAAAAAGTAACAAGGAAACCAAGTTTTAGTTTCCTAATCACGTGACATTTGATTTTAGTTCGACACTTCCTACACAATATAAAACCTTTTTGTTTGTTTGTCTTTTATTCTTTAAAAAATATAATTTTCATAAAATACACTTTTTTCCTGTAGAACTAAGACTAAGACTAAGACTGCTTTATTGATCCTTATGGAAATTTGTTGTGATTACAAGGACTCTTTTCTCATATAAAGACAACACAACAGAAACATACACATAGATAGAACAGACACAACATAAAGAGTTCATTCAGCGACTACACACAGGTATCTTGGTGCATTTCATGTTCCCTGATCAATGAGTGTTTGGAGTATACTTTATAAAGTAAATATACACATTAAAAAAAATTAGACCTACTTGATGTAATAAATTGTTAGTTTTACATTTCAAATATGTTATGAACATCCAATGCTTTATAATTCTTTGTATAGATATTGTCCTTTTCATTATTTCCTGTTTAAAAAACCCAAGGTTTCCCAATGTTCTTTAAGATTTTCTGTTAGCTTACATTTCTATAGTCAGAGACATTGACTGTCTTGGGAACGACATAAAATGTATTTCGTGTGTTTAAAATATTTCTTTGTTAATTGTGCACTGTGCTTAAAATATTTCTTTGTTAATTGTGCACTGTGCTTAAAATATTTCTTTGTTAATTGTGCACTGTGCTTAAAATATTACTTTGTTAATTGTGCACTGTGCTTAAAATATTTCTTTGTTAATTGTGCACTGTGCTTAAAATATTTCTTTGTTAATTGTGCACTGTGCTTAAAATATTTCTTTGTTGATTGTGCACTGTGCTTAAAATATTTCTTTGTTGATTGTGCACTGTGCTTAAAATATTTCTTTGTTGATTGTGCACTGTGCTTAAAATATTTCTTTGTTAATTCTGTACTGTGCTTAAAATATTTCTTTGTTAATTGTGCACTGTGCTTAAAATATTTCTTTGTTAATTGCGCACTGTGCTTAAAATATTTCTTTGTTAATTGTGCACTGTGCCTAAAATATTTCTTTGTTAATTGTGCACTGTGCTTAAAATATTACTTTGTTTATTGTGCACTGTGCTTAAAATATTACTTTGTTAATTGTGCACTGTGCTTAAAATATTTCTTTGTTAATTGTACACTGTGTTTAAAATAGTTGCACTGAGTTTTAGTCTACAAATGTTTCTAATTCCTTTCAGAATAAAAACACAATTCCTGTTTGAGATCCGTTCTTTTTTTTTTGGAAAAATAAAATGTTGGGGGGGGGGGGACAGCGCGTGAGTTGTTGTCTGCCGAGAGAGACGGGTATCAATGAGGGAAAGATAGAGAGAGGTAGGGAGAGAAAGGGAGAGGACTAGGAAATAGGAGAGAGAGAGAGAGAGAGAGAAGTGAACCAACTCACTGGTCTCAGCAGCCAGTGTCAATCGGAGGAGAAATTCGTCAACCAGAAATGGGCACCATGAATGTGCATGTTGGGATAGCATCGGAATTCAATGCGAAAATCAGTTTGTCACTCGCCATGGATTTGTTTGTGTGGATTCTCTCCCCTTGTCTACATATGTATTCATACACTCAGTAAAATTGACAAATTGGCACTATTTTTTCGTTGTTGTTGCGTGTCTGTCGTGGACAGTTATTAAAATTGTGATGTGATTTCTTTCCTGGACTGACTGGGATTACTACTTGACCATAACAAGGTTAATGAATATTATTTTTTCTCTTCTTAATGATTTAGTTATAAAGTAGGCCGTATGGTCATTACCGAGTTAAATGGTTAGTAAATATTTAATTGTTACTTTTCTCGTTCATAATCTTTTTTTTTTTAACTAAATAAATTTCAGTTTTTCTTCTTCCAATTTCTTATACTAATGTGGTCGATCCTTTGTAAAGTACAGCCATAGATAATATACACTTAAGTAACAGTAGATATAGTCAACAAGATGGATGTCTATAATACAAATCGTAGCACTTTTAAAAGGTGTTTTTCTATTTGTTACATAGTGTTGTTAATTAAAGATGAATTTTTATAGTTAGTTCGTTAGAGTAGCCTTCCAACCGTTCGATATTGGGGTTTCTACAAGAGTATACACACACTGACATAAAAGATAATCTCAGCGTCAATTGACATACACTGTCATCAGCAAGGGACACTAATTGACAGATAGTTAAAACATTTTACATACTTCTATTAGCTCTTTTTTGTCGAAGTAACGCAGGCGTGAAGTCTTAGAGAATTTTGGAAACAAAATTATAGCACATAGAATTAGGTATCCATTGGTGATAGTTCGACTTCTCTCACCGAGAACCACTTGTATTTTTTTTTCTCCTGAATTAAAGAGATAGATGCTATAATCGCTGTTAGGGTGGCACATGCAGGCGAACAGAATTAGCGATACCCGTATCAGGCGACATAAATAAATATACATTTTATGGGGAGGATGGACATTTATAAATTTAAAGTTTACATATAGAAGTAAGACATACTTACGCAGGCTTCTATGTATTATTTGTTTAATAAATACTTTTTTACAATTCATTTTCATTTCTCTATTCTCTAAAACGGCTTTAAAGATTTTTCTATAAATTCGAAAATTGATGTATATTTTGGGGAAAAGAATGACCAGCTAATTGACTACATTGGGAAAGCTCTAGTTTGATCCCTAATATTTTTCACAATATTATCATCAAAAATTAAATTTAGTCTAGACAATCTTTATCTTAGACATAGCTGGTATTCCAGTTGTCTTCATTACACAAGGAAACAATAAAATAGACAGTGTTTCCCACACTTTGGACCTATTTGTACCCCTTGTATAATTTTTGTAATGCTGAGTACCCCTCGTCCACCCCCACCTCATTTTAATATTTATTAACAGAACATAATAAATTGGGTATTTTAAACAATCAGCATAGTTCATGAGGTGCAACGCGTACCCTCTCCAAAGTCTTCCCGTACCCCTGGGGTTACGCCACCCCACTTTGAGAAACACTGAAATGGACGTTCAGGAACATTTTACACACCGTCTTCTAAGTCTGGATCTAGAAGCAGAGCTTTAGAATTTTATTAACTCTTCGTATAAGCAGGATTTTTTTTCCGGGGTGGAGGGAAATAGGGGCGGGGTTAAATGTGTTCCATTTATTAAAATCTAGCATTCATTAATTATTAAGAGCAAAATAGTCGTTTTACAAAGGTTGGTCAGTTGTATAAAGAAGGAATATTTTTTTTAAAGTTTTTTTTTTAAAATATTTTACTTGTTTCATTTATGTTAAATTATCAAAGATTTACTTCTGCCATGATCGACTCGCGCCATTTTTTTTTGGTCATTTTTTTTATTCTCCTAGCTTATTGCAATGCCCTTTTACCGCGTGATGCCTTAAGCTCGTGCTTAACATTGGGACAGATTAATCCTTCACTAGATTTAATATGTGCACATGCATTTATTATTTTGTGGCCGAATCAATAAATTTCAAATCTATTGTTTTGGAAGTACATTAAAACTTGAACTTTTATTAAACTCATAGACGCAGCACTGAAGGGTTAAAATATGGACATATAGGCTCAGTATTGAAGGGTTAAAATATAGACTTATAAACGCAGCGTTGAAGGGTTAAATATAGACATATATAGACTCAGCATTGAAGGGTTAAAATATAGACTTATAAACGCAGCAATGAAGGGTTAAAATATAGTTAGCGAAGAAGATTAAAATCTATTCTGTGTAGGTCAGATCTATATTATGTATGTCCACGATCCTTGTTTTTTTTTTTTTAGAAAACTTCTATCAACTCACTCTGTCTGTCTGTCTGGTAAAAAAGTTTGTACACATCATTTCTCCCACAACCAATCTCGGTTAGAGCTGAAATTTTGCACAATCACTTCTTTTACCTAACAACACAAGAATCATAAAAAAATTAACCAATGAGTTAATTAACTATTGGTAATTAATTATTTTGATTGGTATCTTGAACAAGGGAAAGAAATCGTACTTGACAGATGTGGTGGTATAAGTTGAATTAATCTACTTGAGGACTCCTGTACCCTGAGTGAATATTTTTTTTTATGCATTTAAAAAACGAACATCCCCATTCTCAGCTGGTCCAGACAAGTGATAGGATCATAGCTCATTGAGAAAGCTACAATGTAATAAAAAACAATAGGTAAAATATTTCTAATCGCACAGATTTATTATGTCTAGATCAATTTCATTTGAATTTACTTGACTGATTTAAACTAAATGATACAATTACACTTAATATAAGCTTTGTTTTTTTTTTTTGAAAAAGTATTTTTCCATGTATTACTTGTTTATCAGCTCGTTCGAATGCTGCTTTTACTAGTCAGTAATATTTGTATTGTAAAAAAACAACAACGTATCCTGCCCCCACTACCTGCCAGTGAATCCGAGCATTGGACTCCTGTACCAGCCTTTGTGCAGTGTACCATAAACTGATTGAAACGGCAACTACCAGACTCTCATCACGTGCTAGGAAAGATTATGTTAGTGAAACTTTATTTTGTTTGATTTTTAAGTCGTAACGTGCTAGTTATATCATCCTCATACCTCATACTGGCATGGTGAAAAAAATTCATATCTAATGGAGACAATACTAGTGTTCACAAACATTTGTTTTCAGAGACCCGTTTGTTAAGAACAGAAAAGTAATTATTTTATAATAACGATAGCAAAAAATATTGAAAGTCTATAATTCTATTCTAAATTAGACCTAAACTTAAACAAGAGAAGTATTAAGATAAATTCTTTCTTTAGTTTTAGTGAATATTATTTTCTTTTATTGAAAGATAGAATTTCAGCAAAATCCACTACACTCACATTGAATTAAAAAATGTAAACGAATTGGAGCATAATAACCCATTGTTCCATTCGAAAACTCGAACAAAATAATTTTCTCTCCTCCTGCCCAAAGGAGTAGACCATTTAGGAGCGTGATATTAGCATGAGAGATGCGCTATACTAAACTAGAAAATAAACAACTAATATGTTTATAAACAAAATCTTTTAGATCACGTGATTTTATGCAACTTCGTCCCTCGATGGTTGGGAGTTAAAACACTGTCTGTTGCCACGTTCAGCTCCCAGTTAAAACACTGTCTGTTTGCACGTTCAGCTCCCAGTTAAAACACGGTCTGCTGCCACGTTCAGCTCCCAGCTAAAACACGGTCTGCTGCCACGTTCAGCTTCCAGCTAAAACACGGTCGACTGTCACGTTAAGCTCCCAGCTAAAACACTGTCTGTTGCCACGTTCAGTTCCCAGCTAAAACGTTGTCTGCTGTCACGTTCAGCTCCCAGCCAAAACAATGTATGTTGCCACGTTCAGTTCCCAACTAAAACTTTGTCTGCTGTCACGTTCAGCTCCCAGCTAAAACACTGTCTGTTGCCACGTTCAGTTCCCAGCTAAAACTTTGTCTTCTGTCACGTTCAGCTCCCAGCTAAAACACCGTCTGTTGCCACGTTCAGTTCCCAGCTAAAACTTTGTCTACTGTCACGTTAAGCTCCCAGCTAAAACACTGTCTGTTGCCACGTTCAGTTCCCAGCTAAAACTTTGTCTGCTGTCACGTTCAGCTCCCAGCCAAAACAATGTATGTTGCCACGTTCAGTTCCCAACTAAAACTTTGTCTGCTGTCACGTTCAGCTCCCAGTTAAAACACTGTCTGTTTGCACGTTCAGCTCCCAGTTAAAACACGGTCTGCTGCCACGTTCAGCTCCCAGCTAAAACACGGTCTGCTGCCACGTTCAGCTTCCAGCTAAAACACGGTCGACTGTCACGTTAAGCTCCCAGCTAAAACACTGTCTGTTGCCACGTTCAGTTCCCAGCTAAAACGTTGTCTGCTGTCACGTTCAGCTCCCAGCCAAAACAATGTATGTTGCCACGTTCAGTTCCCAACTAAAACTTTGTCTGCTGTCACGTTCAGCTCCCAGCTAAAACACGGTCTGCTGCCACGTTCAGCTTCCAGCTAAAACACGGTCGACTGTCACGTTAAGCTCCCAGCTAAAACACTGTCTGTTGCCACGTTCAGTTCCCAGCTAAAACTTTGTCTTCTGTCACGTTCAGCTCCCAGCTAAAACACCGTCTGTTGCCACGTTCAGTTCCCAGCTAAAACTTTGTCTACTGTCACGTTAAGCTCCCAGCTAAAACACTGTCTGTTGCCACGTTCAGTTCCCAGCTAAAACTTTGTCTGCTGTCACGTTCAGCTCCCAGCCAAAACAATGTATGTTGCCACGTTCAGTTCCCAACTAAAACTTTGTCTGCTGTCACGTTCAGCTCCCAGCTAAAACACTGTCTGTTGCCACGTTCAGTTCCCAGCTAAAACTTTGTCTACTGTCACGTTCAGCTCCCAGCTAAAACACCGTCTGTTGCCACGTTCAGTTCCCAATTAAAACTTTGTCACCTGTCACGTTCATCTCCCAGCTAAAACAATGTCTGTTGCCACGTTCAGCTCCCAGCTAAAACACGGTCTGTTGCCACGTTCAGTTTCCAGCTAAAACACTGTCTGTTGCCACGTTCAGCTCCCAACTAAAGCACGGTCTGTTGCCACGTTCAGCTTCCAGCTAAAACACGGTCTGCTGCCACGTTCAGCTCCCAGCTAAAACACGGTCAGTTGCCACGTTCAGATCCCAGCTAAAACATGGTTTGCTGTCACGTTCAGCTCCCAGTTAAAACTTTGCCTATTGTTAAAGTGCTATATTGTTGAATGAATTTTTAAATTGTGGGTATGTGAGAAGTCTGAAATAGGTAATATATCAATACAGTATTAATGTTTACTTAATAGTACAAAAATTTACTACTTTATATAGCCATGCAAGTATTAATCTATACTAAAGAAAAATTAAGCAATGAAAACAAGAAGCAGAAAGTTCCTATTACAGAACTCTGTTAATTTATTTGAATATATTTATATTTTCTTTTTTTTTTTAAACCTAAATCCAAAAAAATTTTTTTGTGCTAATTTTCGTATAAAGATTTTACGTTTTTAATTGATTTCATAACTTTCTCTCTGATAACTCGCAGAAAAATGAAAACTAAAGAAAATGATCACAAGAAAAACAACAACTCATTTATTTGTCAGCAAGTAGAAAACATTTGAGTTTTTCTTCTGGAATCTGAGTTGAAACAATCAACTCGAATTTATATTCAATCCCAGAACAAAAAGAAACTCTATAACAACAAAGCGACCATAAAAAAAGGAAGTAAAATAAACATAAATAACCCAAACTTGAAAGAACACAAAGAAGCTTATGAGACATCAAAAAATACATAACGTTTCCTGGTGGATGTCATTGGAACCCAATCAACAGATCGTTAAAAAACCTAAATAAACTCAAATGTTACATTTTGATGAGACGATAGTCACAGTAGGCGATACAAAGTATCAAGGAAAGAGATTTTTACGTTATTGAGAAACGGAATCACCAGTAGTTTCATGAATAGGCTGGCTTCTTGTTCTTTAACAGATCCATAGGGACATATTTCTTGATCAGATAAGGAAAAGAAAGAACGGTAACAAGTGGTCAGCGTTGTCGTTTCAAAGTGACCAGAGTAGTCATTACAAAGTGACCAGAGTAGTCGTTTCAAAGTAGCCAGAGTAGTTGTTTCAAAGTGACCAGAGCCGATCTAGATCTGTTATTCTATGTCAAACCATGTAGTCAAGCCATATTTACATTTATTAATTTTTTACTTTAAAAGAAATTATAACGGTCAGACTAGAGTTTTCCCCCCATATGGCCAACGAGCTAGTAATTCTTTTCTCATCGATATACATCAACCTTTAAGTTGGTAGGAAGATCATTAGAACCATTTTTGATATTTTCGTCCAAGCTGGTTAATGGCTGGTTCCTGAAGGTTCCATGAAGTTTAAGCTAGAATAGAGGTATCGTAACAATCAATTATGTTTGATATTTAATCCTAGCGTAAATTTTGGGTTCATTCAAACCATTATTTAATTCAATATTTCTTTGTTTATTTCAACTGATTCGTTATAAAGAGACCCAAGCAAAAGAGAGAAAAAAATATAGGCTATGTTAGTGCACTCCGTTAGTTCTTTCCGGTTAGTGGGTGACGTCACAACAGGGAAATTCTATTCCCCAAGACAAAAGATAAATATGACAATAGCAATAATCTTCAACACAAAGGCTTTTAACAGGGCCGTGTCAAAACACTGCGGGCTGTCCACTTTTAAACCTGACTCCTTATCGACCTCGCTGCCCACAACAAATTCAATGAAAAAGCGTTGTTTTGTTTTAAATGTTGTATTTTAAAATATGCCATGTTTTTATGAACGCTCGATATTCTCTGGTAGGAACTTTACACGCATGCGAGTCGTTTTTAACTCCTTTGATTAATGCTATCGATTTATTGATTTTCAGTTCCGGTTTTAACTTTTTTCTTTGCCGCACTTCTCATGGGTTTAAATTTAAATTTTAAATTCGGATTCGGGATCGTGCCCAAATAGAGCGCAGACCTACTATCTTAAACGAAGGGTTAATCAGTGGTCTACAGATTGTATTTTATTCGCAAGAGAGGTATTTACAAAAATTCCATATGCTAAAATGTTGGGACGGCCTTGTAAATAAAAGTATGACACGGGTTCCAGCCCAAGACACTAAGAGGCTTTAGTTCAAGTAAAGAATCCCTTTCAGACCTTGTGATCTATAGGGCAGATGATGTAAATATCATATGTTTCTGTGGCCAGCGGTTAACGAGGATGTCATGGGGCCAGCACGACGATCAACCGACTTTACTTTCCCCAACTAATGTCAGGTACACATTAGAGTTGTGTAGACTCAGGGGCGCGCTTAAAATCCCGAAATTAAGATTCCCAGTTTCACAGAGATTCGAACCCGGGACTAATCGGTTCGGAAGCCAAGGGGTTTATTACTTAGACACCGTTCCCCTTTAGATGCGTACAATTTTGTAAGGGTGCTAACCCCCCAATTATTAAGCTATGAAAACTGAAGAAATAATTTCCCTTGTCGGTATCAAACAAATGAATGAGTTACCAGTAATTAACTGACTGATTGACTATTTCCTTTTTACCGATTTATGTAATCCTCAACAATGAATAATTGTGCAAAGTTTTAAATTGATCCGAGAATGGGTGTGGGAGAAATAAAGTGTTTACACTTTTAACCAGACAGTGTGACAGACAATCAAAGTGAGTAGATGTAACTATGTAAAAAGACACTCACACAATAACTTTCTATAATTAAAGGCTGCCTTTCAGTCTAAATTTAAAGTCCAGATCTTATCATAAACTCTCAAAACAAAAATTCTTTCTTCGATGCAAAGATTGGAGTCTATTTATATATTCTGGTGTTAATTTGCCATAATGACGTCAACCGTATTTAGGCAAATCTTCCCAACGCGAGAAACGGAAATGGTCTCCATGGCAACATATCTATTAACCCTTAAGCACTCAGCGTCTGCTGCTCAATAAGATATGAATTATGGGATTTTTCTTTCTATTAGTTAGAGATGAGAAAATTAATGATAGAATAGAGATATTACAAAATAAAATAAACGAAAGATAGCTATAACAACAAAGTAGCAATGACTGATACATAAATACAATGCTTTGCTGTTGTATCATCTTCTATTTTTAGCAGCCCAAGAAAGGGGAAAAGCCGCTGCTAGTTTTGTGTGGTCTGTCTGTCCGTCCGTCCGTCCCATTTAGATTACAGAAACTTGAAAATGTATTGAAAACCCGATATCTCGATATTTAAGATCCTTCAGTGTTCTAGTGCAACGGTTGCTTTTTTTGGTTTTTGAAAGCAAACCGTTTAACCTTTAAAATTAAATATGCTGGCAGTTTTTTTTTCCACAAAATACTCCACTTTTTTAAAATAAAAAACTTCAGGGGAGGTAAGTTTTTATAACAGGCTAATCGATCTCATTTACCAATCGTAAACAAACAACATTTAGCCACGTGGTGTTATATCTCTTCTATATAATTTACGATCTCATGTTTAATTCATGATGGTTGTCACGTGACAGTTTTTTTTCGTTGTTTTATCAATAAGATCACGTGGCTAAATGTTGTTTGTTTACGATTGGTGAATGAGGTCTATTATCAAGAGGGGTATGAGTTCAAGTCCCGACTTGAGCAGAAATAAAAAAAAAAAACTTTTGTAAAGGCAGCACTGAAACTTTCTTCCAGATACACTCTCCTCCCACTGGACCATAAAAATAAATCCAACAAATTACTAGAAGCATCAATGCTGCACTGTACAAAATTGAAAAAAAAATTCAAACACACCAAATATATCATTTTAGGAAGATGCCAATAGGAACAGAGATATTCATTTTTTTAGGACTAAAATTAATTACACAGCGCTTCACGCAGTGGCGTGCCTTCCGTGTACACGGCGGGCTATGCTAGTCCCCCAAAAGTTTCTAATAATCTGTCATTTCATTTTGCGGCCCCCATAAGATGAAAAATCGCTATTAGTTTTGTGTCGTTTGTCTGTCGGTCACATTTAGATCGAAATATAAAAGCTATTGAAAAGCTAATTTCTCCTTTTGGGCCAAAATAAATAATATAATAAAATAAATATAATATAAGTCAGAAATCTTATCATCAATAATTGTAAGTCTTTAAGTGTAAAACTAGGTCAAATAGTTCTTGCTCTTCTCATTTATTGTTCTGTTTGTTTTC
>JAZGLO010006675.1:365000-407500 GCA_036873155.1 Biomphalaria sudanica
TTGTGGAGACTCAGTTCAGAAATATTCCCTCTAATAGGACCAAATGGCGTGCAAAGCAAATTAATCCAATAATGAGCTTGGATCACGTGATCAACACTAACATAGGGCAAGGTTCAACCTTCAGCCCAGTAGTTTTGTACCTTTCATAGCACAGTCATAGTACTGCTATTTTAAGGTCATATTACAGATATCTCAGAGTCATTTATAGTAAAATCACACTCATGTTAAAGACATATCATACTTGTATCACTATCACAGTCAAATGAAAGTCAAATCAAGTCATTGTATTATTACATCAGAGTCATATCACAGCCACATCATGGTCATATTATATTCATATCTCAGTCAGATGGCCTTCTAATGAAATGCGATTGGCCTATAAACTTAGAAATTATTGATTAAAAAGAAAATAACCGAAAACAACAAGAACTGATCTTTATGTTGACAACTTCAAAGTGAGTAAAAAGAGTTCAGTTCAGACTTACATGTACACACTACTAGACATAAGAAGCAGACTAAAAAAAGCCACATTTGACTAGAGTAACACCATAAGTAAAATTTTAAGACACTACAGGACAGAAGACAAAATAAATGAATCATGTTGAATAAAGCCAGGGCCGGTCTTAGGCCACTGCAACCTATGCGGCCGCAGTGGGCCCAGCACTTTCATAGGCCCCGCACGAATTCTATGTGTAAATTATTACATAATACTATTTTCAAATTTCCTTAAAAACAGATAAAATTGGCATTTCGGGGTGTCCTTCAATACGGAAAATGCCAATCCTACTCGTGATGAAAAAAAAAAACGGCATTGTCAACTTTCATTTAATAAAAGTGTAATAATTAAGGCGAATTTTAAACAAAACAAGAAGTTTAAATACCTAATTTACTTTAATAGTCACTAGCATAAAAATATAGATCTAAGTCTTTCTCGACCTCTTAAATAAATCAAAAGCGACATTTTGCTAGTTGAGTAGTTGATAGTAAATCTAAAAGGCAGATCTGAATTATATGTATATCGGCTTTTTGTTAGAAAACTACCATCTACTGTAGATGGCTCGTAAACTTAATTTGACAGTAATAAATATAAAGATGAATCTATTTTCTAATACCAAACCTCCATTTTCACTTTTTATACTTATCCTTACCCAGACTAGGCCCCGCGCAATCCTTTTCGCATGGGGCCCCGCAATCTGTAGGACCGGCCCTGAATAAAGCCAAGAAATGTCTAGTTCTACTAATGTTGTTTTATTACAATTAAATAGTCAATAGAAATAATAGATATAAAACACTTTGCCATAAAACACAAATCTATAACTTTACTTTCACCATTTTTTTGTGAGCGTTGGAGCCCCACAAATAGTCTGTAGACCATATCTCTTCTCTCCCTGCTTTTGCTAGGATTAGAGTCGCTTTCAATAACAGGCCAGTACATTCTCTGATGTTTTCTTTCCATCACTTGTTTTCGTCCTGGTACTGTTCCTTGTAGAAAGGTCTTTGCGAGCCCTGTGGATCTCATGATAGTGTCATAACATGCAAACACATAAAATATAACCTAAGAACATACTCAGAAATGCACAGAGACAAAGGCACAGTTCTTATTTCATATGCTAGGACAAATTCTTACAAGTGCTCATTCTTCTCTTGTGTCATTACAGCACGAAACAGTTTGCATGAATCAACCTGGAAAACCAATAAGCTTGAGTTTCTAATTAACATGCAGATGTAGACACGGAAAAAGTAATCTTCTTTATTGATGGAATGTCTATAATTTATAAGATAACATAAACTTATGCAACAAACAAAAGGCTGGCGATCATACAATAATGTTGCATTACATGTGTTGGTCACTATCAAAACAACACTATGTGACAGATATAAAGATAACGCTTTTCTTTTGAAATACTCTACAGCAGTCGTAAAGGAATGAAAACTTTTTTAAAAAGTTCACAATTTGTTTTTTTTAAATCCACCGTTGTTGAAAAGAAACAACCAGACAAAATTCCCCAAACCCTACAGCTATAAATCTTTCTTTTTTTTCCTTAGTGAATAAAATTAATTCAACGAAAAAGATAAAAATTAATCTTTTCATTCCAGGTCAAATGTTCTTAATTACTCAGTTTTATTTTTTTTTTAAATTTTAGTTTTAAAGCTTTTAATTAGATTCATAGGCTACTTTCAGAAGATTGAAGGATACAAAAAAAATGTGCGAAAATAAAGTTCAATTGTATAGCAGACGACATATGTTTTAATGAAACCTTCGCAGTGTTTGTCTGTATTAATGCAAGGGATTTCATTATCTGAAATTATTTATTCAAGTATTTCTTTTTTATTATGTTTTCTTTGTAACATTGTGGCTCAAACTACGGCCTGTGGGTCATGTCTGGCTCGTGAATGCTATTCGGTCACTCAAAATGTTTGGGGTTGCATTGGGCACCACTGCTTTAGAAATAGGAGAACCTAGGTAAAGTGAGACTTTGGTGGCATCAAATGAAATAGGAGAACCTAGGTAAAGTGACTTTGGTGGGGCCCCAAATGAAATAGCAAAATACAAACAAAATAAAAAAGAACACCGAAACAAAAAAACTACGCAATTCATGAAAAGAATTATGGGCTAACAAGTCTAACAAGTAGATGTCAACATTTGCCAATAAACCTTGAGTCATAGTAGGGACTTAGAGCAAGACAAGTCGTCGTAGAGCCTTCATGCTCCGCTCTATTTCAGATATGTTTCACAATGTCTTAGTCCTGTTCGGGGCCCCCATCAATCGGAGAACCTAGGCGGCTGCCTAGTTTGCCTATGTCTAAGATCGGCCCTAATGGATAGGAAGAGAACACAGTATATTTTGATTCATTTGAAGGCAAGTATATATATGCTAGTACGAACATGGGCGAAGCCAGGATTTTGTTTCATTTGAAGGCAAGTATATATATGCTAGTACGAACATGGGCGAAGCCAGGATTTTGTTTCATTTGAAGGCAAGTATATATATGCTAGTACGAACATGGGCGAAGCCAGGATTTTGTTTTTTCGATGAGCGTTTTCGTTTTGTTTTTTTCCACTCATATGTACACACCCAGTGGCGTAGCAACCATGGCGCGAAGGGGTTCATAGCGCCCGGGCCCAGGACCACTAGGGGCCCAAACGGAGTTATGTAAGGAAATGTGTTGACTATAAGAGTTTGAAATGCATCACATTATTAACATTATTTTCAATTAAATCATGTTCATTTTTCTTAAATTCCATTTCAGGTGTCCAAGCAAAATAAGAAATCCATGTAAATCTTATGACTGTAGTATGTAGTCTAATAAAGCAGCGGTTTCTCAACCTTTTAAGCTCGGCGACCCCTTTTTACAATCCCCCACAGCAATAGAAGAATAGACAATAACAATCAATATTTTCGACCCCTGGCAAATCGTCAATCGACCCCAAAGGGGGGTCACGATCACACAGGTTGAGAACCCCTGTAATAAAGGAAGATAACTCTTAAATTGTCAGTACAGCGTTTCATTTAAATCTAGCATATTATATTTTTTATTCAATACTATTAATAATAATAACAATAACAATTTCTAAGCCTACTCATTGTAATAGTGTTCTACATGATGTATAATATTTGCTGTTGTTTTGGTCAAGTGTTATTTCTTTCTTTAATATTACAGTACATTTTGACTAGTTAAAATTCTTGAATAAATTGTATGAGTAAATAGTAAATGTAAGAATTAATGTCGTTCCACAAGCCACGTAATACAGACATCACATGTACTCTTTAAAACATACGTGAATATACACGAATCAACCACATATAGACAATATGTCTTCCCATTATTCGAAGTTAACAAACATTTGTGCATGGACACCGTCTTGTGACCACAATCGATTTTGTACTCAGTAAGTTGAACATTAATTTCTTTACAAAGGTGCTTTAAAAAACCTAGTCTCCTAACTAGACAAAGCTGATGTAAAACAGCGTCGTCATTGGTGGCGACCAATGCACATTCAGAATATCTGAAGATTCAGCATGTGACTTTGAGTCCCGAAATGTTACATGGTTAACCAATGACATTGGCCCTTCAAATAATCTGCAGAGACTTAGCTTAGTTTAGAGATTATGTAAGTCTTATAAATATATATATATATACTGTGCATTGTTATTAGCGACGGTAAAAGTAGTGACGCAGACAGAACACAGGTACATGATAGGAGAAGACTGTGGCTAGGGCTTGTAGAAAGATGGACAGTGAATAGATAGCTCATTGAAACTACGGATGGAGAGACAAGATGATCACCCCCATCTGTAAATGAACATCAGTTGAAGTCTTCACAAGTTTTATCAAGTATGCTAGAGTTAATTGTTGTGTCCCTTGGATGTGTTCGGACTCACATTAGTATAAGTGAAGTAGTGTAAGACAACACACACAATTCAAGACAGGACAAGACAGGACAAGACAGGACAAGACAGGACAGATCCAAAGCTTGTGGAAATTGTTCTCTTTTACCCTGTGAGATACAGGAGTACCTTGTGCACTGTGTGGCGTAGAATTTTGTTTTCATTGATTGTTCTCATTAGATACAGTGGAGCCCAGTTTGGGTTCAGTCACACTTTAAGAGGGGGGCCAAAATCGCATTCCTGAACCCGGGCCCACGGGTACCCTACATGCCACTGTACACACCTATGTATATCCTGTGAAAAATACATAATAGGAAAGAGAGAGAAAGAGAGAAAGATTATTTAGTATGAATGCTTTCATTATAAAATAATTTCCTATTGAAATGCACCTTTTAATGGCCCTTCTCAGACATTATGGACCTTACGAGTCAAATGTTTGTTTTATATTTTAGTTCCAACATTTTAAAATAACTCTGTCCTATTAACACTACCGTCACCTAGCCTACATCCTGCCCCTATTACATATAAGAGCTAGAGGAAATAACTTTTATACATTCACAAATCAATCAGGCTTATTTCCCCTTCGTTTTTTTTTGTTTTGTTTTTAAACTGAAGTGTACAATTAATTAAAAAGTCCCCCCCCCCCCCCCAACCCGAAAAGCAACAGCCAACTTCCTATCTGCATGACAAAAAGCAATCGATACTAACAATTTCTGATTCAAAATCTTGTTAGTGGATCGATTACATTTTCAAAAGGATTGAAAAGCAATCGAGTACTAGCTCCATGTACGTCAAACAATTACACACATGGAGAACAAGTAAAAAAGCGAGGAAGACAGACAGACGCTAAATAAGAGAAAGAAATAAGAGAGTATCTTTTTGTTTTTTAAAATGAAAAGCCAAAAATGAGATGTCCCGTTCTGTTTATGTTGTATGGTACTAGAGTCCGTACACAGCACTTAGCCTTCGCGGAAGGATAAAATTCCCTGGGCTCAATCATGAGCGGACACCGTCTTGAAACCCTGTTATTGAAAATCGCTCCCAGTTAATTGGATCACACGGCGGCAGGGGGACTACACAAACAGATAGCGCCTTACGATCGATGGACGTGAGTTCGATCCCGACACTTGGCTATAATTAAAAGAATGGTCACACCTCCCTTTCCCTCCCCGTCACATTCACTTCGACCCCCCTCCCCCTCCCGCACGCGCGTCTCTTATAGACGTTGTAATGATGAATAGTAACAGACCTCATTGGAACAGTTATCTAAACGCTTCGGGGGGACTTTGGTGGATTCTACGCATCTGCTGGAGGAGTTGATCCCTTTCCATTCTTAACGTTTGGCTCCTCCCCCCCCCCCCACCACCCCGAGGCGCTTGCAGTATTTGTGATATCGAGGGTTGCACGGTAATCGGGAGTAAGGTGGAGGGCGCTCTGTGAGTTTAAAGGTCTTTCGAGGTAAGGGCTTAGCGGTTTAATGTGGATCTCCTACTCCGACAGCACCCCGCTGGTAAACAAACACTCAAAGCAGACGCCTAGATGTTGAAACAACGTCATGGTCTAAGGAGAATAATATGCCTGCATAGTTTATCTACCTCTATAAGCCCACTGGTCAAGTCTTATATGGTATGGATTGTGAGTTTTCGGCCCCTCGGACGCTTCAATAACGTTTCTGATGATTTTAGAGATAGTCAAAGGCAACTTTGGTGACAATGTTTAATTGAGCTCGGGCCTAGGCAACTTTGGCGACAATGTTTAATTGAGCTCGGGCCTAGGCAACTTTGGAGACAACATTTTACTTGAGCTCGGGCCTAGGCAACTTTGGCGAGAACGTTTTAATTGAGCTCGGGCCTAGGCAATTTTGGTGACAACGTTTTAATTGAGCTCGGGCCTAGGCAACTTTGGCGACAACGTTTTAATTGAGCGCGGGCCTAGGCAACTTTGGTGACAATGTTTAATTAAGCTCGGGCTTAGGCAACATTGAGTATGTGTAAAAAAACTTGTTGATCTCAGGCCCGATTTTTCAAAGACCTTTAGTAGATGTAAACAAGCGGTATTTAGAAATACTCAGAGAAAGAAAGAAGGTTAAGAATTTTGAAGAAAATCTATTAATTATGTAAACGATCCAGACCCACTTCGCGGATGTCACTTGATTTCGAAATCTCATGGCAATTTTGCTTATTCTTAAAATAATTGTAAGAACATTTCAACATTATTTTTGTGATATATGTTAGATACGCTGAAATGTTTTATTCTATATGTGCTGATATATACAAGATGACCGAAACTATATATTTTTTTTATATAAAAAAAGGGGTTGTGGCATGAAATTCTTGAACCCGCACTTTCGATTATAGTGCAACGCCACTGGATAGTACCTAAATATAAAAAAGTTTCTACTACAACTAGATGTCTAGATCTAAATCTCTATACTATTGTTAAAAATGACTAACTTAAAAAAAAAGTTATCCTTTGATCTTTTTTGGCTTTGATTCGCGCCACGTGACCTTGAACTTGTGAGTTTACACACAGCTCATTTCCCTGAATAACTTCAACTACAATCTAGGTTTAACAATTCAAAACAATACAGAGATGTCAGCCATCTTTTTTTTCTTCAATTTAACAGAAAGTCATAAATTAAATCGCGAATGTGGGATCTGTGTTTAATTTAGATGAAAATAAAATTCAAAGAACCCTCGATTTAGATAGCATAATACAGAAAAATCCGAACCATGATTTTCAAATACAAAAACTAAATCTGATAAAATACTCAAAAAGACACAAAGATAAAGGCACATTCCTCGTTCCATATGCTAGGACAAATTTGTACAAATACTCCTTCTTACCTAGTGCTATTAGAGCATGGAATGGGTTGCCTGAGCCAGCCAGGAAATCCAGTGACTTGGCAGAATTTAAGGCATTTGTTAACATGCATGACTAGATGCATGACGCGTCAAATCGTAATCATCTTCTTTTTTGAAGAAACGTCTGTATTATATAAGATAAGATATATATTTTATATTTATAGAGGGGGATGGGAAATTGGTTATTGGGAAATACCGAAAATTAAAAATCTTTTAAGAACAATTTTTTTTAGACTATCTGTGTAGATAAAGCTAAGTTTGTCATTTACCTCGAGTCTAAAGGACTGTGAACTCTTGTCAGGAATCATGTCAGAATAAAGTTTAATCAACGAATATAATGTTTACAAAAAAAAAAACATTTTAAAGAACACTACTGCCAACGTTTAAGAATATATTTGCATTGTAAATCTATTGCAAGCTAAACAAAAACATAACAAAACAAAAATTGACGCTAGTCACTGCCAACATTTTTGGCCAACCTCCTTTCAATAAGGTCTCACCTACGAGAGGGTCAACAATGCCATTGTCCAGCGAGAAGCGTAAAATACAATTAAAATAAATGATTTCCTACTTTATGTGCTAATGATCAATGAAACATTCGTATTTGAATATCACTGACAAAATGAAGAGCAACAAGAATTGGCCGGAAAAGGAATCAAACCCATGACATACGCGTTATAAGCGCTTCGCTCTATTAACTTAAATGTATGTGATTAATTTAAGATTGAAATAAAAGATGATTATTTTTTTTACTTGGGTTACTGACCATCCAACAGTGGCGTAACTGAGTGGGGCCCCAAATGAGTGTTTTTTTGCATTAAAAATCAATTATAACGCAAAATGCAGGGGTCCCCAACGAGGTCAAGCCCCCGGGAACCAAAATGATGAAAGATTCCTAACTACACCCCTGCCTTCCACCTTCTATGAAAAAGTTGTGAGCTAATAGAAGGAACTGAATAAGACTCACTTCTTGTTTGACTTCTCTCTCTCTCTCACTTTCTCTGTGCTTTACAGTCTGGGCCTTCATTTATTTAGTCAGAAGCCTTTGATGTCTGATTGTGTTTGAAGAATCTCGATCAGTACACTTGGGCATTTTTTTTTCTTTGGGACTCTTTGACTTAAACCTTTAAGATCACCAGCTAAGCAATGCTGGAAGGGGCCAGAACTTTATATCATGTCAATTAAAGTGCGTCATCTCTTTGGTGTACATTTGTTTTTTTTTTAAATGTTTAAAGGATTCGAGTCCATGTCATTATGTTTTCAGTTGATCTAGAAAGTGGACGACAGATACATTATGTCAGTATGTTGTCAGTTGATCTAGAAAGTGGACGACAGATACATTATGTCAGTATGTTGTCAGTTGATCTAGAAAGAGGACGACATATACATGATGTCAGTATGTCACGAGTTTTTCTAGAAAGAGAACGACAGAGTATGTCACGAGTTGATCTAGAAAGAGGGCGACAGAGTATGTCACGAGTTGATCTAGAAAGAGGGCGACAGAGTATGTCACGAGTTGATGTAGAAAGAGGACGACAGAGTATGTCACGAGTTGATCTAGAAAGAGGACGACAGAGTATGTCACGAGTTGATCTAGAAAGAGGACGACAGAGTATGTCACGAGTTGATCTAGAAAGAGGGCGACAGAGTATGTCACGAGTTGATCTAGAAAGAGGGCGACAGAGTATGTCACGAGTTGATCTAGAAAGAGGGCGACAGAGTATGTCACGAGTTGATCTTGAAAGAGGGCGACAGAGTGTGTCACGAGTTGATCTAGAAAGAGGGCGACAGAGTATATCACTAGTTGATCTAGAAAGAGGACAACAGAGTATGTCACGAGTTGATCTAGAAAGAAGGCGACAAAGTATGTCACGAGTTGATCTAGAAAGAGGGCGACAGAGTATGTCACGAGTTGATCTAGAAAGAGGACGACAGAGTATGTCACGAGTTGATCTAGAAAGAGGACGACAGAGTATGTCACGAGTTGATCTAGAAAGAGGGCGACAGAGTATGTCACGAGTTGATCTAGAAAGAGGGCGACAGAGTATGTCACGAGTTGATCTAGAAAGAGGGCGACAGAGTATGTCACGAGTTGATCTAGAAAGAGGGCGACAGAGTATGTCACGAGTTGATCTAGAAAGAGGGCGACAGAGTATGTCACGAGTTGATCTAGAAAGAGGGCGACAGAGTATGTCACGAGTTGATCTAGAAAGAGGACGACAGAGTATGTCACGAGTTGATCTAGAAAGAGGGCGACAGAGTATGTCACGAGTTGATCTAGAAAGAGGGCGACAGAGTATGTCACGAGTTGATCTAGAAAGAGGGCGACAGAGTATGTCACGAGTTGATCTAGAAAGAGGGCGACAGAGTATGTCACGAGTTGATCTAGAAAGAGGACGACAGAGTATGTCACGAGTTGATCTAGAAAGAGGACAGAAAAAGTGAGAGAAATGATGAAAGCATGCCTAAAATTACAAGGTTTTAAAAAAGTGTTTAAAAAAACAACAAATAGAAAAACAAACATGTAGGCTAGTATGAAAGAAGGAAAATTATCTTATTCTCAAACACACCTGATACACTCATAATGCATCAAACCAGTGTAGACGACCTGGTTATATTTTACCTGTAGAGGGATATTCTCTTTGACAGAGCATCATCTGTATGCTTTTACTATGTATTGAAAGTGCTGAAGTGTAGGAATACATAATTTAAAAGTGTCATTGTTTTGGAAAAGATTCGACCATATTAACGTTTTATTATTATTATTATTGTGGAGACAAAGGCCTGCCCTTTATCCGGAACTGTCTTTATATATTACGAGCACACAAGCGAACACGTCTAAACCACGACAGTGTGTTGCCAAATGTAGTGTTGGTAAAAATGCAAAAAATAATAATAATTTTCAGACCTAAAAAATTGTTTTAAAGTTTCTCCCTTGTAGAGCCCCCTCTCTTTTGTATCCCGGGGCAGTAGCCCCGTCTGCCCTACCTTAAATTCCGCTTTGACCTCATCAATTATCGGTATATACATATTAGTAAACCTACATATATTTTGGGATCCTCATCATTTATTGAAAAGTTGACGATGATGCGGGAAGGGAAGTCTCCTGAGATCGAGTTGACCATAATATTCAATATCCATTTCAACAAAATAAAACAACAATGCGATTGCTCAATCACACACTCACATAATCACACACAAACCCGCACATAACGTTTTGCTAATTTGCAGAAATTAATTATTTGCAACACGTTGAGATAGGCCTAATGCTTCTTTTGTTATAACGAACCTTTCGATTTGGCCTCTAAAATAAAAGTCATTCCCGAAACCTTTAAAAACTTAATAAGCTTGTTATTTAGTTGGTCTTTGTGTTTAGGAATGTCCGAGAATGGCGCCCGCTTGTCTTTGTGTTTTAGAAATGTCCGAGAAAGGCGCTCGCTTGTCTTTGTGTTTTATGAATGTCCGAGAATGGCGCCCGCTTGTCTTTGTCCGTGGAACGTTGAAACGCATTTCTCATTCTTTTCACGATTTCAAAAGACGCGCCGTGCGCTGTGATTGGCTGGCCACGCATGCGCAAAAGCATAATGGGTCTTACATTAACTAGTTTGTTTTAGTTTTGTTTAAAATTTTCTTTATTTAAAAAAGTTTTAATTAGCAGAGGCTTCGAGTTAGAGCAGAATGGTGAAGGCTAACTCGGAATGGAGGTGATAAGGGAGTTGGTCAGCTACCAGAGTTTCAAAACATAAGCGATTCGAAATCTGAAGATAGAGATAAATAACATAAAGGTATAACGAACTGGCATGTATATGTGTTTATTATATATATATATATATATGATCTTCCTCTTAAAGCCAAATGATCTTCCTCTTTGCAGTGTTTTTCATTGGTTAGAAATGTTCAAATGTGTCGTGTAACGTTTCGGAAATTCCCATTCACCTTCTAGTTTTAAAGAGCTACTGGACTACAAGCAGAAGTGTCTCACCAGTTTAGCATGTCCGAATTTTTGTTTGTGTTCCCTGACTTCCATTCCTCAGTGGTCTATTGATTCTCTTCTTTATTAAATGTTTTGTTTCATCGTCATCATCATCTTTCTCTTGACTTTCATCGTACGTTGCTGTGACAGTTTGCGTAACCAAATCCCTCCACTTTTCCCGGTCAGCGGCTGTTCTTACCAGGAGAGAAGCCGGTCCATTGTATCATGTTATCCAGCCAGCAGTTCTTCGGACGACCCTTTCTTCGTGCTCCTTCCACTTTACCTTGAAGGATGATTTTAGACAGGGAGTCATATTTTAGAATATTATAAAACCAGCTCAGCTTCTTCCTTTTAGCCAGCAAGAATGTTGTAAGAGTATAAATTCGGTTGTCTTCCTTTCCTGATTTCCAAACCCAACATCTTTCTGTAGTATTTACTCTCAAAGGTTTGAAGTCCTCTTTCAGCCTCAGCGTTAAGTGTCAAACTTTCACAACCATAAAGGAGAACAAAGACCATTATCGAGAACAGAGCATTAATTCATCTCATTAGGTTTAATAAGTCTTAGTGGCACCCATCTTCTCTCCTAGATCTAATTTTTCCATGGTGTTTTCTCCCGAAGATCGAAAGTTATTGACTTTTAAATAAATATTCTCCCTCCCCAGCCCAATTAGCTAACCGAACAAAAAATAATGTTCATATGAAACTTGAGATCTTATTAAGAACATAATGAATTAAACAAATATTAAAAGAGAAAAATATATAAAAGGAATCTCTTACTGTTAGTCTTAGATTTTCTAGATTAAGTAGATTAATTCAATGTTCGACCCAGACAAAAAAAAAAATACAGGTCACGTGACTACTATACGCCATCAATTCGTGACGTCATCGGTGCTTTTTAAATATTCAGGAGTATTTTCGATACAGTCAATGGATCAATGCAAGTTTCCTTATATAGCCTGGAAGTGTAGAATTTCTTTCTAGATTATGATCGCAGCATAACTTTAAAAAAAAAAAAATTCTAATGTCCCAATAATGTTCCTAGATCTCTCGTTGATATCTGGATCCGTGATAGACTTTATTTTGCTTTGGCTTGCAATAGTCTGGTCTATACTTGTATGCATTGAAGATATATTTATTGACTTCTCTCGAAATAAAAAGTCAGTAGTTTGAAATGAATTTCCTGAGCTTAGAAGAAAATGAAAAAAAAAATATGCACATTTTTTTTTCAGTCTGTTTCAACAAAACTAATAAATGTGTTCGTGTTGACATATGTAGTGACTGTGGGTATAATTGGGGGGGGGCGGTCACTCAATTAGTTTGTTCTATGAAACATACAGAAGGAGAGAGAGCGGAGAGAGGGAAATGGACGTAATTCTGGTTACGCTGACTTTTAATTGGTTCAGCGACCTGGAGAGGTCGGTGTTAAATTTATGATTAATTGATGGGTCGATACAACATTAAAACCACCGGGTAATTGGTTGATCGATACAATCGATGGTTATATACTAATTCAATCATTAATGAAATTGTACCGGGTACCCTCTTGAGAATTAGTGAATGTTGAAAGTACAGTTGCTGATCAAACCTAGTTAACATAACACATTAAATCCATCCCAGTGGCACTAGGGCCAATAGAGGGCCATGTCCTGCTTTAGCATATCTGATCTGTCCTGGACTTTACGTCTCCATGCCCTGACTTTTAGCTGCTGTAGATCTGCGTATACGTCATCAAGCCACCGCATTTGTGGTCTGCCTTTGGAGAGCCTTTTTTTTGGTGTTTGTCCTTGAACGATCTTTGCTCCTCTGTTCTCTTGCATTCTTTTGAGGTGACCTGTCCAATGAAATCTGTTTCTTTTTATTTAAACCTTTCAACATTAAAGGCTGTCTCAAATATCAAATGATTTTTTTACTGTTTGACACTGTGGTCCTTGGGAAAAACTCGACAGAATGGACGGCTAAAATCTTCATGAGATATTTTGAGATACATATATATTAGTGCAAAGTAGTTTTATTCTTATCTTTTTAAATTTGAATTATTAATTTCAGTTTTTTTTTACTATTTCGTATTAGACTTACGGGGTAGATGGGTAATGGGGGCTTGAGGGGACTCAATAGGCACGACATGACCAGAATGTCAATGTGTCAAATAAAAATAACAAGGGTTATAGTTGTTTTGAATGCTGCCACTGGAGACCAGTACACATAGCTTGTGTTGTATATAGCTGTAAAAAAAAAGAACATTTCTATCTCTGACAGTTTACTAGACACTCGTGCCTGTGAAAAATATTTTGAAGAACAACATTGCAAAGAGAGTTTACACATTTATTGGTGAGCAATGCAGGTTATAGTTCCTCCATCGTGGTTCGATGATGACCACTATTTTCATCCAGGGGGTTGAGGGCTTTGCACTGGGGTTTTGTGCCTCCTCATGTGGCTGGTGAGACCTATGTGAGCCCGGAATGTTAGGCTGCACACTGGGCAGGTTATTCCAGCTGGAGCTAGTGTCGTTTGCCTTGCTTTTCTTCTCTGGCGTTTTTCTTCTGTCAGCGTTTTTCTCTTTTCCTCAGCCACCCGTGCGCCAGTTTTCACAGCGCGACGCCATGAAGCTCTGTCATGTGCCTCTGTCTCCCAGGTGGCTAGGTCTATGCTGAACGCCTTCAGAGAAGCTTTGAGGGTGTCCCTGAAGCGTTTTCTTTGTCCGCCTTGCGATCGCTTTCCTTCGCTTAGTTGACCATACAATAGTCGTTTAGGGATGCGGCGGTCTTCCATTCTACATACGTGTCCTGCCCATCGCAGCTGGGACTGCATCAAAATTGGGTGGATGCTTTGCAGACCCGCTCTTCGAAGGACTTTAGTATCTGATATTTTTTCTTTCCATTTGACATTCAGTATTTTTCTTAGACATGTCACGTGGAAGTGGTTCAGTTTCTTTGCATGTTTTCTGTACACTGTCCACGTTTCATAGGCATAGAGCAATGTGGGGAGGATGACAGCTTGATGCAGGTAAAAATGGGTCTCAATATTTTCCCCACGAAAGTCGAAAGCTATAAAACAAATTGTGGGGGAAGCAAAGTGGCTACCTCTCCTACAAAATAAACCTGAGTAGAGAGAAGATGTTGTGTCGCCTGTAAAGCTGATGCTAGTATTAATATTACATTATTAATACTCACAAGTATTCAATGAACTGATTGTTGTGCAGATAGGATACAGAGTTAGCTAGACCAAACATGATCATTCAATTGATGGTTAAGTAATGTACGAGGAGCTTGTGAATGGCCATTCTATCATTCATCACCTCTTTGGTTCATCTCTTTGGCTAAGTGTGTAAAGGACCCTTCTTACTGGTGGACCGCTTTCATAGATATGTAACACATATACAAACTCTAATTATTTCTAAGTAAATATTGTTTTACAAATGTGTGCAAAATTTTTTATATGAAATACATTTTGTTTTTATTTAAAACTGAAAAAGCTGGTAAATGTTTTGTAGCTTGTCAAACAATTACTACATAAGTTAATGATATATTATATAGCATTATTTTGATTTTTTTTTGACAAATAACAAAACTGTATGAGCAAAAGTTATAAAAATCTATTCCAAATAAGCATTTTCCTTTTCAGATATAGCATCCATACCATGTTGTTTTTTCTATAAATAGTCAGCAGTCGTAAAATGATGTGTTTTTTTGTGTGCAAATCTGCTATCTTATTTAATTTTTAAAAACAAAACGGTTCGCTTTCGGAAGATAAAAAGAATCGTTGCAACAGAACTTAGCAAGATCTAAAATATCATGCAATCGCCAAGAGTGGGAGAACTAACACACTAATAAACTCTGCACTCTATCCAGAAGAATTGAAGAAATTAATCGTAAATAAAATAAATGAGAAATGGACGAGCTCTCATCCAAATCACAAGAAAGATGACGCTTACTATAAGCTATCCCGACAAGACCAACGTCTAATCTTTCGACTCAGGACCGGACACAACAGAATGCGACAACACATGTACCGGAAGCTCAAAATTGGAACCAGTGAAATCTGCCCATGTGGAGAATCACCAGAGAATACAGACCACGTCCTCCAAAACTGCTCTCTATACCAAGAGGCCCGTATAAGACATTGGCCCCAAATCACCCCAATAGAAAGGAAACTATATGGAGAGCACCCTGATCTGGAAACCACTGCGCAGTTCATCTCATGTATTGGTCTAGTCATCTGAACACTCCAACATAACAATGAGAACGAAGAAGAAGAAGAAGAAGAAGATGCAATCGGATTTTCAATATTTAAAAAAATGTTTTTGAGATCTAAACATCGTGGACGGACGGACAGACAGACAACGGAGAATTCAAACTTTCTGGGCGATCCCGAATCATTGTTAGCTCTCCGAAACGCTAAGGCATGCTACAAGCCATTCCTTTATTGAAAGTGCAATGGATTCTGAACGGGTTCAGTTACCACAAAGTATACACTCGTTACGATTCAGAACTTTTGAGAGTAGCTATTTCAGTCTTTCTGATTTATAGCCGCGCATTGAATCTAATGGTGATATAAATATTTATAAGTGTCTTCTAACGATAGAATCAATACATGATTTGATTCATGATTTTAAAAAAATAACTTCCAAGCATTAGTCTTGTACCACAGACGTATGTATTATAGATAGATGTGTGAATCATGTGTGTTAGGTACTTTAATATCCTTGTTTTATTATCTGGTGATGGTAAACTTATTGGCCTCGTTTTAATTTGAACGTGGCTGAAATTCACTTCGGGAAGTTAAAAATATATAAATAGAGATTCTAATTGACTCAATAAAGACTTTCACTAAAACAGAAACTTGTCGCATTTTTAAAATACCTCTATTAATGTCAGAACATCATGGAACCTTCTGAAACCAGCCTGGACGCAGATCGCAAGAACGACTCTAACTATTTTCCTAGAAATTTAACAGTTGCTGTATATCTCTGAGATCAGAATTACTAGTTCGTTCGTCACATTTGGGAAAACTCTAGTTGAACCATTTTAATTTTTCAAGGTAAAAAATACATAAATATAAGTTTTGACTTGATTACTTGAGGGTCAACATCGGCTTTGAAAGGACTATCGTGTTCTTGAAAGGACTTTCGCGTTAGGGAATCTTATCTTATTAATTCAAGAGTTTAATAAATTAATGTTCATGAAAAACTTGCGCACTTTCTTCTAAGTCTAGATTTAAAGGCCTCGATCTAAATCATTGAAATTACTCATCCAAACAAAACAACAACAACGACAGCTGTTTATTAAATTTAAAGATGTTTAGATTCTCTAAGCTTTGCTTATGTTTTTTACCTAAATCTAATAAAGATCACGTCCAGATTCTAGACCTAGAAGTAGATCTAGAACTAGACTATATCATTAGAAGTAGATCTACATCTAGACTAGATCTTTGAAGTAGATCTAGAACTAGACTATATCTTTAGAAGTAGATCTACATCTAGACTAGATCTTAAAGGTACTACGTGTAATAAACGAACCACTAATTAATTAGTACCTATACAATGCGCACTGCCCCCACTGACCTAATCGTTCAATTAAGAAGCTAACGATTCCTCAATTTGAGGTGAGGTGATTTTTAAAAAAAAAATTTTGAAATATTTTATATTATTTTAAGTTGTATAATAAAGGTTTGGTCTTTTAATAACAATAAATACAATCCTTTTCTTGTTTTGTTCAAAATTGGATATTTCGTGGTAACATTCTGGTTACTCTCCTCGCCGCCTCGTCAACATAGAGTCCTATAGGCTGCAAATGCCACTGAGCTATTTGTGTAAAAATAGATCAAGGCTCAGAAGTCGTAAAGACGAAACTAAAATCAAGTCGTAAAGAACCGGAAACTCCAGGGAGTCTATAAAACATCATCAGTCCATTGTGGGGAAATAGGAACTTGGCAGTAAACTCTTTCTTCTCTCCCTTTCTCTCTTCCATTCTCTACTATTATTTCCTCACTCATTTTTTCTCTCTCTCTCTCTTCCTTATCTTATCTTATCTTATATAATACAGACGTTACTTCAAAAAAGAAGATGATTACGTCCTACGCGTCATGCATTTAGTCATGCATATTAACCAATGACTTAAATTCTGCCAAGTCACTGGTTTTCCTGGCTAGCTCAGGCAACCCATTCCATGCTCTAATAGCACTAGGGAAGAAGGAGTATTTGTACAAATTTGTCCTAGCATATGGGACGAGGAATGTGCCTTTATTTTGTGTCTTTCAGAGTATTTTATTAAATTTTATCAAATTCCTTATTCTCGTTCTCACTAGCTCGCTGGCTCCCTCCCTATGTTTCTTTCTCAACCTCTCGCTCACTCTATATAAAAAGTAGATTGTCACAATAAATACAAACACTTAATCTTATGGTTGTTCAACCACTGAGTCTATTTCGTTAATCAGACACATATACAGCATACATTCAGACCTTAACTCCGTGCTGTCCACGAACTAATAAGTGGTATGCGCTCTGGACTGTCTTCTCTATGGTCCCGGTTCGAACCATTTACGCCGCTATACCCCCGACGTCCTGCAGGAGTTTTCTATCTCTTTCTCTCTCTCTCTCTCTTCATATTTTTCTGTATCATACAAACACACACACACAGTATTGTTAGTATTACATATCACTCCCCCCCCCCCTACCATTAAAGTTGTAAACATTAAAGACAAAATCTACTTCCACCTAATTGTCTACTTACAACTTCTCGGCATACCACCATTATCACACACAAATATACCTCCTCAAGCGAGTAAACTTCAAATGGAATAATCTAGAATGTATGTACAGAGTGTCAACACAAACCCCCCAACTAATTAGTGTACATCAAGCTACATGAATCAGCAGCCTCGAACCCGCTGCCTCGAACCCGTAGCCTCAAACCAGCAGCCTCTACATCATTCCGGCTACACTCAGACTTCCATTTGTTGTACTGTTTACTTGTAGGTCGTAAATTACAAGATTTATAATAAAACAAGGTTACAAAGACAGTTTGTGTGGAAACACAAACTTAAAATCGGCCCCCGAAGTGGTCCACCCAGGCAGGCTTCAATAGTTTCAGAAAGAACATCCAAATGAAATTATATCAAAGACAAATGAGAGATAAGAATGGAGAAAGAAGGTTGACAGATCTTGTATAGTGCCCCAATGGTGCTGCAGATCAAAGGGTAGGTGCAAGTGAATGCAAAGTTAGATGTGAACCTGGCCTAATTAGTTCCCCTTTCAGACCTTGTGGTCTATAGGGCAGATGATGTAAAGTTCATCTGTTTTTGTGGCCTACGGTTAATGAGGGTGTCATGTAGCCAGCACAACGACCAACCGCCTTTACTTTTCCCCAACTAATGTCAGGTACCCATTAGAGCTGGGTAGACTCAGAGGCGCCCAAGGATTCCGAAGTTGAAAATCCCAGTCTTCACCAGGATTCAAACCCGGGACCGTCGGTTCGGAAGCTAAGCGCTTTACCGAGCCTCTCCTGGTCTTTACATAACGTAATTGTTTTGAAAAGGCTTAATCTTTTATTTGTATTCGCGTGTGCGTGCCCTGTTACAAAATATAAGAAAATGAAGTTTATAAGATTACTATTTGTTTTAAATTAGGTCTAACTTATAATGCATACTAATTAGCTTTTTCTCTTTAAAAAACTGCTTGCAAAACTTATTTAAAAAATTAGATTTTTCGCTTTCAGGAAAAAAAAAAGTAGCCGTTGCATCAGAACTTTGAATGGTCTAAAATATTGTGATGTCGGATTTTCAATATCTTTTCTAGTTTACGAGATCTAAACGGGACGGACGGACAGACGGATAGACATTTCGCACAAAACTAATAGCGTCTTTTCCTCTTTCGGGGGCCGCTAAAAAACACCATTTTTCTTAATTAGCTCAAGTTTTATAATGAGAACTAAAGAAATAAAAACAAACAATAAGATTTATAAGACTAGCATTACACACCGGCTAAGCCCGTTGGTTGGTTCCCAGACTTTATAGTTTTATTATACGGGAAACTTCACCTTTTTTATTTTGAGCTTCCAATAATCGAGGAATATTTTAACAATCCACCAAACATACCTTTTTAAACCATGAATTGGTGTATCGGCCCGCTTTCTCTCTCTTTCCTTCTCTCTCCTCCTCCCATTATCTCTCTCTCTGTCTCTGGTCCCCCTCCCCATCCATTTTAAGTTTTTTATGCATGTTATCTGATATAGAAAATACGAAAAACATGCATATATGTAACCCTGCCGGACCAAGTAAAACAAAGGACGTTTGGGCCACGAGGCCTTCTTCAGCTACAAAACAAACAAAAAATAAAAAACAATTAACACAAAATAGTCTTAAGTTAACTTATCTGTCCGATGTTGTTCTCTATCGAGGCAGAAAAGAAATGAGCTGCGCTGGTGTAAAAGCGCGGGAAAACGGAAGGGGGCGGAGATGTCAGGCAAAGATGAATGGGAAAAGGGGGTACCGTAGTGTTAGTGCCCATCGCTTATTAAATAAAAGTGTGCTGGTTGTTGATCCCGTTAGGTTGGAGGGTGCCTGACATGTAAATAAGTTTGTTTTCGATCTGCAGACGGGTGTTTTTGTCGTTGCATTGTTGTATGGCAGTGACGAGGAGGTCGGTGGTACCCCTATGATGTGTGTTATTGAAATGGATAGAGACGGGCTTAGTAGCGAAGTTACGAATGTCTCTAAGGTGTTCTTGGAGTCGTGTTTTTAAGGTCCTGCCTGTGTTTCCAATATAAACCATCTGACACCTTGAGCATATTATAGCATATATGACTCCTCTACTATTACAGTTAAATTTGCCACTTATCTTGATGGTAATTTTAGGACAGGTGATGGTGGGGGTGGCGAGTGTGTGTTTGCAGGTCTGACAATTACGTCGCTTACATGGCCAAGTGCCAGGTTCACTTGAAATGTTGTGGAGTTTAGTGTGTACTAATATGTCTTGTAGGTTTTGGTCTCGCCTGAATACTACAAGAGGTGGGGATGAAAAGACGTCGCGAGTATGTTCATCGGCTAGGAGAATGTTCAGGTTTTTGAGAAAGATGTTTTTTGCTTTCACAATGTGAGGATGATAGGTTAATATCAATTTGGGCCTCCCATCATTGCTAGATATCGTTTTTTTCTTGAAAGCTTGTTCTCTTTTAAGATTCTCCACTCGCGATAAGGCTTTGTCTAAAATAGCCTGAGGGTAGCCACGACGCAAGAAAAACTCTATCATTTCAGTTGCTTTTTCAGTGAAGTCATTGTCATCTTGGCAAAGGCGGCGGATACGTAGAAGTTGGGAGTAGGGGATAGAATCTTTACAGGATGGTGGATGGGATGACGAGTATAGGAGATAGCTATGGCTGTCAGTGTCTTTGTAATGGCAGGATGTAGACAGAGAATTTCGGGTTATGTTTATTTCTATGTCTAAGAAGTTCACTTTAGTTCTGGAAATGGTGTAAGTGAAACGAATGGCGGGATTGAAGTTGTTAGTGAACTCAATAAATTGGATAAGTTCATTCTCTGTCAGAGATGTTATGCCTAGGCCATCATCAATGTATCTCCTATAAAATTCGGGCATGGGGCCGGTGTAGGATGAACAAATGTTGAGTTCTAAGAAGCCCATAAATAGGCAGGCATAAGAAGGACCGAATGCCGTACCCATAGCTACTCCGCTGATTTGGTCGAAAAATTGCCCATTAAACTCGAAGGAGTTGAGAGTTAGTACAAGCTCCGTAAGGCGAACTAGAATGTCAGTGGATATAGATTTGTGTTTGTTTTCTGGTATATCAAAAAAGTAACGGATGGCTTTAAGGCCATCAGCATGTGGGATGGAAGTGTAAAGGGAGCTGACATCTAGGAGGAAGAGTATGTATTCTTTGTCAGGTTGTAGTATGACTTTTGCTAGTGTTAACAGGGCGTGGTTGGTATCTTTAATGAACGTAGGTAACTTTTCGACTATAGGTTGAAAGATTGTGTCCAGAAAGCGGGAGATAAGTTCAGTGGGGCAGGAACAAGCGGAGACAATAGGTCTGCCGGGGTTGTTAAGTTTGTGAATCTTGGGTAAGAGGTAGAAATATGGTTTTCCTAATTCGCTATCATGGAGTCGTAGTTTGTGGGCCGATCGTGGAAGTAGGTTATCAGCAATAATTTTATCTATTTCAACCTTAACTTTTTTATTATTAGAGATGGTTCCGTCAGTTTTTCTCGGTGCATAAAAATTGGTGTCGCTGAGCTGGTTAAGGGCCTCCTTGATGTATAAGTTTCTATCCCACACTACGATAGAGCCGCCTTTATCTGCTGGTTTAATGACGATGTCCTTACGTTTACGGAGTTGGTGGAGTGCTTCTCTTTCGGACCTGGTTATGTTAAGCTGCTTTAATGGAGAATATTTCACGAGTTTTAGATCATGTTCTGTCTTTTTGATGTAAAGATCTAAGGCTTGAGAGGCTCCCGCATTGGGGGTCCAATTGGATTTACGTTTAGAAATTCCTATAAATGGGTCATCGAGGTCGTCGTCTAGATCTTTGTTTCCGTCACTGGAACCACTGAAGTGGTATTTGAGTCTAAGTTTGCGAAAAAAATGGTTTGCATCTTGCATAAGTTGGTAATTGTCGTGCTGTTGATTAAGAGGAATGAATTTAAGTCCTTTACTCAGAACGGATCTTTCATCGGCGGAGAGGGGGAGTTCTGGTGGTATGCAGACAACCAATTTAGTGTTAGATGTAGTGATGTTACTCTCGCTGTTGCTGTTTCTATGTCTGATATTATTTAATTTCTTGTCTTTGCAGGTGTTAAGATATGTATAAAATTTGTTATTGTAGTTGTTGATAATAAGTTTGATAAGTTGGAAAGCTTCGGGGATATGAGATGTAAGGGAGTATAGGCGTGAATTAAGGTCATCAGTGGAATGCCGGGCCGCCGATAATTGTCGGGTATAGATTTCAACAACACAGCGCATGCGTTGGAGAGAACATCGTTTACTAATCCTGTCCAAGCGGCTGTGTTCTCTTAGGTTTAGTGTCCCCGCTGCTGGATTGAAATTTGATACAAAGCCTTTTGGTACTATTTGTTGTCTTAAACAGTATCGTAGAAAGTTTCTATGAGTTGTGTAGCGTGTTATATTAAATGTTTTAAGAGCTAATGCACGAGAAATGTTGGAGAGTTCTGTAGGCATAAGACTGAAACAAATAGAAATGCTTAGACGAAGTTGGTTAAAAATAGTTTTGTGGGATGGCATGTTGGAAACAAATAACTGTCTGGATATGTAGAGATGGAAGCTTAGTAGAATAAAGAGCAATGTAAGCTACACGCAATAGTATAGGCTGATGCAAACACTAAGTTGGTAATAATAAGGAGTTATCTGCAAGGCTATTTAGTGAAAAACATATAGACAAACAAAGACTTTACAGACACATAGATGCAGTAATGGATAAAAGAAAGTTCAAAGACTCAAAAAAACAAAGATTTACTGCTGCAGGGGTAAACGACTGTATAGAAAATACGAAAAACATGCATATATGTAACCCTGCCGGACCAAGTAAAACAAAGGACGTTTGGGCCACGAGGCCTTCTTCAGCTACAAAACAAACAAAAAATAAAAAACAATTAACACAAAATAGTCTTAAGTTAACTTATCTGTCCGATGTTGTTCTCTATCGAGGCAGAAAAGAAATGAGCTGCGCTGGTGTAAAAGCGCGGGAAAACGGAAGGGGGCGGAGATGTCAGGCAAAGATGAATGGGAAAAGGGGGTACCGTAGTGTTAGTGCCCATCGCTTATTAAATAAAAGTGTGCTGGTTGTTGATCCCGTTAGGTTGGAGGGTGCCTGACATGTAAATAAGTTTGTTTTCGATCTGCAGACGGGTGTTTTTGTCGTTGCATTGTTGTATGGCAGTGACGAGGAGGTCGGTGGTACCCCTATGATGTGTGTTATTGAAATGGATAGAGACGGGCTTAGTAGCGAAGTTACGAATGTCTCTAAGGTGTTCTTGGAGTCGTGTTTTTAAGGTCCTGCCTGTGTTTCCAATATAAACCATCTGACACCTTGAGCATATTATAGCATATATGACTCCTCTACTATTACAGTTAAATTTGCCACTTATCTTGATGGTAATTTTAGGACAGGTGATGGTGGGGGTGGCGAGTGTGTGTTTGCAGGTCTGACAATTACGTCGCTTACATGGCCAAGTGCCAGGTTCACTTGAAATGTTGTGGAGTTTAGTGTGTACTAATATGTCTTGTAGGTTTTGGTCTCGCCTGAATACTACAAGAGGTGGGGATGAAAAGACGTCGCGAGTATGTTCATCGGCTAGGAGAATGTTCCGGTTTTTGAGAAAGATGTTTTTTGCTTTCACAATGTGAGGATGATAGGTTAATATCAATTTGGGCCTCCCATCATTGCTAGATATCGTTTTTTTCTTGAAAGCTTGTTCTCTTTTAAGATTCTCCACTCGCGATAAGGCTTTGTCTAAAATAGCCTGAGGGTAGCCACGACGCAAGAAAAACTCTATCATTTCAGTTGCTTTTTCAGTGAAGTCATTGTCATCTTGGCAAAGGCGGCGGATACGTAGAAGTTGGGAGTAGGGGATAGAATCTTTACAGGATGGTGGATGGGATGACGAGTATAGGAGATAGCTATGGCTGTCAGTGTCTTTGTAATGGCAGGATGTAGACAGAGAATTTCGGGTTATGTTTATTTCTATGTCTAAGAAGTTCACTTTAGTTCTGGAAATGGTGTAAGTGAAACGAATGGCGGGATTGAAGTTGTTAGTGAACTCAATAAATTGGATAAGTTCATTCTCTGTCAGAGATGTTATGCCTAGGCCATCATCAATGTATCTCCTATAAAATTCGGGCATGGGGCCGGTGTAGGATGAACAAATGTTGAGTTCTAAGAAGCCCATAAATAGGCAGGCATAAGAAGGACCGAATGCCGTACCCATAGCTACTCCGCTGATTTGGTCGAAAAATTGCCCATTAAACTCGAAGGAGTTGAGAGTTAGTACAAGCTCCGTAAGGCTTCAATCCAGCAGCGGGGACACTAAACCTAAGAGAACACAGCCGCTTGGACAGGATTAGTAAACGATGTTCTCTCCAACGCATGCGCTGTGTTGTTGAAATCTATACCCGACAATTATCGGCGGCCCGGCATTCCACTGATGACCTTAATTCACGCCTATACTCCCTTACATCTCATATCCCCGAAGCTTTCCAACTTATCAAACTTATTATCAACAACTACAATAACAAATTTTATACATATCTTAACACCTGCAAAGACAAGAAATTAAATAATATCAGACATAGAAACAGCAACAGCGAGAGTAACATCACTACATCTAACACTAAATTGGTTGTCTGCATACCACCAGAACTCCCCCTCTCCGCCGATGAAAGATCCGTTCTGAGTAAAGGACTTAAATTCATTCCTCTTAATCAACAGCACGACAATTACCAACTTATGCAAGATGCAAACCATTTTTTTCGCAAACTTAGACTCAAATACCACTTCAGTGGTTCCAGTGACGGAAACAAAGATCTAGACGACGACCTCGATGACCCATTTATAGGAATTTCTAAACGTAAATCCAATTGGACCCCCAATGCGGGAGCCTCTCAAGCCTTAGATCTTTACATCAAAAAGACAGAACATGATCTAAAACTCGTGAAATATTCTCCATTAAAGCAGCTTAACATAACCAGGTCCGAAAGAGAAGCACTCCACCAACTCC
The DNA here is from genome assembly GCA_036873155.1 of Biomphalaria sudanica. Classification (NCBI taxonomy): domain Eukaryota; kingdom Metazoa; phylum Mollusca; class Gastropoda; family Planorbidae; genus Biomphalaria; species Biomphalaria sudanica. The sequence goes on from JAZGLO010006675.1 coordinate 389,969, forward strand.
GTAAACGTAAGGACATCGTCATTAAACCAGCAGATAAAGGCGGCTCTATCGTAGTGTGGGATAGAAACTTATACATCAAGGAGGCCCTTAACCAGCTCAGCGACACCAATTTTTATGCACCGAGAAAAACTGACGGAACCATCTCTAATAATAAAAAAGTTAAGGTTGAAATAGATAAAATTATTGCTGATAACCTACTTCCACGATCGGCCCACAAACTACGACTCCATGATAGCGAATTAGGAAAACCATATTTCTACCTCTTACCCAAGATTCACAAACTTAACAACCCCGGCAGACCTATTGTCTCCGCTTGTTCCTGCCCCACTGAACTTATCTCCCGCTTTCTGGACACAATCTTTCAACCTATAGTCGAAAAGTTACCTACGTTCATTAAAGATACCAACCACGCCCTGTTAACACTAGCAAAAGTCATACTACAACCTGACAAAGAATACATACTCTTCCTCCTAGATGTCAGCTCCCTTTACACTTCCATCCCACATGCTGATGGCCTTAAAGCCATCCGTTACTTTTTTGATATACCAGAAAACAAACACAAATCTATATCCACTGACATTCTAGTTCGCCTTACGGAGCTTGTACTAACTCTCAACTCCTTCGAGTTTAATGGGCAATTTTTCGACCAAATCAGCGGAGTAGCTATGGGTACGGCATTCGGTCCTTCTTATGCCTGCCTATTTATGGGCTTCTTAGAACTCAACATTTGTTCATCCTACACCGGCCCCATGCCCGAATTTTATAGGAGATACATTGATGATGGCCTAGGCATAACATCTCTGACAGAGAATGAACTTATCCAATTTATTGAGTTCACTAACAACTTCAATCCCGCCATTCGTTTCACTTACACCATTTCCAGAACTAAAGTGAACTTCTTAGACATAGAAATAAACATAACCCGAAATTCTCTGTCTACATCCTGCCATTACAAAGACACTGACAGCCATAGCTATCTCCTATACTCGTCATCCCATCCACCATCCTGTAAAGATTCTATCCCCTACTCCCAACTTCTACGTATCCGCCGCCTTTGCCAAGATGACAATGACTTCACTGAAAAAGCAACTGAAATGATAGAGTTTTTCTTGCGTCGTGGCTACCCTCAGGCTATTTTAGACAAAGCCTTATCGCGAGTGGAGAATCTTAAAAGAGAACAAGCTTTCAAGAAAAAAACGATATCTAGCAATGATGGGAGGCCCAAATTGATATTAACCTATCATCCTCACATTGTGAAAGCAAAAAACATCTTTCTCAAAAACCTGAACATTCTCCTAGCCGATGAACATACTCGCGACGTCTTTTCATCCCCACCTCTTGTAGTATTCAGGCGAGACCAAAACCTACAAGACATATTAGTACACACTAAACTCCACAACATTTCAAGTGAACCTGGCACTTGGCCATGTAAGCGACGTAATTGTCAGACCTGCAAACACACACTCGCCACCCCCACCATCACCTGTCCTAAAATTACCATCAAGATAAGTGGCAAATTTAACTGTAATAGTAGAGGAGTCATATATGCTATAATATGCTCAAGGTGTCAGATGGTTTATATTGGAAACACAGGCAGGACCTTAAAAACACGACTCCAAGAACACCTTAGAGACATTCGTAACTTCGCTACTAAGCCCGTCTCTATCCATTTCAATAACACACATCATAGGGGTACCACCGACCTCCTCGTCACTGCCATACAACAATGCAACGACAAAAACACCCGTCTGCAGATCGAAAACAAACTTATTTACATGTCAGGCACCCTCCAACCTAACGGGATCAACAACCAGCACACTTTTATTTAATAAGCGATGGGCACTAACACTACGGTACCCCCTTTTCCCATTCATCTTTGCCTGACATCTCCGCCCCCTTCCGTTTTCCCGCGCTTTTACACCAGCGCAGCTCATTTCTTTTCTGCCTCGATAGAGAACAACATCGGACAGATAAGTTAACTTAAGACTATTTTGTGTTAATTGTTTTTTATTTTTTGTTTGTTTTGTAGCTGAAGAAGGCCTCGTGGCCCAAACGTCCTTTGTTTTACTTGGTCCGGCAGGGTTACATATATGCATGTTTTTCGTATTTTCTATACAGTCGTTTACCCCTGCAGCAGTAAATCTTTGTTTTTTTGAGTATCTGATATAGACTTCACTCTGCTGTCACACTTTCTGCCCTTTTTTTTACTATACTGACAGCCTCCCCTTTTTATAGCAATGACAACCCCCTTTTTTGTACTATAATGACAACCCCCCCTTTTTTTTACTACAATGACAACCCCTTTTTTGTGCTATAATGACACCCCCTTTTTTTTTACTACAATGACACCCCCCCCTTTTTTACTACAATGACAACCCCCTTTTTTACTACAATGATAATCCCCTTTTTTACTACAATGACAACCCCCTTTTTTACTACAATGATAACCCCCTTTTTTACTACAATGACAACCCCCCTTTTTACTACAATGATAACCACCCTTTTTTTAATACAATGTCACCCCCCCCTTTTTTTTTTCCTACAATGACAGCACCTTTTTTATACTACAATGACAACCCCTTTTTTACTACAATGACAACCCCCTTTTTTTTTACTACAATGACAACCCCTTTTTTACCATAATAACAACCCCCTTTTTTTTTTACAACAATGACAACCCCCCCCCTTTTTACTACAATGACAACCCCTTTTTTTTATTACAATGACAACCCTTTGTTTTACTACAATGACAACCCCCTCCCCCCCCCTTTTTTTTAGCCTACTTCGTTTGAATGACCCTTTACCACATTCTTTTCAGCTTTAGAATTGTATGTATAGCACCTTTGGTTAGTTTAACATATCCCTGCATCATCTAATCGTAAGGCCAGCAATGTACGGAATTAGACACCGCCAACATATCTTGGGACTTTCAGTTTCAGGACCATAAGAGAAAATACATTTGTAAAGGCCCAATCCAATGTCCCATTTCCGTTCTCCCAGACTACATTTATTTGGGAATTTTGTCCTCTAAATACAAGTAAAAAATAAAGCAAATTTGTGTTTTATTCAATGTCATCGTTTATTTGACCCCCCCCCCCTTTGGAATATTGACAAACGGTAGTGCTACAAAGTATCATTTCTTACACTCTCTCTTTCTCTCAATCGAAAAAAAAAAAAGAAACTCTAGATCTTACTTTTTGATGCTATTGGGATAAGTTGTATTTTTTGTTTGTTTTTGTTTATATGTACCACGTCTAACAGGAAGTGGGAGGACGTAAGCAGGGGCGTAGCAACGAATTCGCCATCACTTGGGGGCCCGGGGGGGGGCTTGACCTCTTTGGAAACCCCTGCATTTTGCGTAATATTTATTATTTAATGTAAAAAAAACACTCATTTGGGGTCCCCCTAAAGTGGGAGCCGAGGGGGGGGGAGATTTTAAAATTCTTCCACCCCTCCTCCCTCCACCCTAGCCACACCATTGGACATAAGTATGTTAAAAATAACTTGAATTTTGGAAAAAAGAAAGAACTCGCTTTAAAAATATGGAATTAGTGTGCTCGTTTTTTATGCTTTTTATATAGACCGCGGTCTTTTGGGAAAATATAAAAAAGTACAAAGATTTGATAGAAAGCGAATGGCATTGCCAGGCTGCGAACATGTCAAATCCGGTTCTAAATGAGCACCTAGGATGTAAAAGGAATCTTGTGTTCGAAATTTCATGTGAATGCTTACGACATTGGATTGAATCTCTTTATTCATCACTCTGTGATATTTTGCGCATATAAAATAGATTTCATTTAAATAAAAACGCAAAGAAAAAACTATTTTTGTTTTTATTTCATTTCCAAAGTCTAAATACCTCCACGAGATGTCACTGATCTATATAGAACATTTAAATACGTCTTACCAGGGTCACCAAGGGACTCAATCGATTTCTCGTAGGCGAAGGCGCCGTGTGGCCAAATTTAGTGGAAATCGTTACAGATGTTAAAAAGCACGCACACACATACGAACATAAATTTAAACATCTTATAACCAGAACTGTTATTTCCAAAACAAGTGTGTTACAAATAATAAAAGATAATTAGACACAATTACACAGGATTTCCTGTAACCATATATTAGCACAGTCAAGAAACAGAAATAGATTTAGACTCTAACATTATCTTGTGACCAAATCGGGTCATTAGTTACCCAGTTTAACTTATCGATGAAGTAACGGGTCGAATCTTGATATTCTACTTCGTCTAAATTGATTTTATGGTTATAGTTTCACGTCTTTGGATCTAGAGCGACAATTATTAAAAAGCAGTACTATTTTTGTAGTGACTTTTTAGCGGTTTATGAAACTAAGCAGTTATACCCTCAGAACTGTCGGGCTGATTTGTGTAGCAAGATTATCTCATTGACGAAAAGCTGATCTGCTTCGATCACATTTTAAGACAGGACTCACTCTAACAATTCTCCTTCAAGAAAAGAGATTGCGAGAGATGCTGAAATGAATTGACGAACTAAACAAGGTCAAGGACGCACCACGGAAAGCCCACTGCTGACAACTACATAATTAACAAGACAAACATAGAAAATACATTTTTTTAAACATGACAATACCTCCTTTAGGCAACCAGAAGGGCGATGGTTTTGATCTTAATCACTAATGAATGTTAAAATGCAAAAACAACAACAACAACAAACAACAACAAACAACACAAAAACACAAAACCTGTTATATTTGTTACCCCACCCCATTCCTCCCCTGCCCCGTAGAAAGAATCCTGGTTTAGCGAATGTTTTGATATACTAGAACTTATAACATTCCAATGATAGGCGCTTACATCTAGACTTAGAAGACGATTTGCAAAATGTTCCTGAGCATTAATTTATTAAGCTTTTGAGTTTATGCGAAATAGCCGAAGACATTTCGTCCGTTCAAGATCTCAATATGTTCTCGTTCTCTGTTCTCGTTCTCTCTAAGCTACATTTAAATTTAGTTCCTTTTTCTACTGTAAACAATTATAACGGTCAAACTCCAAAGTTTTTTTCCAATGTGGCCAACGACCTAGCAATTCTTTCCACAACGATATACAGCAACTGTCAAATTTCTAGGAAAATCGTTAAAGCCATTTTAAAAATCCGAGTCTAGGTTTTTGAGCCCATCCAGAAGGTTCCAGGTTCAATAAAGTTATGAATTGAATAGAGGTATTGTAAAACAAAACTCTGTGCTACAGCGTAGTAGCTTAGAAATTTGATACAACAGTGCAAAAAAGTGCAAACAAATTATAATTTGGTTTATTAAAATACTTCGCTTATCTATACTTTCGTGTTCTTTACACCGGAGACACCAAAAAAAAAAAAAAAACTTGCTTTCTATAGGTTTGTCTTCATGTATTAAAATCTAGAATAGTCTGAGTGTGTCCAAAACTTCTCACTTATTTAGGTCTAGTCAGAGAACCCTTTCTATCAACTGATCAATAAATTTAGCGCCAGGAGATAGTTACGGGTAATACAGATTTCATAGGGTTAGGTAATTCTGTTAATCCTGATTGGTTCGTTCTCCCAGGGCACGTGCCGCGGACATCTGTGCTGGCTGGAATCAATGCAAGTAACGAGGAACTTGTTTTATTGTCAGGAACATCAGGGAAGTAACGAGGAACTTGGTTCATTGGCAGGAACATCAGGGGGAAAAACTTGTAAAAGACAAAACGCACTGTGAAAGAGAAAGCCAATTAATTATGACAAAATGGCGTGCATTGATTGGAAGTCACAAAAAATTTGGGACACTTTTCTTTGTGGGGGTTGGGGAGCAGGAATGTCATTGTGATCTGAAGCGCAAAAAATAGTTCTATTTCCTGTTTAGAGAGTGCATGTTTTAGACTGCTTTATAAAAAAAAAAAATGAATGCTTGTGGGGGGGGGGGGGGACGGGGTCATGACTTCTTAGAACTTTAAAGTTTTCTTCGAATCTCTGTAGGATTGACAGTATGTCATTGGATGTTCTGCTGAAATGTCAAAAAGCGAGTCTCATTTTTTGTTAATGGCGTCAACAAGGGGCTCTAAGGAACACCCAACCATTATCTTGTTCCTGCATGTGTGTGCGTGTCACAGTTATTCTCAGGTGGCTGAGTGAAGCTGAAGTGGACACGTGAGCCCAGACGTTGAGCAGAATGAAACATTTATGAACTGTGCTGGATAGCAAGTAGTTTTATTTGATTTGCCTGACCAGTCTCTTGCTAGAGTTGTCTTCGCTAGTCAGAGAATGGGCGGGGCAAAGGGAGAAAACTTTGCTTGAACTGTCACAACGCCACGCTGTGATTACATGCCCCTTACCAGCTTCGAACTAAGGTCCTAAAGCAATATAGCAAGTTATTGGATGGGAAAGTTAAAAGTGGCCGAGTCAAAAGGTGATTAGCTACTGGTTTGTAGGCCACGAACTCGAATCTCTGTGAGTGTAGAAACTTTCGAAAGTAATTGTTTCTTTGAATGAAAGTGAATATTAAAGACAAGACTAAGACTATGACTACTTGTGACTGATCCATATGGAACTTTGTTGTGATTACAAGGACTCTTTTTTTCATATAAAGACAACACAACAGAAACATTCACATAAATAGAACAGACACAACATAAAGAGTTCTTTCAGCGACAGCACACAGGCATCTTGGTCCTTTTCATGTTTCCTGATCAACGAGTGGTCAGTCTCCCTAAATATTGTGCACTGACGAAACAATGGTCAGTGAGTAGCTTGAAACATCTTCATAAACGAGGTTGTGTGTTGAAAGAGACAGAGGAAAGATAGAGTAAAGAGAGAGAGAGAGAGAAAAGAGATTCAGAGAGAGAGGGATATATATATATATATATATATATTATATATAGAGAGAGATAGATAGAGAGAGAGCGAAAATATAAGAGATTCAGAGAGAGAGAGGGAGAGAAAGAGAGGGAGAGAGCGTGAAAGAGAGAGGGAGGGAGAGAGAGAGAATCACAACTTTTTACCATCTCCCAAAAATGTGTTCACCTTGCGATCTAAGTTGTTAATCTATCTGAATGTCACGGCCTTGAGTATCTATGGGTAATGATTATCGTATCAGCTCCACTGTGACCTTGTGACCTTCAGTATGACCACCAGGAGTTGAACTTGGAATCTTTACTCTCGGCCTTGGATTACGACAGAATCAGAGAAAGCAAAACTTTTTCTTCTTTTTTTTTGGGCACATTTTGGTGTTTGCGTGTTTGTATTGTGTCAGCGTGTCACACCCCCCCAGGTCAGAACATTCCTTCGCACTCTGGTACTTACAAACTTTATCGAACTCTCCTGGAACAATAGGAGGCAAACTCTTGGGGAAGGATGCAGACAGAATCCACAGTTTCTCCAGATTTCTAGTACACGTTGCTCACGGGTTAGAAAGAGATTCTGCCTGATCCCGTGAAGGCCCTCCCGTTTTATCAGCAAACACTAACTCTGGACACCTCTCAGGAAAATGCTGGTTGGTCTTCCGTTCGTTGTACACAAATGTATTGTAGGTTAATGCAGAGAAAAACACAAAGTGCACTCATTCTACAGTGACCTTATTTGGTCAGGGGAAAGTAAAAAGCAAACACTCAGTTGCCGGGTTAGGTTTCCCAGGAGTCACAAGATAAAGGACATTGTCTGCACAATTTAGACGTATTTGGGTTTTCTAAGAAGAAAAAAAAACGTTTCGTACAAAAAATGTGGAAGAAAAAAAAAGTTATCAAATTTGTTCCCGGGTCCTTCTAATTGTGTACGTTGTTGGCCGTGTCATTGTTTTATAAGTTGTAAGAAACCAATTGGATATTCAATTAGGTCTGAGGTCAATTTGGCCAAATCATACAGTTTAGTCTGTTTAATGTCAGTATATTAACAGATGAAACCTAATCATTGATTACATTATGGATTAAGCTTGTCAATGCACATTAACTTTGTTGCAGTTGAGAGCAACATACTGACTGGATGGCTACCTGGTGTGTGGTATGAGCCCTGAACTCTTGTTAGGATGGGTTCGATGGTTTCAGCTTCATACTCAATCCGCTGCCCCCCCCCTCCCGTTGTCCTGCGTGAGATTACGGGGTTCAAATCTGAAGAAACATCCGTAACATGTATAACATTTTACAGACCCTGTGACGTGGAAACGAGCTATTGGTCTAAACAGCCCACAGGTTGCGACGTCACAGTCAGTGTTGAGGTCTTCTATAACGTTTGGTCTCACTTAAACACACTAGAAAATGGTGGCTGCAAGTTAGAATAGAACCCCATCACACCGTAACATATTCCTTCTAAGGTATTTTTTTTTTACTAAATGTCATATGGCTAAAGATCACTACTCTAATGTCAGGTGGCTTAAGATCACTACTATAATGTCACGTGGCTAAAGATCACTACTCTAATGTCACGTGGCTCAAGATCACAACTCTATCACGTATACTGTCACAATTTGGGCCTTTTTGGACTGCAACTTCTTCGTTCTCTTTGTTATGTTGGAGCGTTCAGATGACCAGACCAATACATGAGATGAACTGCACAGTGGTTTCCAAATCAGGGAGCTCTCCGTATAGTTTTCTTTCTATTGGGGTGTTTTGGGTCCAGTGTCTTGTACGGGCCTCTCGGAAAAGAGAGCAGTTTTGGAGGACATGGTCGGCATTCTCTGGTGATACTACACATGGGCAGATTTCATTGGTTCCAATTTTGAGCTACATGTATACTGTCACAATTTGGGCCTATTTGGACTGCAACGTTGTCTAACTTTTTCATGCACACGCAATAGGACTAGTCTGGCAATCATATTCACTTTCACATATCCATTAGTCTGTTGAACCGTTGGGGCACCATTCAAGATCTGTTGAACGTCTTTCTCCATTCCTATCTATCTATTGCCTTGGTTAGAATATCTTTCAATGACAGGCCCGTCCATTCTTTTATGTTGTCTTCCCATCGCGTTCTCTAGCTGCTTCTTCTTTTTCCTGGTACTGTTCGCTGAAGGAAGTACACAGAACCTTGTGATATGGAGTTTTAGTTTGCGTTTTTTGACGGCAGTTAGCGGGTCATCGTGGGTCCAATCACTGTATTAATCCTTTTTTGTATTTTTTTTTCGTTTGGTGATACGGTCTTTATATCTGATACCTAGGATCTTAATATAGCACCTCAATTCCATGGCTAAGATATTCCTCTCTAGCTCTGCAGTCAACGTCAAAGATTCGAAAGCATTGTTAGGCGCTTCCACGCTATGTCCATTGCAGCTAAGCGCTGTTAACAAACAAAATGTAGGCTTTAGGCGCTGTGATAACATTACAAATATAAACGCGAGAGCTAAAATGACAAACTAATTAAAACAAAGTTTTAAACAGGTAGGTCTTAATTTTCTTATTGAATGTAGTGTTGCATGTTGTCTGTCTGAGATTAGTGGGGAGTGAGTTCCAAACCTTTGGTCCGTGAACAGAAAAAGCCCGCAGACCGTAGCTTTTGAGGGAGAAACGTGTCACCACTAGAAGCGTTGAGAATGTAATGGCCATGACCAAGCAGGGCATCAGTCCGATTGTAATGTGGCGTTACACAAAGTACAGGATTGAAAAGTGTGTGCAGTCACAGCAGTTTAAAATGAACATGGAGGCCCGTGAAGGCCAAGCTCATAATATCTGTGTACAGACAGGGAAGGAGAGAGAGAGAGAAAAAAAATAAGGATGGGGGGGAGGAACAATCCAGTTACACGGTGTGTTGTTCAACTAACTACTTATCTTCAGGACTTTGGTTCGATTCCTAAGATTGGATACTATTTTTGTGTTCGTGAGACAGGGATTGTTACGTTTCAATACATTAAGACTGAGGTAAGTGTTATAATTGCATTAGATCAACAGCCTTGTGTTTATAGCTCTGCTTCTGGTGTTTGGTAAAAATAAAGATATGCAAAGTAAAGGTAACCCTTTGAAACCTTGCGATCTATGGGGCCAGAGGAAGTTAAACATCCGTTTCTATTGCCAAGGGCTAACGAGAGTGTCATGTGGCCAGCACATCGACCAACTGCCTTTACTTTCACAACATATCGTAAATGCCCGAGGGTATCATGTAAGAACTATCTGTCTAATCCCAGTCGCCTTTTGAATTATCTTATATCCTAGAGATTAAAAGGAAACTCCGATGGTTTTTCAAATTTGAGTTATTGACATATTTAGATTCTGCGCGAAAAGTTGTAATAGTAAAGATTTTGCCATTTTTATTTAAATGCTTAGAAACATTTATATTTAATACACTAGACAGTAAATTCTTGACATCTCCAAAAAAAAAACGGGGTTCTTTGAGATTTTGTTTTTAGGTTAGGCATACGTCACTTCCCTCAACAATACTGAAAGGCAAACTAGATTTGACCAATCGTATCGCTTCATTCTTACAGTAGCTGTTAGGCTGTTAGACTTAGTGACGGCCTAGTTAAGCGCTATGGTACAGTTATATATATAGATAGATAGATCTAAAAAGCATTAGGACAATCAACTCGAGACAAAAAGTAACATTTTCATCTAACCCTCCCTATCCCAAGAAGTAAATATATCGCAGGTCTGACTGGTCAGTGTAAGGCTAGTCTAGAATACGTGTAGTCAGTCATGACAAGACAACCAAGCGACAGTGTTTGTTGTGTGTTGAGTGGTCAGGCGAGAAGATACACACTGCCGTGGTTAGTCAAGCATGTAAATCTCCTTTAACACGCATTTTTTCTTTGATTACAAGCTCTAGATCTAACTGTTTAGACAAATATTTATTTCTTTGACGAGAATGTAAACGATACTGTATGGTCTCCCGTTATACAGTAAGTCAAGATTAAATTAATAGGCATGTGTGACGTCACATAGAAACCCGGTGAAAATCTGACCGTTTTGGATGCGCAGGAAAATTACGTCAGAAAAATATCAATTACTAAGTTATTATTGCAAAAAAAAACAACAACAAAATAATAATATATTCATTATCTGTAAATCAAATCACGTATTTGATCAAAACTTGTCAAAACCATCTCGGAGTTTCCCTTCAGAGACGTCAGTCCACAAGAGAAGATAATTACGTCCTACCCTGCTTCTATTTCATGTGGTTGCAATTTGCCAATGGCGACTTGCATTACGATGTACTGTGATACTATTGGCTGATTCTGGTATCTATCTCAGTTATAGCTAGTAATATTGTTTAGAGAATAAAATTGATTTTTTAAGCGTATTTTTAAGACAAAAAGGTAAATACAACAAGCATAATGTGTCTATTTTTTTTAGAGTTAAAATTTTTTTTTCATTAAAAATATATTCAGATGACATTCATTTTTTAAAATAAATTAAAAAAAAAAACAACTTTTTTTTTTCTCCCTTGAAGAATTTAAAATGCTAAAAATAATATTTATTCCATTCCAAGATCGATAACTGCATTCCATACAGCAGACATTTGAATAGCCACTTACATAAAGGTAACATTTGCTCCACTTGAACGTTGAAGGGGGCTCCTGGATGTCATGGCCATATTTGTCTAACGAGCAGAATGAACATTAGTTCTGAATTTCACAGTCTCTACTCGTGTAGTATCATGTGTATAGTCACTTAGTTTCTAGTCTGTAGTTCACTGGTCCAAGTACGTACGCATTGAACTTATTCTAAGGACCATTATAATAACAAGTCTAACAGTCTGAAGAAAGAATCGAATGTTTCACGGGACTACGCATGTGACCTACTTATTATGGCACTTCTTAAGCTGACCAATCTGTTGAACCTTAGAAACTGATGTTGCACTAAAGAAGTAGTTAATTAAGCAGGTATTGGAAATACAGGTAGTCCCTCCATTAACCACGAATCCGCTTACGATGACTCGCACTGAGACCAATCGCCATAGTAGGCCTGAACACTGACTTGCAGCGGCGTAGCTAGGGATTAGGCGGCCCGATGGGGGGGGGGTGTACTCTTTAGGGGCCCCCTGCTTTTTGACATTTGACATGATATGATACAATGGTGTAATCTTTAGTGTAAAAACAAATTTCGGACACTCATTTTATGCCCCCCCCCCTCAAGTGGGGGCTCGGGAGGATTTTAAAATTTGGACATCCCCCCACCCTAGCTACGCCACTGCTGACTTGCAAAGTCGCGACTTGTGGGCAGTTAAGATCAACAGCTCGTTGCCACGTCACAAGTCTGTACTACGTGGCAATGAGCTACTGGTATCCACTGCCCACAGGTTGCGACGTCGCAGGTCAGTATCGGGGCCTTCTATAGCAAATGGTCTCTCTCGAACTGACCAATTTTTTTTTGTATTGCACAAGGAAATGTCGAAGCTATGACAGTCGTACGACCAAACTAGCGATAATTGTTCAACGCGTGCGTGGTGCAGTGGAAACAGTCACAAATGATGTGTACAACAAGTCGGGCCGACGCAACTGGTAATACATCTAATCGTGTAGTGAGCAAATGAATAACAGAAGGCTGATACAAGCAAGAAATATAGCGGGTGAAACTAGTTCCTGTTATTGTCTTTCCCGTGGTAAATCTGCTTAACTTGTTTAGTGGAAGTACTGTCCCAACGTAAGAACTTGTAGCAAACTGTAACATCAGACAGACACAACAGAGAAAGTATATTCAAATCTATTCAAATGTATCTGTACAAAGCTGAGGGCATGTTGCTATGGTAACCATGTTTCGTATGCCTCATCTTAATGACCGATTGGCTGTTAAAAAACAAGTTTTCAGCCCTTTTGATCTGGAATAATTAGAATCCTGGCAGAGGTTTAGAGGTCTTACAGTTTTTACAGTTCAACAGGTGTTGATGGAGTTTAGACGTCTTCAATTGTTTGACAGTTCAACAGGTTTTTAAAGAGTTTAGACGTCTTCAATTGTTTGACAGTTCAACGGGTGTTTATGGAGTTTAGACGTCTTCTATTGTTTGACAGTTCAACAGGTGTTTATGGAGTTTAGACGTCTTCTGTTGTTTGACAGTTCAACAGGTTTTTAAAGAGTTTAGACGTCTTCAATTGTTTGACAGTTCAACAGGTGTTTATGGAGTTTAGACGTCTTCTATTGTTTGACAGTTCAACAGGTGTTTATGGAGTTTAGATGTCTTCTGTTGATTGACAGTTCAACAGGTGTGTACAGGGCTCAGAAGTTTTTTAGTGTTTGACGGTTTTGAACGCCGCCTCGTTAATTTATTTCACTAGATTATATAATAAAGTGTTATAAACAACGCCAATCTAGTGTAGAATACAAGATTGAATTAAAACGTGTGTGTGTGTGTGTGTTTTACATGTGTTGACCAACAAACTCGCAGAACGAAAAGAAGTTCAACCACACGAACCACAAGAAAGCCTTTCTCGTAAACATATAATATAATTGCTGGATGTATTTTCACAAGCTGCATACAATTGTTTAAACATGTAATGATACATAATTATATCTCCTCGTAGTGGACGAAAGACGTTCAGAATTAAAAAAAAAATCCATTCAAATATTTAAAACTGAATTTTAATCACGAATGTTTAACATATAAAAAAATATTTGTAAAGCGATTTTCAGTACACACCGCATAACATAAATCAATCTAGACATACCCCATTCTAGTGTAGAAGGAAATATATATAATCCGTTACATTCACAATGTCCCAGCTTTCAAAACTTTCTTATATGACAGAGCGCTTTAAATAGATTTTTTTTTTTTTTTTAAACTCCACTAAGTAAACATATTGGGTAATTCGTTTTAAAATAAACAGATTTAAAATTAAAAATAAAAAACAACAAAAAAACAAACAATTGATTTATAAATTAAATTGAGTGTCTACGGTGTACTCTCTGGTCTGTAAGTTGTCAATAAACTCTCAACTTCAACACGGGCTGGGGTCAATTTAAAGCCTTATAAGAAAAATTGTATCTAATTCAAGGGAAGGTAATTAATTTAGAAATAGCAGCAGAAGTGAGGTCCTAAACATAATGAAGTAGCTTATTAAGTTGGAGTTAAGTGAGAAGAGGGAAATTGGGGATCATACATTTTGAGAAGAGGATACGGGGGGGGGGGGGAGAGAGAAGATGGAGCTTTTTAAAATTTCCTTTCTTCATGTTATTTGTATTTCTGTTTCCCACCGTATGGTACTTCTTCTAATTTGTAATCATTTAATCAAAACAGTATCATGCACTTCACACGAATGCATATTTAAAAAGTCGTACATGTACGTAACAGAGGAGGGACGTATGTGTATATTTCTGTACGTGAGTGGGCGCAAGGAGGACAAGAGTTCGGACAAGTCTGGTTTTAGGCTAGTGTCAAACGTCTCCTTCTTGGCGTTGTTCTTTCTCCCATCAATCCCACAATGCCCCATCTTATTATACAGTCCAAAAGAAACACAAACGAGCTCCACGCGTGATGACTTGTTAGAGGTTCCCAGCATTATCACAGCTGGGTTTTTTCCACTAGCTCTTTTCTCTGTCTCTTTTTTCTCTACTTATTCAATGCTACATTTTTCCACACATGAAAGACGTTGTTGAGTTTTATTAACATAATGAAAACTCAGAAAAATAAAACGTTGACGAAATAGACACCAACGCATGGAACCATATTATAGAGGCGGCTTGGGGGGGGGGGGCGAGTGGAGCGACCACCACAGTCCCCGATTCTTAAGGAAATTGTTTGTTATCGTCATCGTAGAAATACTCGTGGCCCCCATATGTCAATCGCCCAGGGCACCACTAAGTCCACCTATGGAGATTATACATTTTTTTTTTTACTATTTAAAACTACTTTAGAGTGTACCAAACACATCTGAACTTTTCTGATCTAGTTCAGTCTTCTTTAGTCTATTCTAGTCCATTCCGTTTTGCATATAGTAATAATTTGTAATCCACTTGCAAAACACTTTGACTTAGATTCTAAACACGTATATTGTATATTCGCTGCATATGTCCCGGTGAAATTATTTCTGACAATGCAATGTGCGCTTTATTCTGCATTCACGTTTATATATTTTCTCCTTGACGTTTTTCTGGTAGCATCATCCGAAGGAATATGATTGTATATTAACTCTTTCTCTCCGAAATTATTTTTCAACGTTTCAACTGTTTGCTAAGTACGATTTCACTCCCCTGTTATGATTAAGCTTTAATAACTTTGTTGTTTGTTTTCAGAAAATGTTGTATTTGGTATAGAATTAAAGTGAAATGTGCGCTCTTTTTATTGAACACAAAGGGGGGTTATATTGAAGAGTGGTCATATTGAAGGGTGGTCAAATTGAAGGGTGGTCATATTGAAGGGTGGTCATACTGAAGGGTGGTCATACTGAAGGGTGGTCATATTGAAGGGTGGTCACATTGAAGGGTGGTCATGTTGACGGGTGGTCATATTGTAGAGGGGTTATATTGAAGGGTGGTCATACTGAAGGGTGGTCATATTGTAGGGGGGTTATATTGAAGAGTGGTCATATTGAAGGGTGGTCAAATTGAAGGGTGGTCATATTGAAGGATGGTCATATTGAAGGGTGGTCATATTGAAGGGTGGTCAAATTGAAGGGTGGTCATATTGAAGGCCCTTCAAAAGACACATTCTTTTTTTCTTCTTCAATAGTAAATTAAATGATAAAGGCATTCTCCTGCACATGCCTTTTTCGAATTGGTTTTCCTGTTGCCATAACAACAAAAGCTGAAGATGGTAAAACGTTGGTCACATCTCAACAGTGGAGTTAAGTTTACCTAACTCGTACGCCTGTTTATTGTACGTGTTTCAGATCTGTTTTACTGTTTGCGCCATGACTGTACTACTCGATCTCTCTAAATCCCCCACACCCCAAAAATCTACTTCTTTGCCTAGGTGGAAACTTAACGCATTAATATTTCTGTCTGTCCGGCTTAATTCCGGAAATCAATTTTGTAAAAAAAAAATTTGTAACAGACTGTCATGAATCTATCTGTCCAATTTAGTTAATGAACCGATTCCGATCGAGACACGAAACTGTTTCCCAGTCCGTAGCTCAATCAATAAGTTGATCGCTGCGCTGATGTTTATGTAAATACGGAGGGCTGGAAGTGACCCGCGGGCCAAGATAAACCGCCCACTACCCAGTCCAATAAGGGTTAAAATTTGTGACTTCATTTGATCGATTTATTTGTGTTTCCGTTTTGACCTTGGCGGTTTCCTTGGGAGATTAAAATTGTGTTTAATACCACTGCACTCCACTCGTAGAAACGAAATAAGAGTTATAAGATTGTACGAATTTTGATTCGTATCTTGAAGTCTATTTCCGTCATCTTTTCTTTCATCCGAACTATGCACTTACCTAAATAAAAGTAGCAGTGATGTTATGAAGTTACAGTCAGTGCTGTAAATCGCTCTTCATTCCATTACCTTATTGAAGCTAAACTTAGGCACTTAACCGGATTACTCAAATAGGTGGAATGTGGTCTTAATAATTAAAATTTTGTTCAAATTCTTAATACATTTATAATATATATATATATATATATATATATATATATATTATAAATATAACTAGATCTGGGCCCTTTAGTCTTATTTAGACTGTCAAGTGAGGATATGTCAAAACTGCACGCGATAAAATTAGTTTGTTATTTTAGAAACTTATAAGTAGAACAAAGTTCGTATCAAAATTCTTTTTTAAAAACAACATTTGAATCAGTATTCTATTCAATGAGTTAGTTAATAAATGGAAAATCTATTTTCTATCCATTGACACTTTTACAATTGTGACCTTAGATGCAACTTTTTTTTTAACCAATGCGCGAATCTATGAATGAAGCTTGAGTTATTAATGAAGAAGTCCATAACCTTTTAAAAAAAGTTACCTCCCCTGAAGTTGTTCATTGAAAAGTGGTTTATTGTTTTGAAACATCTGCTTGCATATATAATTTAAACAATTAGATGGTTCACTTTCTGAAAAGAAAAAAAATGAAGCCGTTGCATTAGAACTTTGAATGATCTAAAATATCATGATGTCCGATTTTCATTTTCTCTTCTAGTTTCTGACATCTAAACTGGACGGACGAACAGACGGACTGACAGACAGGCCACACAAAACTAATAGCGTATTTTCCACATTCGGGGGCGCTAAAAATATAATAGCAGAAACTAATTCTGAATATCGCAATTCTTCAATTTTTTGATGGCATTTAAAAGGAATGATATATGGTTGCCGCGATCTTCTTCTTGACCCCAGATTGATATTTGAGTTTTCCTGAAAACCCCAAAGTTCAAAGATAAAGATCAAACTCTTAAAAATATAATTTTTAATGATAAAAAAATACATATCTAGTGCTCCAACCTGAAAAACAGATCCCAGCTACTAAATGTTTGTTTTGGCAATATACATTTTCCGGCACGGGTCCTACATAATAGTGACAGCATATAGAAGAAATTATCTTTCTCATAGTATATAAAATTGAAGGAAGATATTTTAAAACCAATATTTAAAACTTTAAAAAGTGAAACCAATCCCACTCTCATGTGTGTTTCTAAATGCGCGATATAAACGCAATGATAAAGCTTGAGATGCAACTATCTCTGCAGCAG